>RPFO01002209.1:0-62090 GCA_009746045.1 Mesostigma viride | reverse complement strand
CTCCTCTTTGCCGGCCATCTTGCCCGCACAGACCAGGTGATATTTACCGACGTGGGCCCTGCCGGGGGGTTAAGACGGGCCATGCAACCAGGTAGACACCTGCTCCTATATGGCAGGGTCCCCTTGTCCCATCCGGCAACCCACTGGCAAACTTGCGCGCGCCGGGCACCGGCGCGGCGCGGCCCGGACCTATGTGACACAACTGCTTGAAGATGCAGGGCTTCTGGGACTATCCGTACTCTGCGCCTGCATGATTGACAAGGAGAAATGGGCTGCCATCTGCGATAAGCACCTTTATTCCTGAGGGGTATGCTCCTGTTTTCTCCCACGGGCCCCGCGGCCCGTTGCTAGCCAGCCTGGGTAGAAGTCCGCAGGTGGAGGTTATTGGTCCTGATCGAGGATAGCCGGCGGCTACACTACACCGCCTCGTCTGCCATTACAGTAGAGAACAGCTTGGATGAGGATTACATCCCCATCTAGTGCTTAACGGTTGGGGGATGATGCAGACGATATTTGTTTAAACTTTTGTGTAATTATTTTTCTAATGAGATTAGCATATAGTACTCCGTTGCATGCCTTTGCGCATGACACGCAAGTACTTACTTACTTATACTCCAGTATACCGGCTTCCCCCTGCGGCCGGTCTGCCGGATCGAGCTGGAGGTAGGTCGGCCATAGCTCCCGTCGCCGTTGTTGCTGCGCCAGGGTCACGTCGTCGTCCAGCGCGTAGGAAATCCTCGCGCAAGCTTCTTGCGGCGTTTAAGAAACCGAACAGCTTATCCGCCATGTAATCAAAGGTGAGGAGCAGGGGAGCCATGCAGCCCAGCCTAAACCCCGCGCGCGGGGAAGGCGGACAGCCGACATCCTGAGCTCACCAGTGAGTTCCATGGGGGTAAGGATGTCATGCTTAAACGCTATGAGAAGAGACTCGGAGTCCGGCTCCCCTGCCGGCTGGTCGAAGCTAGTGCTTGACGATGACGTTATGGCTGCGCTTGGTGATGTCAGCCTCCTCGCGGAAGTCGAGCGTTTGTTGTGCCACGATGGAGGAGGCGGTGGGAGTGGTGTGGTGCTTTGGCATGTCCGCCCAGGTCTGGGTGGTGGGAGGAGCATCGTAATTGGCTGCATGGGCTAGCAGGTGCTGGCCGGGCGGCGATGTACGTCCTTCACCGCAGGCCTGGGCGGTGAGGCCTACGGTTTTTTGCAGGCACTCAATGGCGATGGCGTTGTCTGGAGGCCCGCTTGTCGATGTCGAGGAGCTGGGCGGTGATGGCGGCAGTCTAGATGCGGTGTTGGCGGTGGAGGCCGGTGGATCCGAGGAGCCTGGGTGGAGGTGGAGGTGGCGGTGGTGGAAAGGTGAGGGAGCTCAGTGCTCAGCCAGCATGCTGCCCATTGCTGCCACGTCTGCAGCGAGGGGAGTCACGTGCTGCTCGAGGGCCTCGATCCTTAATAATTAACCCATGTTTTTTTTACAACGCGATACATCGTTAGAACGCGATGTATCGCGTTGTAATCTGACACGTGGCAAACCTATTAAACGTGCAAGCGATTTGGGGTCTGAAACTTTTAACATAGGTCAGAAACATCTCATAGAATTCAAGAAAAAATCCTGGTATTTTTGGTATTTCAGTTTTTGTGACAGCTGCAAACAAATATGTACCATGCACTGAAATCAGGCATTTTCGCGGGACGGAGGTGAAGACGACGGCGATGGCGGCAGGTAGATCTCGCCAGTTTTCGAGCGAATTTCAGTGGCTGTTGGGTGGCACGACCATGATGATGCGTTCAAAGGTTGATAGATAGGTTTCTACGAGTTTGTTGAGGTACTGGGGCAAAGGAAACGTAGTTTTTTCCAGTTTCTCACCCAACTTTCATGCGGAAACCCTGGAAACCGGCATACATATTATTACGTCAAGACTCGGGTCTGCTGCGGCACCATAACATGCTTGATATTTCCATGGTGTTTCGACTTCAAGACTTTATTCATTCCGAACGCCCGGACTCTCGGCTAAGCCGAGATTTGTGCAGACTTTTATTGGGTATAGCTCCGGGCATGATGGTGCCTGCAAACAGCGTAAGGCGTGACCGTGGCTATTGCTACGGTATGCTGTACATATTTTCCTGGAAATGGCCTCTGCCACCGGCTCAATAGTGCTTGCAGGCGTAAGTATAATATCGTGTTTCTACCTAGTTTCTGCCAGTTTTCCACTTATTTCTACCGACCTTTGCCCAGCCTCTCTTAGACCGCCATCCTACTCGACGTTGCTTGCATGTCAGCCATAGCAGGTTGCAGTTTTGCAGTATTTAGGTGCTGTATACGTCGTCAAGCCGTGCATATATCGTGCCCTCAGACACCTCACGTGCCCCCCCCTAAGGTCTGCGACCAGCTCAGCCTGGCCGGCACCTCCTGACGTGGGCGGCCGGGCCCAGTGATGTTAGACGCCGCAAGGCCCGCACCTTCAAAGAACAGCTAGTAGAGGACATGGGGGGCCCTAGGCCTCTCCGTGATTTGGACGAAGATGATGGACAAGGCCAAGTGGGCCCAGGTCATAGAGGACAACGAGCCCCCCCCTGTGGGGAAGCGCCCGCGTGTGCAAACCCGTGGGAGGCACGCCAGACAGGTCCCCTAGGGCAGCGTGAGGCTGTCTAGATAGATGTTGTAGTTAGAATGCTGTTAGATAGATGTAGTATGTAGCGGATGTAGATAGCTTAGGCCGGTAGGACTGTTTGCACCCATCCATCCATCCATCGGGGTTACACCGCGGCTCAGGCTTCGGAAACGCATGCTGCACTTGTCTCTCGCCTTAACCACCAGGTGGAAGGCAAGTGCGGCGTGCTCATGAAGAAGCTTGAGGCCATCACCGCCCACACCGAGGCCCTGGCCACACAGGTCCCAAAGCTAGCGGAGCAGACGGCCACCATTGCCTCCCAGCCATGCACCCCGGCAGGATGCTGGTGACCTCCCGCTCTCCTACGCGGACCTGCTGCGGTCAGCGACCGCCTCCACCACCGACGCCATCGCCACGAAGCTCCAGGAGCTGGAGGACCACCGCCAGGCCCAGCAACGGGAGGTCACCGATCGCGCTCGCCGCGAGTGCCGAGTGGTGCTACGTCGCTTCCCCCAGAAGCCAGGTGGGCGTCCCCAACATCTACTGCTCCAATTTTGGTACTTTTGAAATTCCATGCCTGGAGCGCAAAGTTTGCAATATATGTGCCGTTTGTAGCTCTAGCTCTATAATAACCTGACCAACCCCGCATTCCTCAAAGTAGCACTTGTTGCCTATTCTCATTATGCGAATCACATGATTAGGATGTGCTTCATGATTGCTATTGCTCGAGATTCAATTAAGAATGATTGACATCAATAAATGATGAACCAAATAAACCAAATTAGGCCACTTGACAAGTTCATGATCCATTTAAATTGTACAATTAAGCGATTAATTAATTCATAAATCATACATTACATGGGATACCCCCGTCGACGAGCTAGTGGTACGTACAATGAAACATTTGAGTTTGTAACATGTCTCCATGGATATATACATGTATGCTGGACCTCGCGCATCTCAGCCCTCTAAGAAATGTTATTTGAACTCAGGTCTAGATCTAAATATATACATGATCTGGATAATATTATACACTTCCTTAAAAGAGCATGAATCGAGCTTTACAATTCAGGACAAGGAACTCGTTTGCAAATCACGGCTGAAAGGCAAGTGCTCACAACGAAGCACGTGCTCTCAAGGCTGTCCACCTCGTCCAACCAAGCCCGGGCGAGCTGGCCTACTCAACAGGTCTCTTCTTGGCCAAGTTCGTGAGCCGTTTCTCGACGTCTGTCGGAATGGTCAAGATGGCCTGGCGATTGTTAGCTGGGTTGACAACAATGGTGTGTTCGAACCCCGCGTCCATGCACAGGTAGCAATTGACCAAGTTTGGCTGTTCAGCTTGCGCATCGGCGTCCATTTTGAACATCGTCGCCATACCCGGAAATCTGTCCCAGTAGCGCACCCCCACCACCCATTGTCCCTTACGGAACAACTCCCTATCGACCTTGCCGTTTCTGTCGGCCACTCGCCTCACGAAAGTAGCGGCCACCTGATAAGGCTCCTGCAAGACTTCCGCTAGCCAATATGGATGATCTGGATCGTGGGACTCATCACCAGAGTAGGACTCGACGGCAAAAATGTCTCGCAGCTTCAGTCTCCTTCCCATCATCGTCCTCTCTGCCTGTAGTCTGTTCAGTCGCGTCCCTGCGTGCCCCCCTTGTCCGTTTGGGTTCCTTTGCACTGGCTCCCCCAGTTTGTGGAGCTTCATCCGAGCACCTCCCACATTCCAGCCGTCCATGTCGGTCCACTCCTTTCGACAATCCCACCACCTTTCCTCGGCGCACGCACCGCCACAATAGCAGGAATACTGGCGCAGCATTAAGCGCGTCACATTCGACTTGTCCATGCGCCACCAGTGCGCCTTCTTCACTCCTTTGATTTCGCCGCGCCCTGGGCTGTAAGGAAGCACCTGCGCGTCGAAGACAAGATTTGCACAAGGGAAAGTTGAAGTTACGAGACCATCGAGCTAGTTGTGTTTTATTAAGCACTCCTGATCGCCAGGACTCCAAGAACGCCCTAGAAACGACGGCCGGCGTAACTATTCCCTGAACGAGGACTGTACACTTAATTACCTCGGGGAACTCGAAGAAGTTACGCCTGGTCGTTGTGGTCCCGCCCACCGCCCCCGACGCCAGATTCTCCACCAACTGGGCGGCCGTCTGTTTGTCCTGGTTCTCTTCCCTGATGTGCCACCTCCTCAACATGCACTTCACAGTCCCACCAGCTCCATCCACCTCCCCCTTTCCGTGCTGCTCCCCAAAGTAATTCCACTCAAATGACTCCAGGTGCGGATCCTCCGTCAGCAGCCGGGCCACTTCCGCGATCACATTCCTTGACTTGAACTGCATGGAGCAATTGTCCGACCACCCAATGAAGCGCTTCACCTCTACCCCTTCTGACCGTAGTGTCGCCAGGATTTTGAGGATAGCAAAACGGAGGGCCCGCCCGTCCCTTTTCATTCCGCCCTGTCCGATGAAGTGAAACTCCCTTCTCACGACCTTTCCCGACGCTGGATCCAAGTAGCGCACGATCCAGGGCATAAGGACGAATGTGACTGGATGCCAATACTGTGCTTGGAGATTGTGATAGGTGTAAGACTGGTAGTTCTCGGCGTAATCTGTGTGGCATACAAGGTCCCCCACCCGCATCCTTGAGAGACATTCCTTGGAGGCGTCCGCTTGCCACCACGCGTTGAAGCAATGCTGGATGAAGTCCGGCCACTTGTCCACAATTGCCTCCTTTAGCTCCGTTGGTGTGGACTTGACGTCGACTTGCGTCAATCGCTGCCCACCAGCCTTTGCGATCTCGTCACAGTCGTCCTGCATATGCGCAGTGTGCACATACAGAAAAGACATCAACTTCGACCCACCAATGACCTGTAGAAAGAAAAAAGACAGGACCTCAGGAAAAATTGAAAAAGAAACGCCTTGGGGCGCAACCACTCCACTAAAAATTACCTCTGGCCCAAGAACTTCAGGAAACATTGCAAAAGAAACGCCTTGGGGCGCAACCACTCCACTAAAAATTACCTCTGGCCCAAGAACCGCACCCGGCGGCACATCCTGCATCTCGTATCTGGTCCATGAAATCAGGTGGTTGGAAGCCTCCTCCCGTTCGCATAACATGAAGTTCCGAATTCCACACTTGGGAGCCAGGCAAGTGCCCAACACACAAGCCTTACGCCGGATCGAGCAAACCCCCAACTCCTCGCCCAGGTCATGATCGGGCACCCCTTCCTCGTCGTCCAGCACCCTCCCATGCATGGGCAGATCCTCAAGTTCGCCCTGAAAAGGCTGAACCTGCGGCCGCGACGACCCCACAGACGACCTCGAACCTCCCCCCTCCCTCATCCCCTCCACCTCACAAGTAAACTTGTTCACCCACTCTGTCGTGTGAGTGGCTTTGAAAATGGAACATGTGGGCACGGACGACCCCACGTCGAGCTGGCTACCATGATCGCACGCGTGGCATTCAGGTCCGCACTCGCATCTGGCATGAAAAGTTGCACGAAATTTGGCCAACCCCCCAACCATGGACTGCATGGTAGTGTGGTGCTGGCATGCGCACAAGTTCCGCATTTTCCACCGCCCCTTGACGCATGCGGGCATATGCTTGCAAAAAGTAGTGTATCCCACATGAACTGTGCTCTTCTGATTCGTGCGTAGCATTGACATCCCTGCCTCCGTCTCCAAAATCACCTGATTTCCCCCCCTCACACCCTCCTCTCCCTCCCCCCCCCCCCTCCCTACTGTCCATCCGCCGCGGTGGCTTCAACTCCGGATGGCGGGAAATGAACACTTCGTAAATCTTCGACTTGGAGACAGTATAGTAGCGCGCACCCTCCGAAAACGCTAGTGTATGTTTGTAATCCTTTCTTGTCCATTCACAATGAACATCCTTCATGTTCGGAGACGCCCGCGTCAAGTTATCATCCCTCCAGCACGCTTGTATCAGGGCAATGACTTCCGTCGGAAGCTCGTCTTTCCTCCTCCTCCTCTCTGGCGCACTCATCAAAAGGTCGTCCTCCCCTTCTTCCATTCCATCCCTGTGACCCCGAACAGTTGCGACAAAGCGCCTGTCAATCCCGAACGCGCGCTCCACAATCCTGTCCGGGACGCCCTCCATTGCCTTCGTAACAAGTCCACACAAGGCCCACCTAAGCCCACGATCCTTCTCAGATGTTCCCAAGTCGCCAAAAGCCTTCTTGATGGTATCCCGAAGAGATTCCGCCCAACTTTCAGGAAGCCCGTCGTCACAGTTCTTCCTCTTCTTAATGCCGTTGCTCTCCGCCACCATGGCATTTAGTCTTGAAGCTGCGCAAGACAGAACCTCCGCGCTCATCTCTGGCGTCCTGTGGTTGTTTGCTTTCACGCGTTCCGCCATGATAGGAAAGATGTCATTGGCAATTTTGTACCCCTTGTTCTCGATGTACTTGTCGCTCCAGGGACCGCGAAGTGCAGGCTCCCGGTCGTCATTGGACAAGGGACGCGAACCGTCGGAAACGGCCCCCCGCCCCGATCGCGCCATCAGACTTTGGTCAGACGGCAGCTGATTTTTTTCGCCTCTTAATCCCGCGGCACCGAAAGCCCTGAGGATGAGTAATGATAAATAATCACCATTAAAGACACGACGAAAACGATGGGCATCAAACAAGAACGACAAGCGTCATTAATAACGCCGGCCGGCGCAACTGGATACATGTAAACCATACAAAAGTGATTTTATGAAACACATACAGTTTGTCATTAATAACGACGGCCGGCGTAACTCGGGCGCAATTAAAAACCATTAAGAAGCAACTCAGGATATGCAGGCAGAAATCCTTCAGGTGTAAAAAAGATGTACAAACACACTTTTGGTAATGGGGCCTGATTGCGCAACTGCAAGATACCATTGGAAACGCCGGCCGGCGCAACTGGATGCATGTACATAAACCATACAAAAGTGATTTGCACAAAACCCCTACAATTTGTCATGAGTAACGACGGCCGGCGTAACTCGGTTGCATTTGAAAACCACAAAGAAGCAACTCAGGTAGTGAAGGCGGAAATCCCAGAGGTGATAAAATGTTTACCAACACAAAATGTTGATAAGCGTGCAAGCTTTTGCAAGTGCGCGCAAGATACCATTGGAAACGCCGGCCGGCGCAACTGGAACACCAAAACAAAAAACTTGATTTGCACGAAACCCATTCAGTTCGTCATGGATAACGACGGCCGGCGCAACTTCATGGCACTCACCACTTTCACCAAATGCCATGTCGCCATTATATTGAGGAAAGCGAAGTATGCCCACTTGAAGCTGTGGTCTGCAGAACATTGACACAAAATATGCATGGTATTTCAAGCAATGAATGCTATGTGTCAGGCATCAATGTCTTTATTGTATCCAAATGTGGTTAGGACGGAGGTTTACATTGGTTGCTATTTTAAGACAATGGCGTATAACCAAACATTGCACACACTCAAGAGTGTACTTATGCTGAACTGGAAAGGAACATTAAACCCCAATAAGGTAGATATTTTTCTTTTACATTTTAATTTTTTATATACTACTTTATATAATATTATATTATATTATATTATGCTATATTATGTTATATGAAATAACATTAAAATTAACATAAAATTAAAATTATATATTAATTATAGTATATTATATAATTTATATTATATATTATATTCACGATGCTCTGTGTATTAATGAGATATCAGACACACCTACATCACATCGCCTTGATGTTTCCGTTGTATGGGTCCGGTCGGGCGTTGGTAGCTGGTCGACAACAATTCTACATTTCCTAAAAAAAAATGCGACCGTGCCTACATTCGAAGGCGCGCTGTGGCTGACCTGAACTATCGGTGAACACCTCGGCGTCACTTGACCGGCCTAGGTTGACATTTCGGCAGAGTAACGCTGCTTAAAGGATCATTGCGTAGTTCGCGCGATTTGGCTCTTTATATATGTTTTTGGAGACGACGAGCAAGCATCCGATTGGTCAGCCAATTCCTGTCCAGTCCTCGGACAGTGTCCAATCCGGTGCTTGGGATCCAGAAAACGTGCTCGAGCCTGGCCACTCTGTCGCGGGCGCCGCGCTAGTGGCGTCGCGCCCAAACCTGACCAGGCCATAGGAAAGGGCGGGGGCGAATGCAAGAATTATTGTTATATCCTGACCTGTCCTGGGGAAGGTCCGGGGCGAATGCAAGAATTAATATACCTGCGTATGCAACCAACACGGCCGATCCACATACATAATCCGACTGAGCTGGACGGTACGGACCAAATTTCGGTGCAAATTGAGGCCCAAAAGCTATGTCGGCATGGTGCGCGCACCCCTTGCGGTAGGGGCCATGGCGACTGCCTTTAGACGAAACGTGACAAATCTGGCACGCGGAAAGCAGAAATGCTCGATTGTTGGAGAAAATTAGTTACTGATTCTAATTTATGGCGGGATGGTTGCGATCTATAATGTCGCGGGCTTTTTTTCTTTGCCATCGGCAGGGGGGGTCCGGCCTGAATTTCTGTCGGGATGAATAAAGTATATTGGATGCCTGCCGGGTTGATTGTCGATTGTTGCCAGTTTTGATGGTCGTAAGGAAAGCTAGTTTAATGATGTTTCTAAAGCCGTAAAAATTCCCGCTGCTATCTTTACCTTTCCCGTCATTTTGCGGTAAGATAACATTAGCCCTGCGCGATGCGTACTGCCCAACCACTCCATGAAAGGGTGGACTTTCTTGTGCGCCTGGGCACGAATAAATGCCCGTTATGGTACGTTCTTGTGTTAAACGTCTTAAGCTTGCGTTTTCCTGCTTTCTTACCTCGTTGAGCGTAAGCTTTTTGCCTTCTTTCCGGCCAGATGCAGCCAGAAAGTTGCGGGTCCTGGCGCTGCATCGCTGGATTCCTGGGTGTCTTTTAGCTAGTTAATCGTCTGTGACGTGGCTGGCTTTCTGCAGCGCGTGGCCCGCAACCTGTCGGGAAGGTGTAATGCTTTTATTTCCATGCTTCTCTGAAATTTCTTTTGCTTTATAGACAGTTGTGTTCGAGGAAATTCACGCGGTCTTCCTAAGCAGCGGCATCATTTTCCCCAGACACTGACGAGCTGGCACCTGTCTCCTAAAGAGAGCGGCTCGTGCTTGTTAGAAAGGAGGCAGTGTGCATTTTGCGGGACACAATGCTTTGGTGGCACATGCGTCAGGTAGGCTGTTCCAATGGTCTCTTCACCTTTCCCACTGAGTAAATGTTAGCATTTGTCATGCTAACCAGAGCAGCTAGCCACAGGTTGGCTGGATAAAAAGTCAGCTTATTTTCTCTTTATATACTGCGTGTGTGGTCCTCCACGTGTCCGGCTTGTTGGGCATTTTGGAAGAGGGTTTATAATGTGTTGTTGGGTGGAACAACTTGGTTGTTGGCACAAAATCACACATTATTAGCCTGAGATAGGCATGACATATGCTGCTCAGGCGTGTCGTCCTACCAGCCTTGTTGTTAAGGGTAGACTCACAAGGCTGGCTGTGCCGATGGAGGGGTGGGGCGTGCTAGCCCCCCCCCACACCCACGCATGCATGCTAGCCCACCCCCACACCCACGCATGCATGCTAGCCCCGGCCCCGGCCCCCCACACCCACGCATGCATGCTAGCCCCCCCCACACCCACGCATGCATGCTAGCCCACACTCACACCCACGCATGCATGCTAGCCCACCCCCACACCCACGCATGCATGCTAGCCCCCCCCACACCCACGCATTCATGCCAGCCCCCCCCACACCCACGCATGCATGACAGCCCCCCCACACACCCACGCATGCATGCTAGCCCCCCACACACACCCACGCATGCATGCCAGCCCCCATACACACCCACGCATGCATGCCAGCCCCCCCCACACTTACGCATGCATGCTAGCCCCCCACACACACCCACGCATGCATGCCAGCCCCCCCACACACCCACGCATGCAGGCTAGCCCCCCCCACACCCACGCATGCATGCCAGCCCACCCCCACACCCACGCGTGCATGCCAGCCCACCCCTAGCTTGAGCGTGCTTGTAAAGTTTTTGCATGGTTTATTAAAATGAGTGGAATATGTATTTATTGCATTAAATGTTAATTTTATCATGAATGAAAATGGTCAACATTGCCGAAGTGCCCCTAAATTGCTCAATATTGTGTGCTCAAGAATTCAATGAGGATTGTCATCATGGAAACCCGCACAAATTCACGATTCCGGGCATGCATGTGAAAGTATCAAGAACAATTTTCAATTAAGAATGGTATCTCATTGTTCCATGAATCAATATGACTCCATGTACGTAGACAAGCCATGATGACCCCATGGGAGCCTGAATCCTCATCATTAAATACATAAATGCCACCCATGTACGTAGACGGGCCATGATGACACCAATGGAGCCTGAATCCTCATCATTAATTACATAAATGCCAACCATGTACATACACGGGCAATGATGACACCATGGGAGCCTGAATCCTCATCATTAATTACATAAATGCCAACCATGTACGTAGGCCAGCCATGATGACACTGTGGGAGCCTGAATCCTCATCATTAATTTCATACATGCCAACAACACGTAGACGGGCCATAATGACACCACGGGAGCCTGAATCCTGATCATTTTTTTTTCTTTGACATCCATGTACGTAGGCCAGCCATGATGACACCATGGGAGCCTGAATCCTCATCATTTTTTTTCTGAGACATCCATGTACGTAGGCCAGCCATGATGAC
Source organism: Mesostigma viride (assembly GCA_009746045.1). Taxonomy (NCBI): domain Eukaryota; kingdom Viridiplantae; phylum Streptophyta; class Mesostigmatophyceae; order Mesostigmatales; family Mesostigmataceae; genus Mesostigma; species Mesostigma viride. The sequence continues at coordinate 50,731 of RPFO01002209.1, read as the reverse complement.
ACCATGGGAGCCTGAATCCTCATCATTAAATACATACATGCCATCCATGTACGTAGACAGGCCATGATGACACCATGGGAGCCTGAATCCTCATCATTTACTATTCCTTGACATCCATGTACGTAGACGGGCCATGATGACACCATGGCCGGGAGCCTGAATCCTCATCATTTTTTTTTCTTTGACATCCATGTACATACGTAGGCCAGCCATGATGACACCAATGGAGCCTGAATCCTCATCATTAATTACATACATGCCATCCATGTACGTAGACAGGCCATGACATCTGACACCATGGGAGCCTGAATCCTCATCATTTACTATTCCTTGACATCCATGTACGTAGACGGGCCATGATGACACCATGGGAGCCTGAATCCTCATCATTTTTTTTTCTTTGACATCCATGTACATACGTAGGCCAGCCATGATGACACCAATGGAGCCTGAATCCTCATCATTAATTACATACATAAATGCCATGATCATCAATGACCCCATGGGAGCCTGAATCCTCATCATTAAATACATAAATGCCACGGTCCATGTACGTAGACGGGCCATGATGACACCAATGGAGCCTGAATCCTCATCATTAATTACATAAATGCCAACCATGTACATACACGGGCAATGATGACACCATGGGAGCCTGAATCCTCATCATTAATTACATAAATGCCAACCATGTACGTAGGCCAGCCATGATGACACTATGGGAGCCTGAATCCTCATCATTAATTTCATACATGCCAACAACACGTAGACGGGCCATAATGACACCACGGGAGCCTGAATCCTCATCATTTTTTTTCTTTGACATCCATGTACGTAGGCCAGCCATGATGACACCATGGGAGCCTGAATCCTCATCATTTTTTTTCTGAGACATCCATGTACGTAGGCCAGCCATGATGACACCATGGGAGCCTGAATCCTCATCATTAAATACATACATGCCATCCATGTACGTAGACAGGCCATGATGACACCATGGGAGCCTGAATCCTCATCATTTACTATTCCTTGACATCCATGTACGTAGACGGGCCATGATGACACCATGGGAGCCTGAATCCTCATCATTTTTTTTTCTTTGACATCCATGTACATACGTAGGCCAGCCATGATGACACCAATGGAGCCTGAATCCTCATCATTAATTACATACATGCCATCCATGTACGTAGACAGGCCATGACATCTGACACCATGGGAGCCTGAATCCTCATCATTTACTATTCCTTGACATCCATGTACGTAGACGGGCCATGATGACACCATGGGAGCCTGAATCCTCATCATTTTTTTTTCTTTGACATCCATGTACATACGTAGGCCAGCCATGATGACACCAATGGAGCCTGAATCCTCATCATTAATTACATACATAAATGCCAACCATGTACATACACGGGCAATGATGACACCAATGGAGCCTGAATCCTCATCATTAATTACATAAATGCCAACCATGTACATACACGGGCAATGATGACACCATGGGAGCCTGAATCCTCATCATTTTTTTTTTCTTTGACATCCATGTACATACGTAGGCCAGCCATGATGACACCAATGGAGCCTGAATCCTCATCATTAATTACATACATGCCATCCATGTACGTAGACAAGCCATGATGACACCATGGGAGCCTGAATCCTCATCATTTACTATTCCTTGACATCCATGTACGTAGACGGGCCATGATGACACCAATGGAGCCTGAATCCTCTTCATTTTTTTTATGAGAGGATTCAGGTTACATAAATGCCAACCATGTAGGTAGACAAGCCATGATGACACCATGGGAGCCTGAATCCTCATCATTACTTACATAAATGCCATCCATGTACGTAGACGGGCCATGATGACACCATGGGAGCCTAAATCCTCATCATTAATTACAAAATCGCCATCCATGTACGTAGACGGGCCATGATGACACCATGGGAGCCTGAATCCTCATCATTTACTATTCCTTGACATCCATGTACGTAGACGGGCCATGATGACACAATGGGAGCCTGAATCCTCATCATTAATTACATAAATGCCATTCATGTACGTACACGGGCCATGATGACACCATGGGAGCCTGAATCCTCATCATTAATTACATAAATGCCATCCATGTACGTACACGGGCCATGATGACACCATGGGAGCCTGAATCCTCATCATTATATACAAAATGCCATCCATGTACGTACACGGGCAATGATGACACCATGGGAGCCTGAATCCTCATCATTAATTACAAAATCGCCATCCATGTACGTACACGGGCCATGATGACACCATGGGAGCCTGAATCCTCATCATTTACTATTCCTTGACATCCATGTACGTAGACGGGCCATGATGACACCATGCATGGGAGCCTGAATCCTCATCATTAATTACATAAATGCCATTCATGTACGTACACGGGCCATGATGACACCATGGGAGCCTGAATCCTCATCATTAATTACATAAATGCCATCCATGTACGTACACGGCACATACATGCTCCATGGGAGCCTGAATCCTCATCAATAATTACATAAATGCCAACCATGTACGTAGACGGGCCATGATGACACCATGGGAGCCTGAATCCTCATCATTTTTTTTCTTTGACATCCATGTACATACGTAGGCCAGCCATGATGACACCAATGGAGCCTGAATCCTCATCATTAATTACATACATGCCATCCATGTACGTAGACAAGCCATGATGACACCATGGGAGCCTGAATCCTCATCATTTACTATTCCTTGACATCCATGTACGTAGGCCAGCCATGATGACACCAATGGAGCCTGAATCCTCTTCATTTTTTTTATGAGAGGATTCAGGTTACATAAATGCCAACCATGTACGTAGACAAGCCATGATGACACCATGGGAGCCTGAATCCTCATCATTTTTTTTATGAGACATCCATGTACGTAGGCCAGCCATGATGACACCATGGGAGCCTGAATCCTCATCAATTTTTTTTCTTTGACATCCATGTACGTAGACGGGCCATGATGACACCATGGGAGCCTGAATCCTCATCATTAATTACATGAATGCCATTCATGTACGTACACGGGCCATGATGACACCATGGGAGCCTGAATCCTCATCATTAATTACATAAATGCCATCCATGTACGTACACGGGCCATGATGACACCATGGGAGCCTGAATCCTCATCAATAATTACATAAATGCCATCCATGTACGTAGACGGGCCATGATGACACCATGGGAGCCTGAATCCTCATCATTTACTATTCCTTGACATCCATGTACGTAGGCCAGCCATGGAGACACCATGGGAGCCTGAATCCTCCTCATTAATTACATAAATGCCAACCATGTAGGTAGACAAGCCATGATGACCCCATGGGAGCCTGAATCCTCATCATTAATTACATAAATGCCATCCATGTACGTAGACGGGCCATGATGACACCATGGGAGCCTGAATCCTCATCATTAATTACATAAATGCCATTCATGTACGTAGGCCAGCCATGGAGACACCATGGGAGCCTGAATCCTCATCATTAATTACATAAATGCCAACCATGTACGTAGACAAGCCATGATGACACCATGGGAGCCTGAATCCTCCTCATTAATTACATAAATGCCAACCATGTACGTAGACAAGCCATGATGACACCACAGGCCTGAATCCTCATCATTAATTACATACATGCCATCCATGTACGTAGACAGGCCATGATGACACCATGGGAGCCTGAATCCTCATCATTTACTATTCCTTGACATCCATGTACGTAGGCCAGCCATGGAGACACCATGGGAGCCTGAATCCTCCTCATTAATTACAGAAATGTTAACCATGTACGTAGACAAGCCATGATGACCCCATGGGAGCCTGAATCCTCATCATTAATTACATAAATGCCATCCATGTACGTAGACGGGCCATGATGACACCATGGGAGCCTGAATCCTCATCATTAATTACATACATGCCATCGATGTACGTACACGGGCCATGATGACACCATGGGAGCCTGAATCCTCATCATTTTTTTTTCTTTGACATCCATGTACGTAGACGGGCCATGATGACACCATGGGAGCCTGAATCCTCATCATTAATTACATAAATGCCATTCATGTACGTAGACGGGCCATGATGACACCATGGGAGCCTGAATTCTCATCATTTACTATTCCTTGACATCCATGTACGTAGGCCAGCCATGGAGACAACATGGGAGCCTGAATCCTCCTCATTAATTACATAAATGCCAACCATGTACGTAGACAAGCCATGATGACCCCATGGGAGCCTGAATCCTCATCATTAATTACATAAATGCCATCCATGTACGTAGACGGGCCATGATGACACCATGGGAGCCTGAATCCTCATTATTATATACAAAAATGCCATCCATGTACGTACACGGGCAATGATGACACCATGGGAGCCTGAATCCTCATCATTAATTACATAAATGCCATTCATGTACGTAGACATGACATGATGACACCATGGGAGCCTGAATCCTCATCATTAATTACATACATGCCATCCATGTACGTACACGGGCCATGATGACACCATGGGAGCCTGAATCCTCATCATTTTTTTTTCTTTGACATCCATGTACGTAGACGAGCCATGATGACACCATGGGAGCCTGAATCCTCATCATTAATTACATACATGCCATCCATGTACGTAGGCCAGCCATGATGACACCATGGGAGCCTGAATCCTCATCATTTACTATTCCTTGACATCCATGTACGTAGGCCAGCCATGGAGACACCATGGGAGCCTGAATCCTCCTCATGAATTACATAAATGCCAACCATGTACGTAGACAAGCCATGATGACACCATGGGAGCCTGAATCCTCATCATTTACTATTCCTTGACATCCATGTACGTAGACGGGCCATGATGACACCATGGGAGCCTGAATCCTCATCATTAATTACATACATGCCATCCATGTACGTAGGCCAGCCATGATGACACCATGGGAGCCTAGATCCTCCTCATGAATTACATAAATGCCAACCATGTACGTAGGCCAGCCATGGAGACAACATGGGAGCCTGAATCCTCCTCATTAATTACATAAATGCCAACCATGTACGTAGACGGGCCATGATGACACCATGGGGCCTGAATCCTCATCATTTTTTTTTCTTTGACATCCATGTACGTAGGCCAGCCATGATGACACCATGGGAGCCTGAATCCTCATCATATTTTTTTCTTTGACATCCATGTACGTAGACGGGCCATGATGACACCATGGGAGCCTGAATCCTCATCATTAATTACATGAATGCCATTCCTGTACGTACACGGGCCATGATGACACCATGGGAGCCTGAATCCTCATCATTAATTACATAAATGCCATCCATGTACGTACACGGGCCATGATGACACCATGGGAGCCTGAATCCTCATCAATAATTACATAAATGCCATCCATGTACGTAGACGGGCCATGATGACACCATGGGAGCCTGAATCCTCATCATTTACTATTCCTTGACATCCATGTACGTAGGCCAGCCATGGAGACACCATGGGAGCCTGAATCCTCCTCATTAATTACATAAATGCCAACCATGTAGGTAGACAAGCCATGATGACCCCATGGGAGCCTGAATCCTCATCATTAATTACATAAATGCCATCCATGTACGTAGACGGGCCATGATGACACCATGGGAGCCTGAATCCTCATCATTAATTACATAAATGCCATTCATGTACGTAGGCCAGCCATGGAGACACCATGGGAGCCTGAATCCTCATCATTAATTACATAAATGCCAACCATGTACGTAGACAAGCCATGATGACACCATGGGAGCCTGAATCCTCCTCATTAATTACATAAATGCCAACCATGTACGTAGACAAGCCATGATGACACCATGGGCCTGAATCCTCATCATTAATTACATACATGCCATCCATGTACGTAGACAGGCCATGATGACACCATGGGAGCCTGAATCCTCATCATTTACTATTCCTTGACATCCATGTACGTAGGCCAGCCATGGAGACACCATGGGAGCCTGAATCCTCCTCATTAATTACAGAAATGTTAACCATGTACGTAGACAAGCCATGATGACCCCATGGGAGCCTGAATCCTCATCATTAATTACATAAATGCCATCCATGTACGTAGACGGGCCATGATGACACCATGGGAGCCTGAATCCTCATCATTAATTACATACATGCCATCGATGTACGTACACGGGCCATGATGACACCATGGGAGCCTGAATCCTCATCATTTTTTTTTCTTTGACATCCATGTACGTAGACGGGCCATGATGACACCATGGGAGCCTGAATCCTCATCATTAATTACATAAATGCCATTCATGTACGTAGACGGGCCATGATGACACCATGGGAGCCTGAATTCTCATCATTTACTATTCCTTGACATCCATGTACGTAGGCCAGCCATGGAGACCCCATGGGAGCCTGAATCCTCCTCATTAATTACATAAATGCCAACCATGTACGTAGACAAGCCATGATGACCCCATGGGAGCCTGAATCCTCATCATTAATTACATAAATGCCATCCATGTACGTAGACGGGCCATGATGACACCATGGGAGCCTGAATCCTCATTATTATATACAAAAATGCCATCCATGTACGTACACGGGCAATGATGACACCATGGGAGCCTGAATCCTCATCATTAATTACATAAATGCCATTCATGTACGTAGACATGACATGATGACACCATGGGAGCCTGAATCCTCATCATTAATTACATACATGCCATCCATGTACGTACACGGGCCATGATGACACCATGGGAGCCTGAATCCTCATCATTTTTTTTTCTTTGACATCCATGTACGTAGACGGGCCATGATGACACCATGGGAGCCTGAATCCTCATCATTAATTACATACATGCCATCCATGTACGTAGGCCAGCCATGATGACACCATGGGAGCCTGAATCCTCATCATTTACTATTCCTTGACATCCATGTACGTAGGCCAGCCATGGAGACACCATGGGAGCCTGAATCCTCCTCATGAATTACATAAATGCCAACCATGTACGTAGACAAGCCATGATGACACCATGGGAGCCTGAATCCTCATCATTTACTATTCCTTGACATCCATGTACGTAGACGGGCCATGATGACACCATGGGAGCCTGAATCCTCATCATTAATTACATACATGCCATCCATGTACGTAGACGGGCCATGATGACACCATGGGAGCCTAGATCCTCCTCATGAATTACATAAATGCCAACCATGTACGTAGGCCAGCCATGGAGACACCATGGGAGCCTGAATCCTCCTCATTATAATTACATAAATGCCAACCATGTACGTAGACGGGCCATGATGACACCATGGGGGCCTGAATCCTCATCATTTTTTTTTCTTTGACATCCATGTACGTAGACAGGCCATGATGACACCATGGGAGCCTGAATCCTCCTCATTAATTACATAAATGCCAACCATGTACGTAGGCCAGCCATGGAGACACCATGGGAGCCTGAATCCTCCTCATTAATTACATAAATGCCAACCATGTACGTAGACAAGCCATGATGACACCATGGGAGCCTGAATCCTCATCATTTACTATTCCTTGACATCCATGTACGTAGACGGGCCATGATGACACCATGGGAGCCTGAATCCTCATCATTAATTACATACATGCCATCCATGTACGTACACGGGCCATGATGACACCATGGGAGCCTGAATCCTCATCATTTACTATTCCTTGACATCCATGTACGTAGACGGGCCATGATGACACCATGGGAGCCTGAATCCTCATCATTAATTACATAAATGCCATCCATGTACGTAGACGGGCCATGATGACACCATGGGAGCCTGAATCCTCATTATTTACTATACCTTGACATCCATGTACGTAGGCCAGCCATGATGACACCAATGGAGCCTGAATCCTCCTCATTAATTACATAAATGCCATTCATGTACGTAGACAAGCCATGATGACACCATGGGAGCCTGAATCCTCATCATTAATTACATAAATACATTTCTTGTTTTTGGTCCATTGGAGTTCCTTCCCACCAAGAGAAAAGAGGCCTCCCTACGTCCCCTACACCACTCTAAGTACTGACTATCATTCACATTGCGCCACGCAGGCCTGCCGGCTGGCGCAGGTACAAGGTGTACTGACTGCCAATCACAGTTGCGCCACGCCTGGCGGCTGGCGCAGGTAACAAGGTCTAGTGACGTACGTTAGAAGCTACCTAGGCCTGCACTCCGGAACCACACTCAGCCTAGGCACAAAAAGGGCCGGCCGGTGCAGTACCCTCGTGACAAGCGCTAGTCTTACGCTACCTACGGCAGGTCGGTCCCCTTTGAGCCCGTCCACGCGTCATATATAAAATGAGCGAAGCTCAGCAAATGCCATCCATGTACGTACACGGGCCATGATGACCCCATGGGAGCCTGAATCCTCGTAATTTTTTTTTCTTTGACATCCATGTACGTAGACGGGCCATGATGACACCATGGGAGCCTGAATCCTCATCATTAATTACATACATGCCAACAATGTAGGTAGACAAGCCATGATGACACCATGGGAGCCTGAATCCTCATCATTTATTTTATGAGACATCCATGTACGTAGGCCAGCCATGATGACACCATGGGAGCCTGAATCCTCATCATTTCTTTTTCTTTGACATCCATGTACGTAGGCCAGCCATGATGACACCATGGGAGCCTGAATCCTCCTCATTAATTACATACATGCCATCCATGTACGTACACGGGCCATGATGACACCATGGGAGCCTGAATCCTCATCATTTACTATTCCTTGACATCCATGTACGTAGGCCAGCCATGGAGACACCATGGGAGCCTGAATCCTCCTCATTAATTACATAAATGCCAACCATGTACGTAGACAAGCCATGATGACCCCATGGGAGCCTGAATCCTCATCATTAATTACATAAATGCCATCCATGTACGTAGACGGGCCATGATGACACCATGGGAGCCTGAATCCTCATCATTAATTACATAAATGCCATTCATGTACGTAGGCCAGCCATGGAGACACCATGGGAGCCTGAATCCTCATCATTAATTACATAAATGCCAACCATGTACGTAGACAAGCCATGATGACACCATGGGAGCCTGAATCCTCCTCATTAATTACATAAATGCCAACCATGTACGTAGACAAGCCATGATGACACCATGGGCCTGAATCCTCATCATTAATTACATACATGCCATCCATGTACGTAGACAGGCCATGATGACACCATGGGAGCCTGAATCCTCATCATTTACTATTCCTTGACATCCATGTACGTAGGCCAGCCATGGAGACACCATGGGAGCCTGAATCCTCCTCATTAATTACATAAATGCCAACCATGTACGTAGACAAGCCATGATGACCCCATGGGAGCCTGAATCCTCATCATTTACTATTCCTTGACATCCATGTACGTAGGCCAGCCATGGAGACACCATGGGAGCCTGAATCCTCATCATCAATTACATAAATGCCAACCATGTACGTAGACAAGCCATGATGACACCATGGGAGCCTAGATCCTCCTCATGAATTACATAAATGCCAACCATGTACGTAGGCCAGCCATGGAGACAACATGGGAGCCTGAATCCTCATCATTAATTACATAAATGACATCCATGTACGTAGACGGGCCATGATGACACCATGGGAGCCTGAATCCTCATCATTAATTACATACTTGCCATTCATGTACGTAGACGGGCCATGGAGACACCATGGGAGCCTGAATCCTCATCATTTACTATTCCTTGACATCCATGTACATACACGGGCAATGATGACACCATGGGAGCCTGAATCCTCATCATTTTTTTTTTCTTTGACATCCATGTACATACGTAGGCCAGCCATGATGACACCAATGGAGCCTGAATCCTCATAATTAATTACATACATGCCATCCATGTACGTAGACAAGCCATGATGACACCATGGGAGCCTGAATCCTCATCATTTACTATTCCTTGACATCCATGTACGTAGACGGGCCATGATGACACCAATGGAGCCTGAATCCTCTTCATTTTTTTTATGAGAGGATTCAGGTTACATAAATGCCAACCATGTAGGTAGACAAGCCATGATGACACCATGGGAGCCTGAATCCTCATCATTACTTACATAAATGCCATCCATGTACGTAGACGGGCCATGATGACACCATGGGAGCCTGAATCCTCATCATTAATTACATAAATGCCATTCATGTACGTAGGCCAGCCATGGAGACACCATGGGAGCCTGAATCCTCATCATTAATTACATAAATGCCAACCATGTACGTAGACAAGCCATGATGACACCATGGGAGCCTGAATCCTCCTCATTAATTACATAAATGCCAACCATGTACGTAGACAAGCCATGATGACACCACAGGCCTGAATCCTCATCATTAATTACATACATGCCATCCATGTACGTAGACAGGCCATGATGACACCATGGGAGCCTGAACCCTCATCATTTACTATTCCTTGACATCCATGTACGTAGGCCAGCCATGGAGACACCATGGGAGCCTGAATCCTCCTCATTAATTACAGAAATGTTAACCATGTACGTAGACAAGCCATGATGACCCCATGGGAGCCTGAATCCTCATCATTAATTACATAAATGCCATCCATGTACGTAGACGGGCCATGATGACACCATGGGAGCCTGAATCCTCATCATTAATTACATACATGCCATCGATGTACGTACACGGGCCATGATGACACCATGGGAGCCTGAATCCTCATCATTTTTTTTTCTTTGACATCCATGTACGTAGACGGGCCATGATGACACCATGGGAGCCTGAATCCTCATCATTAATTACATAAATGCCATTCATGTACGTAGACGGGCCATGATGACACCATGGGAGCCTGAATTCTCATCATTTACTATTCCTTGACATCCATGTACGTAGGCCAGCCATGGAGACAACATGGGAGCCTGAATCCTCATCATTAATTACATAAATGCCATCCATGTACGTAGACGGGCCATGATGACACCATGGGAGCCTGAATCCTCATTATTATATACAAAAATGCCATCCATGTACGTACACGGGCCATGATGACACAATGGGAGCCTGAATCCTCATCATTAATTACATAAATGCCATTCATGTACGTAGACGGGCCATGATGACACCATGGGAGCCTGAATCCTCATCATTAATTACATAAATGCCATTCATGTACGTAGACGGGCCATGATGACACCATGGGAGCCTGAATTCTCATCATTTACTATTCCTTGACATCCATGTACGTAGGCCAGCCATGGAGACACCATGGGAGCCTGAATCCTCCTCATTAATTACATAAATGCCAACCATGTACGTAGACAAGCCATGATGACCCCATGGGAGCCTGAATCCTCATCATTAATTACATAAATGCCATCCATGTACGTAGACGGGCCATGATGACACCATGGGAGCCTGAATCCTCATTATTATATACAAAAATGCCATCCATGTACGTACACGGGCAATGATGACACCATGGGAGCCTGAATCCTCATCATTAATTACATAAATGCCATTCATGTACGTAGACATGACATGATGACACCATGGGAGCCTGAATCCTCATCATTAATTACATACATGCCATCCATGTACGTACACGGGCCATGATGACACCATGGGAGCCTGAATCCTCATCATTTTTTTTTCTTTGACATCCATGTACGTAGACGGGCCATGATGACACCATGGGAGCCTGAATCCTCATCATTAATTACATACATGCCATCCATGTACGTAGGCCAGCCATGATGACACCATGGGAGCCTGAATCCTCATCATTTACTATTCCTTGACATCCATGTACGTAGGCCAGCCATGGAGACACCATGGGAGCCTGAATCCTCCTCATGAATTACATAAATGCCAACCATGTACGTAGACAAGCCATGATGACACCATGGGAGCCTGAATCCTCATCATTTACTATTCCTTGACATCCATGTACGTAGACGGGCCATGATGACACCATGGGAGCCTGAATCCTCATCATTAATTACATACATGCCATCCATGTACGTAGGCCAGCCATGATGACACCATGGGAGCCTAGATCCTCCTCATGAATTACATAAATGCCAACCATGTACGTAGGCCAGCCATGGAGACAACATGGGAGCCTGAATCCTCCTCATTAATTACATAAATGCCAACCATGTACGTAGACGGGCCATGATGACACCATGGGGGCCTGAATCCTCATCATTTTTTTTTCTTTGACATCCATGTACGTAGGCCAGCCATGATGACACCATGGGAGCCTGAATCCTCATCAATTTTTTTTCTTTGACATCCATGTACGTAGACGGGCCATGATGACACCATGGGAGCCTGAATCCTCATCATTAATTACATGAATGCCATTCCTGTACGTACACGGGCCATGATGACACCATGGGAGCCTGAATCCTCATCATTAATTACATAAATGCCATCCATGTACGTACACGGGCCATGATGACACCATGGGAGCCTGAATCCTCATCAATAATTACATAAATGCCATCCATGTACGTAGACGGGCCATGATGACACCATGGGAGCCTGAATCCTCATCATTTACTATTCCTTGACATCCATGTACGTAGGCCAGCCATGGAGACACCATGGGAGCCTGAATCCTCCTCATTAATTACATAAATGCCAACCATGTAGGTAGACAAGCCATGATGACCCCATGGGAGCCTGAATCCTCATCATTAATTACATAAATGCCATCCATGTACGTAGACGGGCCATGATGACACCATGGGAGCCTGAATCCTCATCATTAATTACATAAATGCCATTCATGTACGTAGGCCAGCCATGGAGACACCATGGGAGCCTGAATCCTCATCATTAATTACATAAATGCCAACCATGTACGTAGACAAGCCATGATGACACCATGGGAGCCTGAATCCTCCTCATTAATTACATAAATGCCAACCATGTACGTAGACAAGCCATGATGACACCATGGGCCTGAATCCTCATCATTAATTACATACATGCCATCCATGTACGTAGACAGGCCATGATGACACCATGGGAGCCTGAATCCTCATCATTTACTATTCCTTGACATCCATGTACGTAGGCCAGCCATGGAGACACCATGGGAGCCTGAATCCTCCTCATTAATTACAGAAATGTTAACCATGTACGTAGACAAGCCATGATGACCCCATGGGAGCCTGAATCCTCATCATTAATTACATAAATGCCATCCATGTACGTAGACGGGCCATGATGACACCATGGGAGCCTGAATCCTCATCATTAATTACATACATGCCATCGATGTACGTACACGGGCCATGATGACACCATGGGAGCCTGAATCCTCATCATTTTTTTTCTTTGACATCCATGTACGTAGACGGGCCATGATGACACCATGGGAGCCTGAATCCTCATCATTAATTACATAAATGCCATTCATGTACGTAGACGGGCCATGATGACACCATGGGAGCCTGAATTCTCATCATTTACTATTCCTTGACATCCATGTACGTAGGCCAGCCATGGAGACCCCATGGGAGCCTGAATCCTCCTCATTAATTACATAAATGCCAACCATGTACGTAGACAAGCCATGATGACCCCATGGGAGCCTGAATCCTCATCATTAATTACATAAATGCCATCCATGTACGTAGACGGGCCATGATGACACCATGGGAGCCTGAATCCTCATTATTATATACAAAAATGCCATCCATGTACGTACACGGGCAATGATGACACCATGGGAGCCTGAATCCTCATCATTAATTACATAAATGCCATTCATGTACTTGCTGAGCTTCGCTCATTTTATATATGACGCGTGGACGGGCTCAAAGGGGACCGACCTGCCGTAGGTAGCGTAAGACTAGCGCTTGTCACGAGGGTACTGCACCGGCCGGCCCTTTTTGTGCCTAGGCTGAGTGTGGTTCCGGAGTGCAGGCCTAGGTAGCTTCTAACGTACGTCACTAGACCTTGTTACCTGCGCCAGCCGCCAGGCGTGGCGCAACTGTGATTGGCAGTCAGTACACCTTGTACCTGCGCCAGCCGGCAGGCCTGCGTGGCGCAATGTGAATGATAGTCAGTACTTAGAGTGGTGTAGGGGACGTAGGGAGGCCTCTTTTCAGCTTCGCAACTTGATCCCAGCATTTGCTGGCAAGGTCGGCTGGCCGCTATGGCGGCTGCGCTGAATGTAAGACGATGCTATCGGCCTCTCCGGGCGTGGAGAGGCCTGGAATAAAATTCTTTATGTTCGCCACCCACCGTTACAGGCCACGGTAATGGTTGTTGGGTGGGGGGCTCTACGTTTTGAGTAAAATGGTGTGATTTCCGGCGCTGGGCCCACTGACGATTCCCCTCTACCCCTGGGTGCGGCAAGCGGCTTCCTGACACTGGGGAAGCTGCGATTTTAGTCGGACAACGTCAGGGAAGGAGCCATACAGGCCAGGGCCAGCGGCTACGGTGGAAAGAATCACAGGTGGAGGCGAATCTGCCTTAAACGTGGAGATGGCTAGCGCGGGGTGCCAGGGTAGCCCATAACTGCCAGGAGCCTGACAGCGGACCCGATCTTTCGGCCTGTGGCCAGACGGGAGTTTCGGGGAGGATGCGGGGCTGGAGCGAATCTTGGTGGGAGGAGCGCGCTCTTCATCATTGCCCAGTTTTTCAGCAAAGAATGTTCGCCTGGCGGGGCTGAAATTCTTGCTGTTTTATCGCCTTGTTTTTATCCTGTATGATGCATTATAGGAAAAGCGATAAAGAGTTCGGTTCAGCCAGGGGGGCATATCTATGCCATAAAAAATTTCCTACAACAACACAAGCCCTGGTCAGGGCCTTGGCTAAGCAGTTTCCAAGCCAAGGCCTTGGTAGGGTAGAGGGCCTATCGCCACAAAGGTTTCAATGCCGGGAAATCCCAGCCTCGGGGGTGGGGCTGGTGATGGGTCCTGGGCTTGTGAGAGACGGTCCGGGGGCGTAAGGCCTAATGAGCAGCCGCTGGAAACCGCCCCCCTAACGGGGGGAACGACATGGGTGCCGCCCTGCGTCCGCCGGGAAACCGTAGCGGCCACACGGGGGCGGCAGTACAGCCGTGGCAGCGTGCAGGGGGGGGCCATGGGCGGAAAGAAAATCGGCACCAAGGTTGGCGACAGCCTTGGTGGCCAAGAAGGAGGTGTGGGGGCAACACCTTGTGTTCGAGTATGCTGGGCCCCCAGCATGGTGCTACAATAACCAACTTGATAATGATGTGCACTGAGTTTGAAGGTGTGGTATAGGCTGTCCGTATAAAGCCTAGCACACAAAAATGTAAAATAAATGTTTCTCTTGGTGGGAAGGAACTCCAATGGACCAAAAACAAGAAATGTATTTGCTGAGCTTCGCTCATTTTATATATGACGCGTGGACGGGCTCAAAGGGGACCGACCTGCCGTAGGTAGCGTAAGACTAGCGCTTGTCACGAGGGTACTGCACCGGCCGGCCCTTTTTGTGCCTAGGCTGAGTGTGGTTCCGGAGTGCAGGCCTAGGTAGCTTCTAACGTACGTCACTAGACCTTGTTACCTGCGCCAGCCGCCAGGCGTGGCGCAACTGTGATTGGCAGTCAGTACACCTTGTACCTGCGCCAGCCGGCAGGCCTGCGTGGCGCAATGTGAATGATAGTCAGTACTTAGAGTGGTGTAGGGGACGTAGGGAGGCCTCTTTTCAGCTCCCACCCACCCACCCACGCTGCTAAGAGGGGCAACACCTTGTGTTCGAGTATGCTGGGCCCCCAGCATGGTGCTACAATAACCAACTTGATAATGATGTGCACTGAGTTTGAAGGTGTGGTATAGGCTGTCCGTATAAAGCCTAGCACACAAAAATGTAAAATAAATGTTTCTCTTGGTGGGAAGGAACTCCAATGGACCAAAAACAAGAAATGTATGTAGACATGACATGATGACACCATGGGAGCCTGAATCCTCATCATTAATTACATACATGCCATCCATGTACGTACACGGGCCATGATGACACCATGGGAGCCTGAATCCTCATCATTTTTTTTTCTTTGACATCCATGTACGTAGACGGGCCATGATGACACCATGGGAGCCTGAATCCTCATCATTAATTACATACATGCCATCCATGTACGTAGGCCAGCCATGATGACACCATGGGAGCCTGAATCCTCATCATTTACTATTCCTTGACATCCATGTACGTAGGCCAGCCATGGAGACACCATGGGAGCCTGAATCCTCCTCATGAATTACATAAATGCCAACCATGTACGTAGACAAGCCATGATGACACCATGGGAGCCTGAATCCTCATCATTTACTATTCCTTGACATCCATGTACGTAGACGGGCCATGATGACACCATGGGAGCCTGAATCCTCATCATTAATTACATACATGCCATCCATGTACGTAGACGGGCCATGATGACACCATGGGAGCCTAGATCCTCCTCATGAATTACATAAATGCCAACCATGTACGTAGGCCAGCCATGGAGACACCATGGGAGCCTGAATCCTCCTCATTATAATTACATAAATGCCAACCATGTACGTAGACGGGCCATGATGACACCATGGGGGCCTGAATCCTCATCATTTTTTTTTCTTTGACATCCATGTACGTAGACAGGCCATGATGACACCATGGGAGCCTGAATCCTCCTCATTAATTACATAAATGCCAACCATGTACGTAGGCCAGCCATGGAGACACCATGGGAGCCTGAATCCTCCTCATTAATTACATAAATGCCAACCATGTACGTAGACAAGCCATGATGACACCATGGGAGCCTGAATCCTCATCATTTACTATTCCTTGACATCCATGTACGTAGACGGGCCATGATGACACCATGGGAGCCTGAATCCTCATCATTAATTACATACATGCCATCCATGTACGTACACGGGCCATGATGACACCATGGGAGCCTGAATCCTCATCATTTACTATTCCTTGACATCCATGTACGTAGACGGGCCATGATGACACCATGGGAGCCTGAATCCTCATCATTAATTACATAAATGCCATCCATGTACGTAGACGGGCCATGATGACACCATGGGAGCCTGAATCCTCATTATTTACTATACCTTGACATCCATGTACGTAGGCCAGCCATGATGACACCAATGGAGCCTGAATCCTCCTCATTAATTACATAAATGCCATTCATGTACGTAGACAAGCCATGATGACACCATGGGAGCCTGAATCCTCATCATTAATTACATAAATACATTTCTTGTTTTTGGTCCATTGGAGTTCCTTCCCACCAAGAGAAAAGAGGCCTCCCTACGTCCCCTACACCACTCTAAGTACTGACTATCATTCACATTGCGCCACGCAGGCCTGCCGGCTGGCGCAGGTACAAGGTGTACTGACTGCCAATCACAGTTGCGCCACGCCTGGCGGCTGGCGCAGGTAACAAGGTCTAGTGACGTACGTTAGAAGCTACCTAGGCCTGCACTCCGGAACCACACTCAGCCTAGGCACAAAAAGGGCCGGCCGGTGCAGTACCCTCGTGACAAGCGCTAGTCTTACGCTACCTACGGCAGGTCGGTCCCCTTTGAGCCCGTCCACGCGTCATATATAAAATGAGCGAAGCTCAGCAAATGCCATCCATGTACGTACACGGGCCATGATGACCCCATGGGAGCCTGAATCCTCGTAATTTTTTTTTCTTTGACATCCATGTACGTAGACGGGCCATGATGACACCATGGGAGCCTGAATCCTCATCATTAATTACATACATGCCAACAATGTAGGTAGACAAGCCATGATGACACCATGGGAGCCTGAATCCTCATCATTTATTTTATGAGACATCCATGTACGTAGGCCAGCCATGATGACACCATGGGAGCCTGAATCCTCATCATTTCTTTTTCTTTGACATCCATGTACGTAGGCCAGCCATGATGACACCATGGGAGCCTGAATCCTCCTCATTAATTACATACATGCCATCCATGTACGTACACGGGCCATGATGACACCATGGGAGCCTGAATCCTCATCATTTACTATTCCTTGACATCCATGTACGTAGGCCAGCCATGGAGACACCATGGGAGCCTGAATCCTCATCATTAATTACATAAATGCCAACCATGTACGTAGACAAGCCATGATGACACCATGGGAGCCTGAATCCTCCTCATTAATTACATAAACGCCAACCATGTACGTAGACAAGCCATGATGACACCATGGGAGCCTGAATCCTCATCATTAATTACATACATGCCATCCATGTACGTAGACAGGCCATGATGACACCATGGGAGCCTGAATCCTCATCATTTACTATTCCTTGACATCCATGTACGTAGGCCAGCCATGGAGACACCATGGGAGCCTGAATCCTCCTCATTAATTACATAAATGCCAACCATGTACGTAGACAAGCCATGATGACCCCATGGGAGCCTGAATCCTCATCATTAATTACATAAATGCCATCCATGTACGTAGACGGGCCATGATGACACCATGGGAGCCTGAATCCTCATCATTAATTACATAAATGCCATTCATGTACGTAGGCCAGCCATGGAGACACCATGGGAGCCTGAATCCTCATCATTAATTACATAAATGCCAACCATGTACGTAGACAAGCCATGATGACACCATGGGAGCCTGAATCCTCCTCATTAATTACATAAATGCCAACCATGTACGTAGACAAGCCATGATGACACCATGGGCCTGAATCCTCATCATTAATTACATACATGCCATCCATGTACGTAGACAGGCCATGATGACACCATGGGAGCCTGAATCCTCATCATTTACTATTCCTTGACATCCATGTACGTAGGCCAGCCATGGAGACACCATGGGAGCCTGAATCCTCCTCATTAATTACATAAATGCCAACCATGTACGTAGACAAGCCATGATGACCCCATGGGAGCCTGAATCCTCATCATTTACTATTCCTTGACATCCATGTACGTAGGCCAGCCATGGAGACACCATGGGAGCCTGAATCCTCATCATCAATTACATAAATGCCAACCATGTACGTAGACAAGCCATGATGACACCATGGGAGCCTAGATCCTCCTCATGAATTACATAAATGCCAACCATGTACGTAGGCCAGCCATGGAGACAACATGGGAGCCTGAATCCTCATCATTAATTACATAAATGACATCCATGTACGTAGACGGGCCATGATGACACCATGGGAGCCTGAATCCTCATCATTAATTACATACTTGCCATTCATGTACGTAGACGGGCCATGGAGACACCATGGGAGCCTGAATCCTCATCATTTACTATTCCTTGACATCCATGTACATACACGGGCAATGATGACACCATGGGAGCCTGAATCCTCATCATTTTTTTCTCTTTGACATCCATGTACGTAGGCCAGCCATGATGACACCAATGGAGCCTGAATCCTCATAATTAATTACATACATGCCATCCATGTACGTAGACAAGCCATGATGACACCATGGGAGCCTGAATCCTCATCATTTACTATTCCTTGACATCCATGTACGTAGACGGGCCATGATGACACCAATGGAGCCTGAATCCTCTTCATTTTTTTTATGAGAGGATTCAGGTTACATAAATGCCAACCATGTAGGTAGACAAGCCATGATGACACCATGGGAGCCTGAATCCTCATCATTACTTACATAAATGCCATCCATGTACGTAGACGGGCCATGATGACACCATGGGAGCCTGAATCCTCATCATTAATTACATAAATGCCATTCATGTACGTAGGCCAGCCATGGAGACACCATGGGAGCCTGAATCCTCATCATTAATTACATAAATGCCAACCATGTACGTAGACAAGCCATGATGACACCATGGGAGCCTGAATCCTCCTCATTAATTACATAAATGCCAACCATGTACGTAGACAAGCCATGATGACACCACAGGCCTGAATCCTCATCATTAATTACATACATGCCATCCATGTACGTAGACAGGCCATGATGACACCATGGGAGCCTGAACCCTCATCATTTACTATTCCTTGACATCCATGTACGTAGGCCAGCCATGGAGACACCATGGGAGCCTGAATCCTCCTCATTAATTACAGAAATGTTAACCATGTACGTAGACAAGCCATGATGACCCCATGGGAGCCTGAATCCTCATCATTAATTACATAAATGCCATCCATGTACGTAGACGGGCCATGATGACACCATGGGAGCCTGAATCCTCATCATTAATTACATACATGCCATCGATGTACGTACACGGGCCATGATGACACCATGGGAGCCTGAATCCTCATCATTTTTTTTTCTTTGACATCCATGTACGTAGACGGGCCATGATGACACCATGGGAGCCTGAATCCTCATCATTAATTACATAAATGCCATTCATGTACGTAGACGGGCCATGATGACACCATGGGAGCCTGAATTCTCATCATTTACTATTCCTTGACATCCATGTACGTAGGCCAGCCATGGAGACAACATGGGAGCCTGAATCCTCATCATTAATTACATAAATGCCATCCATGTACGTAGACGGGCCATGATGACACCATGGGAGCCTGAATCCTCATTATTATATACAAAAATGCCATCCATGTACGTACACGGGCCATGATGACACAATGGGAGCCTGAATCCTCATCATTAATTACATAAATGCCATTCATGTACGTAGACGGGCCATGATGACACCATGGGAGCCTGAATCCTCATCATTAATTACATAAATGCCATTCATGTACGTAGACGGGCCATGATGACACCATGGGAGCCTGAATTCTCATCATTTACTATTCCTTGACATCCATGTACGTAGGCCAGCCATGGAGACACCATGGGAGCCTGAATCCTCCTCATTAATTACATAAATGCCAACCATGTACGTAGACAAGCCATGATGACCCCATGGGAGCCTGAATCCTCATCATTAATTACATAAATGCCATCCATGTACGTAGACGGGCCATGATGACACCATGGGAGCCTGAATCCTCATTATTATATACAAAAATGCCATCCATGTACGTACACGGGCAATGATGACACCATGGGAGCCTGAATCCTCATCATTAATTACATAAATGCCATTCATGTACGTAGACATGACATGATGACACCATGGGAGCCTGAATCCTCATCATTAATTACATACATGCCATCCATGTACGTACACGGGCCATGATGACACCATGGGAGCCTGAATCCTCATCATTTTTTTTTCTTTGACATCCATGTACGTAGACGGGCCATGATGACACCATGGGAGCCTGAATCCTCATCATTAATTACATACATGCCATCCATGTACGTAGGCCAGCCATGATGACACCATGGGAGCCTGAATCCTCATCATTTACTATTCCTTGACATCCATGTACGTAGGCCAGCCATGGAGACACCATGGGAGCCTGAATCCTCCTCATGAATTACATAAATGCCAACCATGTACGTAGACAAGCCATGATGACACCATGGGAGCCTGAATCCTCATCATTTACTATTCCTTGACATCCATGTACGTAGACGGGCCATGATGACACCATGGGAGCCTGAATCCTCATCATTAATTACATACATGCCATCCATGTACGTAGGCCAGCCATGATGACACCATGGGAGCCTAGATCCTCCTCATGAATTACATAAATGCCAACCATGTACGTAGGCCAGCCATGGAGACAACATGGGAGCCTGAATCCTCCTCATTAATTACATAAATGCCAACCATGTACGTAGACGGGCCATGATGACACCATGGGGCCTGAATCCTCATCATTTTTTTTTCTTTGACATCCATGTACGTAGGCCAGCCATGATGACACCATGGGAGCCTGAATCCTCATCAATTTTTTTTCTTTGACATCCATGTACGTAGACGGGCCATGATGACACCATGGGAGCCTGAATCCTCATCATTAATTACATGAATGCCATTCCTGTACGTACACGGGCCATGATGACACCATGGGAGCCTGAATCCTCATCATTAATTACATAAATGCCATCCATGTACGTACACGGGCCATGATGACACCATGGGAGCCTGAATCCTCATCAATAATTACATAAATGCCATCCATGTACGTAGACGGGCCATGATGACACCATGGGAGCCTGAATCCTCATCATTTACTATTCCTTGACATCCATGTACGTAGGCCAGCCATGGAGACACCATGGGAGCCTGAATCCTCCTCATTAATTACATAAATGCCAACCATGTAGGTAGACAAGCCATGATGACCCCATGGGAGCCTGAATCCTCATCATTAATTACATAAATGCCATCCATGTACGTAGACGGGCCATGATGACACCATGGGAGCCTGAATCCTCATCATTAATTACATAAATGCCATTCATGTACGTAGGCCAGCCATGGAGACACCATGGGAGCCTGAATCCTCATCATTAATTACATAAATGCCAACCATGTACGTAGACAAGCCATGATGACACCATGGGAGCCTGAATCCTCCTCATTAATTACATAAATGCCAACCATGTACGTAGACAAGCCATGATGACACCATGGGCCTGAATCCTCATCATTAATTACATACATGCCATCCATGTACGTAGACAGGCCATGATGACACCATGGGAGCCTGAATCCTCATCATTTACTATTCCTTGACATCCATGTACGTAGGCCAGCCATGGAGACACCATGGGAGCCTGAATCCTCCTCATTAATTACAGAAATGTTAACCATGTACGTAGACAAGCCATGATGACCCCATGGGAGCCTGAATCCTCATCATTAATTACATAAATGCCATCCATGTACGTAGACGGGCCATGATGACACCATGGGAGCCTGAATCCTCATCATTAATTACATACATGCCATCGATGTACGTACACGGGCCATGATGACACCATGGGAGCCTGAATCCTCATCATTTTTTTTTCTTTGACATCCATGTACGTAGACGGGCCATGATGACACCATGGGAGCCTGAATCCTCATCATTAATTACATAAATGCCATTCATGTACGTAGACGGGCCATGATGACACCATGGGAGCCTGAATTCTCATCATTTACTATTCCTTGACATCCATGTACGTAGGCCAGCCATGGAGACCCCATGGGAGCCTGAATCCTCCTCATTAATTACATAAATGCCAACCATGTACGTAGACAAGCCATGATGACCCCATGGGAGCCTGAATCCTCATCATTAATTACATAAATGCCATCCATGTACGTAGACGGGCCATGATGACACCATGGGAGCCTGAATCCTCATTATTATATACAAAAATGCCATCCATGTACGTACACGGGCAATGATGACACCATGGGAGCCTGAATCCTCATCATTAATTACATAAATGCCATTCATGTACGTAGACATGACATGATGACACCATGGGAGCCTGAATCCTCATCATTAATTACATACATGCCATCCATGTACGTACACGGGCCATGATGACACCATGGGAGCCTGAATCCTCATCATTTTTTTTTCTTTGACATCCATGTACGTAGACGGGCCATGATGACACCATGGGAGCCTGAATCCTCATCATTAATTACATACATGCCATCCATGTACGTAGGCCAGCCATGATGACACCATGGGAGCCTGAATCCTCATCATTTACTATTCCTTGACATCCATGTACGTAGGCCAGCCATGGAGACACCATGGGAGCCTGAATCCTCCTCATGAATTACATAAATGCCAACCATGTACGTAGACAAGCCATGATGACACCATGGGAGCCTGAATCCTCATCATTTACTATTCCTTGACATCCATGTACGTAGACGGGCCATGATGACACCATGGGAGCCTGAATCCTCATCATTAATTACATACATGCCATCCATGTACGTAGACGGGCCATGATGACACCATGGGAGCCTAGATCCTCCTCATGAATTACATAAATGCCAACCATGTACGTAGGCCAGCCATGGAGACACCATGGGAGCCTGAATCCTCCTCATTATAATTACATAAATGCCAACCATGTACGTAGACGGGCCATGATGACACCATGGGGGCCTGAATCCTCATCATTTTTTTTTCTTTGACATCCATGTACGTAGACAGGCCATGATGACACCATGGGAGCCTGAATCCTCCTCATTAATTACATAAATGCCAACCATGTACGTAGGCCAGCCATGGAGACACCATGGGAGCCTGAATCCTCCTCATTAATTACATAAATGCCAACCATGTACGTAGACAAGCCATGATGACACCATGGGAGCCTGAATCCTCATCATTTACTATTCCTTGACATCCATGTACGTAGACGGGCCATGATGACACCATGGGAGCCTGAATCCTCATCATTAATTACATACATGCCATCCATGTACGTACACGGGCCATGATGACACCATGGGAGCCTGAATCCTCATCATTTACTATTCCTTGACATCCATGTACGTAGACGGGCCATGATGACACCATGGGAGCCTGAATCCTCATCATTAATTACATAAATGCCATCCATGTACGTAGACGGGCCATGATGACACCATGGGAGCCTGAATCCTCATTATTTACTATACCTTGACATCCATGTACGTAGGCCAGCCATGATGACACCAATGGAGCCTGAATCCTCCTCATTAATTACATAAATGCCATTCATGTACGTAGACAAGCCATGATGACACCATGGGAGCCTGAATCCTCATCATTAATTACATAAATACATTTCTTGTTTTTGGTCCATTGGAGTTCCTTCCCACCAAGAGAAAAGAGGCCTCCCTACGTCCCCTACACCACTCTAAGTACTGACTATCATTCACATTGCGCCACGCAGGCCTGCCGGCTGGCGCAGGTACAAGGTGTACTGACTGCCAATCACAGTTGCGCCACGCCTGGCGGCTGGCGCAGGTAACAAGGTCTAGTGACGTACGTTAGAAGCTACCTAGGCCTGCACTCCGGAACCACACTCAGCCTAGGCACAAAAAGGGCCGGCCGGTGCAGTACCCTCGTGACAAGCGCTAGTCTTACGCTACCTACGGCAGGTCGGTCCCCTTTGAGCCCGTCCACGCGTCATATATAAAATGAGCGAAGCTCAGCAAATGCCATCCATGTACGTACACGGGCCATGATGATCCCATGGGAGCCTGAATCCTCGTAATTTTTTTTTCTTTGACATCCATGTACGTAGACGGGCCATGATGACACCATGGGAGCCTGAATCCTCATCATTAATTACATACATGCCAACAATGTAGGTAGACAAGCCATGATGACACCATGGGAGCCTGAATCCTCATCATTTATTTTATGAGACATCCATGTACGTAGACGGGCCATGATGACACCATGGGAGCCTGAATCCTCATCATTTCTTTTTCTTTGACATCCATGTACGTAGGCCAGCCATGATGACACCATGGGAGCCTGAATCCTCCTCATTAATTACATACATGCCATCCATGTACGTACACGGGCCATGATGACACCATGGGAGCCTGAATCCTCATCATTTACTATTCCTTGACATCCATGTACGTAGGCCAGCCATGGAGACACCATGGGAGCCTGAATCCTCATCATTAATTACATAAATGCCATCCATGTACGTAGACAAGCCATGATGACACCATGGGAGCCTGAATCCTCCTCATTAATTACATAAACGCCAACCATGTACGTAGACAAGCCATGATGACACCATGGGAGCCTGAATCCTCATCATTAATTACATACATGCCATCCATGTACGTAGACAGGCCATGATGACACCATGGGAGCCTGAATCCTCATCATTTACTATTCCTTGACATCCATGTACGTAGGCCAGCCATGGAGACACCATGGGAGCCTGAATCCTCCTCATTAATTACATAAATGCCAACCATGTACGTAGACAAGCCATGATGACCCCATGGGAGCCTGAATCCTCATCATTAATTACATAAATGCCATCCATGTACGTAGACGGGCCATGATGACACCATGGGAGCCTGAATCCTCATCATTAATTACATAAATGCCATTCATGTACGTAGGCCAGCCATGGAGACACCATGGGAGCCTGAATCCTCATCATTAATTACATAAATGCCAACCATGTACGTAGACAAGCCATGATGACACCATGGGAGCCTGAATCCTCCTCATTAATTACATAAATGCCAACCATGTACGTAGACAAGCCATGATGACACCATGGGCCTGAATCCTCATCATTAATTACATACATGCCATCCATGTACGTAGACAGGCCATGATGACACCATGGGAGCCTGAATCCTCATCATTTACTATTCCTTGACATCCATGTACGTAGGCCAGCCATGGAGACACCATGGGAGCCTGAATCCTCCTCATTAATTACATAAATGCCAACCATGTACGTAGACAGGCCATGATGACACCATGGGAGCCTGAATCCTCATCATTTACTATTCCTTGACATCCATGTACGTAGGCCAGCCATGGAGACACCATGGGAGCCTGAATCCTCATCATCAATTACATAAATGCCAACCATGTACGTAGGCCAGCCATGGAGACAACATGGGAGCCTGAATCCTCCTCATGAATTACATAAATGCCAACCATGTACGTAGGCCAGCCATGGAGACAACATGGGAGCCTGAATCCTCATCATTATTTACATAAATGACATCCATGTACGTAGACGGGCCATGATGACACCATGGGAGCCTGAATCCTCATCATTAATTACATACTTGCCATTCATGTACGTAGACGGGCCATGGAGACACCATGGGAGCCTGAATCCTCATCATTTACTATTCCTTGACATCCATGTACATACACGGGCAATGATGACACCATGGGAGCCTGAATCCTCATCATTTTTTTTTTCTTTGACATCCATGTACATACGTAGGCCAGCCATGATGACACCAATGGAGCCTGAATCCTCATAATTAATTACATACATGCCATCCATGTACGTAGACAAGCCATGATGACACCATGGGAGCCTGAATCCTCATCATTTACTATTCCTTGACATCCATGTACGTAGACGGGCCATGATGACACCAATGGAGCCTGAATCCTCTTCATTTTTTTTATGAGAGGATTCAGGTTACATAAATGCCAACCATGTAGGTAGACAAGCCATGATGACACCATGGGAGCCTGAATCCTCATCATTACTTACATAAATGCCATCCATGTACGTAGACGGGCCATGATGACACCATGGGAGCCTGAATCCTCATCATTAATTACATAAATGCCATTCATGTACGTAGGCCAGCCATGGAGACACCATGGGAGCCTGAATCCTCATCATTAATTACATAAATGCCAACCATGTACGTAGACAAGCCATGATGACACCATGGGAGCCTGAATCCTCCTCATTAATTACATAAATGCCAACCATGTACGTAGACAAGCCATGATGACACCACAGGCCTGAATCCTCATCATTAATTACATACATGCCATCCATGTACGTAGACAGGCCATGATGACACCATGGGAGCCTGAACCCTCATCATTTACTATTCCTTGACATCCATGTACGTAGGCCAGCCATGGAGACACCATGGGAGCCTGAATCCTCCTCATTAATTACAGAAATGTTAACCATGTACGTAGACAAGCCATGATGACCCCATGGGAGCCTGAATCCTCATCATTAATTACATAAATGCCATCCATGTACGTAGACGGGCCATGATGACACCATGGGAGCCTGAATCCTCATCATTAATTACATACATGCCATCGATGTACGTACACGGGCCATGATGACACCATGGGAGCCTGAATCCTCATCATTTTTTTTTCTTTGACATCCATGTACGTAGACGGGCCATGATGACACCATGGGAGCCTGAATCCTCATCATTAATTACATAAATGCCATTCATGTACGTAGACGGGCCATGATGACACCATGGGAGCCTGAATTCTCATCATTTACTATTCCTTGACATCCATGTACGTAGGCCAGCCATGGAGACAACATGGGAGCCTGAATCCTCATCATTAATTACATAAATGCCAACCATGTACGTAGACAAGCCATGATGACCCCATGGGAGCCTGAATCCTCATCATTAATTACATAAATGCCATCCATGTACGTAGACGGGCCATGATGACACCATGGGAGCCTGAATCCTCATTATTATATACAAAAATGCCATCCATGTACGTACACGGGCCATGATGACACAATGGGAGCCTGAATCCTCATCATTAATTACATAAATGCCATTCATGTACGTAGACGGGCCATGATGACACCATGGGAGCCTGAATCCTCATCATTAATTACATAAATGCCATTCATGTACGTAGACGGGCCATGATGACACCATGGGAGCCTGAATTCTCATCATTTACTATTCCTTGACATCCATGTACGTAGGCCAGCCATGGAGACACCATGGGAGCCTGAATCCTCCTCATTAATTACATAAATGCCAACCATGTACGTAGACAAGCCATGATGACCCCATGGGAGCCTGAATCCTCATCATTAATTACATAAATGCCATCCATGTACGTAGACGGGCCATGATGACACCATGGGAGCCTGAATCCTCATTATTATATACAAAAATGCCATCCATGTACGTACACGGGCAATGATGACACCATGGGAGCCTGAATCCTCATCATTAATTACATAAATGCCATTCATGTACGTAGACATGACATGATGACACCATGGGAGCCTGAATCCTCATCATTAATTACATACATGCCATCCATGTACGTACACGGGCCATGATGACACCATGGGAGCCTGAATCCTCATCATTTTTTTTTCTTTGACATCCATGTACGTAGACGGGCCATGATGACACCATGGGAGCCTGAATCCTCATCATTAATTACATACATGCCATCCATGTACGTAGGCCAGCCATGATGACACCATGGGAGCCTGAATCCTCATCATTTACTATTCCTTGACATCCATGTACGTAGGCCAGCCATGGAGACACCATGGGAGCCTGAATCCTCCTCATGAATTACATAAATGCCAACCATGTACGTAGACAAGCCATGATGACACCATGGGAGCCTGAATCCTCATCATTTACTATTCCTTGACATCCATGTACGTAGACGGGCCATGATGACACCATGGGAGCCTGAATCCTCATCATTAATTACATACATGCCATCCATGTACGTAGGCCAGCCATGATGACACCAATGGAGCCTGAATCCTCATCATTAATTACATACATGCCATCCATGTACGTAGACAAGCCATGATGACACCATGGGAGCCTGAATCCTCATCATTAATTACATAAATGCCAACCATGTACGTAGACGGGCCATGATGACACCATGGGAGCCTGAATCCTCATCATTTTTTTTATGAAACATCCATGTACGTAGGCCAGCCATGATGACACCATGGGAGCCTGAATCCTCATCATTTTTCATTCAGGCTCCCATGGTGTCATCATGGCCCGTCTACGTACATGGATGGCATGTATGTAATTAATGATGAGGATTCAGGCTCCCATGGTGTCATCATGGCTGGCCTACGTACATGGATGTCAAAGAAAAAAAAAGGCGCGGGATTTCAGCCTCCCATGGTGTCATCATGGCCCGTCTACGTACATGGATGTCTCATAAAAAAAAAGATGAGGATTCAGGCTCCCATGGTGTCATCATGGCCCGTCTACGTACATGGTTGGCATTTATGTAATTAATGATGAGGATTCAGGCTCCCATGGTGTCATCATGGCCCGTCTACGTACATGGATGTCAAGGAATAGTAAATGATGAGGATTCAGGCTCCCATGGTGTCATCATGGCTTGTCTACGTACATGGTTGGCATTTATGTAATTAACGAGGAGGATTCAGGCTCCCATGGTGTCTCCATGGCTGGCCTACGTACATGGATGTCAAGGAATAGTAAATGACGAGGATTCAGGCTCCCATGGTGTCATCATGGCTGGCCTACGTACATGGATGTCTCATAAAAAAAATGATGAGGATTCAGGCTCCCATGGTGTCATCATGGCCCGTCTACGTACATGGTTGGCATTTATGTAATTAATGATGAGGATTCAGGCTCCCATGGTGTCATCATGGCCTGTCTACGTACATGGATGGCATGTATGTATTTAATGATGAGGATTCAGGCTCCCATGGTGTCATCATGGCTGGCCTACGTACATGGATGTCTCAGAAAAAAAATGATGAGGATTCAGGCTCCCATGGTGTCATCATGGCTGGCCTACGTACATGGATGTCTCATAAAATAAATGATGAGGATTCAGGCTCCCGTGGTGTCATTATGGCCCGTCTACGTGTTGTTGGCATGTATGAAATTAATGATGAGGATTCAGGCTCCCATAGTGTCATCATGGCTGGCCTACGTACATGGTTGGCATTTATGTATTTAATGATGAGGATTCAGGCTCCCATGGTGTCATCATTGCCCGTGTATGTACATGGTTGGCATTTATGTAATTAATGATGAGGATTCAGGCTCCATTGGTGTCATCATGGCCCGTCTACGTACATGGGTGGCATTTATGTATTTAATGATGAGGATTTAGGGTCCCATGGGGTCTCCATGGCTTGTCTACGTACATGGAGTCATATTGATTCATGGAACAATGAGATACCATTCTTAATTGAAAATTGTTCTTGATACTTTCACATGCATGCCCGGAATCGTGAATTTGTGCGGGTTTCCATGATGACAATCCTCATTGAATTCTTGAGCACACAATATTGAGCAATTTAGGGGCACTTCGGCAATGTTGACCATTTTCATTCATGATAAAATTAACATTTAATGCAATAAATACATATTCCACTCATTTTAATAAACCATGCAAAAACTTTACAAGCACGCTCAAGCTAGGGGTGGGCTGGCATGCACGCGTGGGTGTGGGGGTGGGCTGGCATGCATGCGTGGGTGTGGGGGTGGGCTGGCATGCACGCGTGGGTGTGGGGGTGGGCTGGCATGCATGCGTGGG
The DNA here is from genome assembly GCA_009746045.1 of Mesostigma viride. Classification (NCBI taxonomy): domain Eukaryota; kingdom Viridiplantae; phylum Streptophyta; class Mesostigmatophyceae; order Mesostigmatales; family Mesostigmataceae; genus Mesostigma; species Mesostigma viride. The sequence goes on along the minus strand of RPFO01002209.1, from coordinate 19,614 downwards.
TGTGGGGTTGGGCTAGCCTGCATGCGTGGGTGTTGGGGGGGCTGGCATGCATGCGTGGGTGTGTGTGGGGGGCTAGCATGCATGCGTAAGTGTGGGGGGGGGCTGGCATGCATGCGTGGGTGTGGGGGGGGCTGGCATGCATGCGTGGGTGTGTGTGGGGGGCTAGCATGCATGCGTAAGTGTGGGGGGGGGCTGGCATGCATGCGTGGGTGTGTATGGGGGCTGGCATGCATGCGTGGGTGTGTGTGGGGGGCTAGCATGCATGCGTGGGTGTGTGGGGGGGCTGTCATGCATGCGTGGGTGTGTGGGGGGGCTGGCATGCATGCGTGGGTGTGTGGGGGGGCTAGCATGCATGCGTGGGTGTGGGGGTGGGCTAGCATGCATGCGTGGGTGTGGGGGGGGCGGTCATGCATGCGTGGGTGTGTGGGGGGGCTGGCATGCATGCGTGGGTGTGTGGGGGGGCTAGCATGCATGCGTGGGTGTGGGGGTGGGCTAGCATGCATGCGTGGGTGTGAGTGTGGGCTAGCATGCATGCGTGGGTGTGGGGGTGGGCTAGCATGCATGCGTGGGTGTGGGGGGGGGCTAGCACGCCCCACCCCTCCATCGGCACAGCCAGCCTTGTGAGTCTACCCTTAACAACAAGGCTGGTAGGACGACACGCCTGAGCAGCATATGTCATGCCTATCTCAGGCTAATAATGTGTGATTTTGTGCCAACAACCAAGTTGTTCCACCCAACAACACATTATAAACCCTCTTCCAAAATGCCCAACAAGCCGGACACGTGGAGGACCACACACGCAGTATATAAAGAGAAAATAAGCTGACTTTTTATCCAGCCAACCTGTGGCTAGCTGCTCTGGTTAGCATGACAAATGCTAACATTTACTCAGTGGGAAAGGTGAAGAGACCATTGGAACAGCCTACCTGACGCATGTGCCACCAAAGCATTGTGTCCCGCAAAATGCACACTGCCTCCTTTCTAACAAGCACGAGCCGCTCTCTTTAGGAGACAGGTGCCAGCTCGTCAGTGTCTGGGGAAAATGATGCCGCTGCTTAGGAAGACCGCGTGAATTTCCTCGAACACAACTGTCTATAAAGCAAAAGAAATTTCAGAGAAGCATGGAAATAAAAGCATTACACCTTCCCGACAGGTTGTGGGCCACGCGCTGCAGCAAGCCAGCCACGTCACAGACGAACTTGCTTAAAAACATCCAGGAATCCAGCGATGCAGCGCCAGGACCCGCAACTTCATGGCTGCATCTGGCCGGAAAGAAGGCAAAAAGCTTACGCTCAACGAGGTAAGAAAGCAGGAAAGCGCTATCTTAGGACGTTTAATACAAGAACGTACCATAACGGGCATTTATTCGTGCCCAGGCGCACAAGAAAGGCCACCCTTTCATGGAGAGGTCGGGCGCGCATGGCGCAGGCCTAATGTTATCTTACCGCAAAATGACGGGAAAGGTAAAGATAGCAGCGGGAATTTTTACGGCTTTAGAAACATCATTAAACTAGCTTCCATTAGGACCATCAAAACTGGCAACAATCGACAATCACACCTGCAGGCATCAATTATACTTTATTCATCCCGACAGAAATTCAGGCCGGACCCCCCTGCCGATGGTAAAGAAAAAGAGCCCGCGACATTATAGATCGCAACTATCCCACCATAAATTAGAATCAGTAACTAATTTTCTCCAAGAATCGAGCATTTTTTCTGCTTTCCGCGAGCCAGATTTGTCACGTTTCGTCTAAAAGCAGTCGCCATGGCCACTTCCGCAAGGGGTGCGCGCACCGTGCACCCACTTTTCACGGTACGGAGGGTACCGCGGAATTTTTTTGGCGCGGAAAATATTCGCCGCCAAAAATTAACCATGCATGCATGCCCGTCGTCTCCAAACATTGCATTACATGCACGTGACGGCGTGTTCCCTCGGTCATGGTGCGCGGCGGTGCCAGCTGGACTGATGTCATGCCCTCCACGTAGGCTCGTTCTACATTTCAGAACTGATCCATGGCGCATAATTAGAATTTTGGAAGGTAGAATCAGGTTCTGAAGGTTCTACATAGTAGCCTAGTAAGGGTACACTAACATGTAGCCCAGTAGTTACTAATCCTGCGATCATGACGGAATATACATGTAGTGATACTAATCGATACATGTAGTACACATGGTTGGCGCACAGAATGTTGTACAACCTGCCCTACATGTCGGAAAAACGCACACTCTGACAAACGTGATTGGAATATATTGTACAACATCATCACTAACGCTACATCCGGAACTGTTCTAGTGAATAGCATTACAATGTACTCCCCCGGCAGGTGTGGGTGCCCGAGTACTTGGAGTCTGAACACGCAGTGTCGACTCCTATTGGTGCAAAGGCATTTTTGTCGTCTCTTCATTTTTTTGTTTTTTTCCCTTTTTTTTTTTTTTCTCCATTTTTACAAATCAGATTTTTCAGAACAGTGCATACGGCTAAGCTTTCATTTCGCAAGACAATTCTTACGGCACCTTCCAAAGTCCCTGGTGTGTGTCAGTGCAGCGTCGACATGGCATGCGTGGAGGATATTTGCGTACGTACGACGAATCATCTGAAACGACTGGTCCAACCTGAAAAATTTTGAATTTTTGCCGTGTCCAGTAACGGTCCTAGGTTGCACCCGCGGGCCGTTCCGGCAGCTGTACAGAATAGATCAGAAAGATACGCCGCGGAATGACGCCAGTGCCCGGCAAATGTGAGTCGGGAACTGAACAGTCACTACAAACGTCGAAAATCTATTGCTCCACCCCCCAAAAAAAGCGTTCCGGAACTGTTCGAAGCGAATAGCACTGACAGGATTCGAACCTGCGTCCAGAGTGAGGTTGCGGAGTGAGGGAGGCCAGCCATCATGGTCCGCACACAAATCTGGCTCGGGTCCGATCCCTGTCAGTGCTCTTCGCTTCGAACAGGTCCGGAACGCTTTTTTGTGGGGTTGGAGCAATAAATACTCGACATTTGCAGTGACTGTTCAGTTCCGGGCTCACAAATGATTTGCCGGGCACAGGCGTCGTTGCGCGGCGTATCTTTGTGATCTTTTCTGTACAGCTGTCGGAACGGCCCGCGGGTGCAACCTAGGACCGTTACTGGACACGGAAAAAATTTAAAATTTTTCAGGTTGGACCAGTCGTTTCACATGATTCGTCGTACGTACGCAAATATCCTCCACGCATGCCATGTCGACGCTGCACTGACACACACCAGGGACTTTGGAAGGTGCGCACCCTGCCCGCCCAGGTAATTGATGCGGTGTTTTGCAGGCGCGCACCGCCGGATGCGCCCACCACGCCCGCCACCGCACGTCCAGTGACCGACTGTGGTCCACGTTCTTTTTCGCCTGCGGGTGCAGCCCCCATAATGCGTACGAGCAGCTTCACGGCTTTCTTCTTTGGAAATCAAGAACAACGGGCCTGACAACAACAACAACGACAGCAGCATCAGCAACAACAAGAGTGAGTTGCGGGATTTTACGTACGTGGTTTTCCTAATTTTTTTTCACCTGGCATGTTGAGTATTCATCCCATTTTGCGTCATGACGGCTTCCTGAACGACGACTCTCTCTCCCTCTCCCTCTCCCCCCCTCTCCCTCTTATTTTTCACCAGGTTTTTCATGCCGATTTTAAATCCCTTTTGCGTCATGCTCTTTGTAGCGTGATGTCGTCAATTGTCACTCACAACAATACTATCATTGTGGTTCGTTCTTTTTCGCCTGCGGGTGCAGGTCACGAGCGTTGCGTACGAGCAGCTTCACGGCTTTCTTCTTTGGAAATCAAGAACAACGGGCCTGACAACAAGAACAACGACAGCAGCATCAGCAACAACAAGAGTGAGTTGCGGGATTTTATGTACGTTGTTTTTCTCATGTTTTTTCACCTGTCATGTTGAGTATTCATCCCATTTTGCGTCATGCCGGCTTCCTGAACGACGACTCTCTCTCCCTCTCCCTCTCCCCCCCTCTCCCTCTTATTTTTCACCAGGTTTTTCATGCCGATTTTTAATCCCTTTTGCGTCATGCTCCTTGTAGCGTGATGTCGTCAATTGTCACTCACAACCATGCTATCATTGTGGTTCGTTCTTTTTCGCCTGCGGGTGCAGGTCACGAGCGTTGCGTGCGGTGCGTCATCAATCCAAGAACAAAACACGATGTGGCTAAACCCTCCCTCCCTCTCCCTCTCCTCTCCCTCTCCCTCTCCCTCTCCCTCTCCCTCTCCCTCTCCCTCTCCCTCTCCCTCTCCCTCTCCCTCTCCCTCTCCCTCTCCCTCTCCCTCTCCCTCTCCCTCTCCCTCTCCCTCTCCCTCTCCCTCTCCCTCTCCCTCTCCCTCTCCCTCTCCTCTCCCTCTCCCTCTCCTCTCCCTCTCCCTCTCCCTCTCCCTCTCCCTCTCCCTCTCCCTCTCCCTCTCCCTCTCCCTCTCCCTCTCCCTCTCCCTCTCCCTCTCCCTCTCCCTCTCCCTCTCCTCTCCCTCTCCCTCTCCCTCTCCTCTCCCTCTCCCTCTCCCTCTCCCTCTCCCTCTCCTCTCCCTCTCCCTCTCCCTCTCCCTCTCCTCTCCCTCTCCCTCTCCCTCTCCCTCTCCCTCTCCCTCTCCCTCTCCCTCTCCCTCTCCTCTCCCTCTCCCTCTCCCTCTCCCTCTCCCTCTCCCTCTCCCTCTCCTCTCCCTCTCCTCTCCCTCTCCCTCTCCCTCTCCCTCTCCCTCTCCCTCTCCTCTCCCTCTCCCTCTCCCTCTCCCTCCTCTCCCTCTCCCTCTCCCTCTCCCTCTCCCTCTCCCTCTCCCTCTCCCTCTCCCTCTCCCTCTCCCTCTCCCTCTCCTCTCCCTCTCCTCTCCCTCTCCCTCTCCCTCTCCCTCTCCCTCTCCCTCTCCCTCTCCTCTCCGTCTCCCTCTCCCTCTCCCTCTCCCTCTCCCTCTCCCTCTCCGCTTACGCCCTCCCTCTCCCTCTCCCTCTCCCTCTCCCTCTCCTCTCCCTCTCCCTCTCCCTCTCCCTCTCCCTCTCCCTCCCCTCTCCCTCTCCCTCTCCCTCTCCCTTTCCCTCCCTCCCTCCCTCCATCCCTCCCTCCCTCCCTCCCTCCCTCCCTCCCTCCCTCCCTCCCTCCCTCCTCCCTCCCTCCTCTCTCTCTCTCTCTCTCTCTCTCTCTCTCTCTCTCTCTCTCTCTCTCTCTCTCTCTCTCTCTCTCCCTCTCCCTCTCCCTCTCCCTCTCCCTCTCCGCTTACGCCCTCCCTCTCCCTCTCCCTCTCCCTCTCCCTCTCCCTCTCCCTCTCCCTCTCCCTCTCCCTCTCCCTCTCCCTCTCCCTCTCCCTCCACCTCTCCCTCTCCCTCTCCTCTCCCTCTCCCTTTCCCTCCCTCCCTCCTCCATCCCTCCCTCCCTCCCTCCCTCCCTCCCTCCCTCCCTCCCTCCCTCCCTCCCTCCTCCCTCCCTCCCTCCCTCTCCTCCCTCCCTCTCCTCTCTCTCTCTCTCTCTCTCTCTCTCTCTCTCCTCTCTCTCTCTCTCTCTCTCTCTCTCTCTCCTCTCTCTCTCTCTCTCTCTCTCTCTCTCTCTCTCTCCCTCTCTCTCTCTCTCCCTCTCCCTCTCCCTCTCCCTCTCCCTCTCCCTCTCCCTCTCCCTCTCCCTCTCCCTCTCCCTCTCCCTCCCTCTCTCCTCTCCCTCTCCCTCTCCTCTCCCTCTCCCTCTCCCTCTCCCTCTCCTCTCCCTCTCCCTCTCCCTCTCCCTCTCCCTCTCCCTCTCCCTCTCCCTCTCCCTCTCCCTCTCCCTCTCCCTCTCCCTCTCCCTCTCCCTCTCCCTCTCCTCTCCCTCTCCCTCTCCCTCCCTCCCTCCTCCTCCCTCCCCTCCTCCCTCCCTCCCTCCCTCCCTCCCTCCCTCCCTCCCTCCCTCCCTCCCTCCCTCCCTCCCTCCCTCCTCCCTCCCTCCCTCCTCCCTCCCTCCCTCCCTCCCTCCCTCCCTCCTCCTCTCCCTCCCTCCCTCCTCCCTCCCTCCCTCCCTCCCTCCCTCCATCCCTCCCTCCCTCCCTCCCTCCATCCCTCCATCCCTCTTACGGTTACGCTTACGCTTACGCTTACGCTTACGCTTACGGTTACGCTTACGCTTACGCTTACGCTTACGCTTACGCTTACGCTTACGCTTACGCTTACGCTTACGCTTACGCTTACGCTTACGCTTACGCTTACGCTTACGCTTACGCTTACGCTTACGCTTACGCTTACGCTTACGCTTACGCTTACGCTTACGCTTACGCTTACGCTTACGCTTACGCTTACGCTTACGCTTACGCTTACGCTTACGCTTACGCTTACGCTTACGCTTCCCTCCCTCTCCCTACGGTTACGCTTACGCTTACGGTTATGCTTACGCTTAGGTTTACGCTTACGCTTACGCTTAGGCTTACGCTTACGCTTACGCCCTCCCTCTCCCTCTCCGTCTCCCTCTCCCTCTCCCTCTCCCTCTCCTTCCCCTCCCTCTCCCTCTCCCTCTCCCTCTCCCTCTCCCTCTCCCTCTCCCTCTCCCTCTCCCTCTCCCTCTCCCTCTCCCTCTCCCTCTCCCTCTCCCTCTCCCTCTCCCTCTCCCTCTCCCTCTCCCTCTCCCTCTCCCTCTCCTCCCTCTCCCTCTCCCTCTCCCTCTCCCTCTCCCTCTCCCTCTCCCTCTCCCTCTCCCTCTCCCTCTCCCTCTCCTCTCCCTCCCTCTCCCTCTCCCTCTCCCTCTCCCTCTCCCTCTCCCTCTCCCTCTCCCTCTCCTCTCCCTCTCCCTCTCCCTCTCCCTCTCCCTCTCCCTCTCCCTCTCCCTCTCCCTCTCCCTCTCCCTCTCCCTCTCCCTCTCCCTCTCCCTCTCCCTCTCCCTCTCCCTCTCCCTCTCCCTCTCCCTCTCCCTCTCCCTCTCCCTCTCCCTCTCCCTCCCTCTCCTCTCCCTCTCCCCTCCCTCCCTCCTCTCCCTCCTCCCTCCCTCCCTCCCTCCCTCCCTCCCTCCCTCTCCTCTCTCTCTCTCTCTCTCTCTCTCTCTCTCTCTCTCTCTCTCTCTCTCTCTCTCTCTCTCTCTCTCTCTCTCTCTCTCTCTCTCCCTCTCTCCCCTCTCTCTCTCTCTCTCCCTCCCTCTCTCTCTCCCTCTCTCTCTCTCCCTCTTACCCCCCCCCCTTTTACAAACACCATAATTCTGCCAACGTCACTCTTCCTGGACCGTGTGATAGTTACGCCCGCCGTCGTTTCTTGTCTTACTGGAAGAGCACATGACCAACATTGGTTGTGCTAGTTACGCCCGCCGTCGTTTCTTTTGCCTTTTCGATGTCGAAATATATCTCGTGAAAGATGCACCCCCGTCAGTTAACTTGTCATCTTGTAAGCTCAATCTTTCCATGATAGTTACGCCCGCCGTCGTTTCTTTTGCATCTTCGATGTCGAAGTGTTTGTCGTGAAAGTTGCATCCCCGTCAGCTTCTTGTAAGATCAATGTTTCATGATAGTTACGCCCGCCGTCGTTTCTTTTTTATTTTCGATGTCGAAGAATATGTCGTGAAAGTTGCAGCGCGTTCGTGTCCATTGTGATCTTGTGATATCAAAGTTTCCCATGATAGTTACGCCCGCCGTCGTTTCTGTTGCTTCTCGTTCGTTTAAAATATCTAATGAAGTTTTTACCATCGTTCACCTAAAACAAATTACTTTAAATCTGCACCCGTTAAACCACACCCCCCTCGAAATGACTCCATGGTTGCAGAACAAATGTCAGAAGAAGAACCAAAAAAATGCTTCGGAAACCACAAGCGCAAAAGGAAAGCCGATGACAATTTAGAGACCCTCTCGGAGGATGTGCCGGAGTTGGTTTCTTCGGATGACGAGTTTGAATACTCAAAAACATCAGGGGGACAAGTTCTTGAGAAAGCATGGAAGGTGTTTGTGACAAACGCGTTTGTGGAATGGATAAAAAAAAACTATTCCGAGGAATAGTAACTTGTTATTATAAAATAATAAATTAATGTTTATGAATTTTTTTGTTCGTTTTTTCCCTGAAAAAGATGGAGTCCGAGATCGTGAATGAAGTCTACGGAAGCGTCCTTCAAAACGTTTTCAAACAAGTTCGCTTTCTGTCGCGTGTCATATTCGAGGAAGTTCGAGTCGCGCAGGAGAGGACAGGCCGCCACTTGGCCGTTTTATTGGCGTTTGATTCGTTCAGCCAAATGGAGAGAATTATGTACGCCCAGCTAGCTGATATGAACTTCTGTATTCAAGAGGGTTTTTTCAGACCACAGATGGATCTAAGAGTGCCCATAGACCCAAGGACGGAGTTCCGCCTTTTGGTGTCGTTCATTACAAAGGGGCCAAAGATAGAGTTGGGGGAAGAGGAAGGGGCTCAGCTTGGGTGCACCTACGGGCGCGCATTTTACCCGAATGTTACGCATTCTCTGCGCGTGAGGGCTGATGCATGTGTAGGGGCAGTACCCCTCAACATGAACTTTTTCTTGCTCTCTGACCCGATCGTGAGGGATGGGGATCGCATGCGTAGTACGCGAAAGTGCTCCAAGGAGGGGTGTGGGTGCGAAACAGGACCTCATATCAAGTGGTGTAGAGGATGTAGGGATGCCAGATATTGCAGTGAGGAGTGCCAGCGTGCGGACTGGAGTAGGCATAAGGATAGATGCGAACGTCTGAGGCAAGCGAGGGAGGTGCTGGCAGGGGTGAAGTGGGGGGTTAACGTGACGACGATACTGGATAAAACTATGGGGTCTGATGTCGACTTCTCCTTCAACTTCCACGACGGCTCTGCCTCTTAGAAAAACTTGAAATGTAGAGTAATAACTTGTTTATATGATGTTATTTTTAATAAATTAATGTTTATAACGTATCATTTTCCTCCTACGCGCAGGAAATGGTGGAGGTTAAGGAGAGTTTGGCCAAAAGGCAAAGGACCGACACACTTCGACATAATGGAAGGAGTCTTCCATTGTACATCAAAAAAATAGTCGAGGATTACTGGCTCGCTTCCGATTCGACTCCTCGTCCGAGTCCGGTGATACCGGACAGTGTCAAAGTCTGGAAGGTTTCAGCACATCAATCGCACATTGAATAGATAATGTTTTATCGCCATATTGCTGTTCGACAAGTTGCGCCTTGGGGCGTTTCTTTGCGCCAAATTTAAACCTTCGTATTAATAAACAAGTACAATAAAAAAATTTCAAAACGTTTTTTGAATTTTATTTTCCGGGGCCGGTATGTTATCGTAACTTGTCGCAGATGTCCGGTTCGACGGAAGATTCGTCCGATTCGTCTAGTCACCTCCTGATGGAGGATTGGCAACGACTTCAACAACACCAAGCGGTTGCCACTGTCATTCAGAGTGTTGCTCGCTCAATAGGGGCGCCGCGCAAGTGTGATGTGTCCACTTGCAAGAAAACCGCTCTCGGATTTGACTTGTATTGCCGAAAGCACGAAGAACATTCTCGTCACATCGAAAATGCCCTCAGTCGCGGACTTGGAATGGCGGGCGCCCTCGGACCTGGATTGGCGGGGGGGCCCTGCGACTTCGCCTGGACATGACTGTCGGAGAGGTCGTGGGTGTAAATTTTGATTTCACCAGGGGAGACGAGTACTTCCTTGAAGATTGGATAGTCAAAGACTCCGCGACAGGTGCGGACTTGGCAAAGGGAGGCTACGTTGCCGGCGCCCAAGAAAATGGTTGGAGTAGCTTGAGATGCTTTTTGATGACGACACCTTTTGCCGACTCGCGTGACACGGATGTAAGCGAACTTTATCGGCGTATGTGTTTTGCACTCGCCGACATTCCGCTGATAACTCAACGAGAGTTCGATTTTCGCGTGGAAACAAAAGCCAAAGCGATTGTATCCGGCGTGAAGGCGATTGTGGAGGAGGAGCAGGATTCTCTGTGTGCAGAGTATTTGGAGAGAGTGGCCCCGATGAAGACGAGGAGGTCCGAAATCTATCCTGACACCGGCAACAAGGAGGCAAAGTTGGTGGCCGCCAAAGAAGAGATGTTCGCTCGTGTCGATGAAATGGCGGCGAAAGAGGTTCCGAGAGTTCGCTCGATCGGTTGTTGCAAAACCTGCAGAGAGTGGAACGAGTCGCGGGACAGTCTATATTGATATGAGTTGCGCCCGCCGGCGTTTCTCTGGTGTTGAATGCCCCCCCTCTACATACACATTATATTGTCTGGACATTCGTATGTAGTGACAATCGTAGTCGATGTGATTGCCATTCGTTTGTACGTAGAAAGTGGTTGTTGAGGAAGTTGCGCCCCAGGGCGTTTCTTTGTTGCATTTTCTTCAAATTTTAGCTCGCATAAATAGATGAAGATGACTTAATAAATGCCAGTTTTTTTTAATAATATAAACTACTCGCGGCCGGTATGTTCTGGTTTCGCAGATGTCCAGTCTGACGGTCGACATAAGGGGACGTCCATATCAGGACGCTGTTTTCCGGATTTTTGAGAAGGATCCCGATAAGAAGTGCCGGGATAGGAAATGTAAAAAGCTGTCAATTACCGACATGGGTCTGTGTGGGGAACACATCGTAGCTTTTGGAAAGGACATGATTTCCCGTCATTTGCAACAATACGTTGACAACAATTGTGTGGGAGGGGCGCAGATGGACGTCCTTCTTGAGGATGGAGTGGACGGAGCCAAAAGGGCTGTAATTCGGCTGTCGGAAATGGATGATGACAAAGAGGACGTGAACATTCGCCTTAAGAGGCACGACGATAACACGGCCGATTGTGTGTTTGGGTCTCGAGGAGTGGCGGATGAGAGGCAGGTCTTCCATGATGCCGCGGAGAAGGTGGTGGAATGGATGATGGGTTGGTCAAATCTTGACGTTCGCATATTCAACCGTCTGACGTCTGATTTCCTTCTCCGGGGAAGTTTCAAGATGGTTGACCGTGCAAGGCAGTCCAGGAACCAGGTATCCCTTTCCATGGCCAGTCCGATCGCACGCATGATTGAGGGGGCCCTCTTCCGCGCAACCTTGCCTCGAGATTTCGAAAATACCGTGAAGGGCTCGACCGAAAATCAGCAGCGATTTCCCATTCGCGAACCACTTATGGGTCGACGGAGGTGGTAACGGAATTTTTTTGCATTTCCTTGCCAAATGATTCTTTATGAGGGACATAGAGTTGTTTGTATAGAGAGTGAATTGACGAAAGTTGCGACGGCGGTCGCATCTTTTAGTGCGTCGTTCTCTTGTTATGAATCTCTGTTCATTCTGAATTATAACGTTGTTTGTACCTTGACATAATGATGCATTTTTTGTATTGAGTTGCGACGTGGGGCGCATCTTCCTGCTGACTCGTATGTTTTTTCCAATTTTTTTGTTTTGTGTTGCAGATGGAAAAGGGCGGCCCTACATCGCAGGTGGTCGGCGACTCTCCCCCTAGGGGGGAAGGGTCAGAAGGGCAACCAGTTCAGGCCCAAGGCGCCTCCCCACAACAGCCTCCTCACAAGCGTGCAAGGGAGGGCACGCCGCCCCCAATGGTGGAATCTGGTGTCAGCTTTGCCGCGGTCACTGGGAAGGATGAGTACCACGGTGGTCGTGAGATGGTGGACGATCCGGATGCGCGGTCTCAGCTTGCGCGGTTTGAGCGACTCGCGAATGGCACTCGTGAACAGCAATTCGCGCTGTACCAAGACATCCTTAATGACAAACCTGAAGTCGCCAAGGTGCCTTATCTCTCCAAAAGCCAATTCATGCCTCGTATTGAAACATGCTCCAGCAGGAGCTAAGGGCGGCTCGGTTGGCTCAGAATGCGCACAGACAGTAGCCGCCGCGCCCTCCCATGCCGCGCCTGCCGCAGTAGCCCAAAAGAGGGGGGAGAGTGTGCACGAGTCGGCCGCAGTGCCCTCAACCGCAAGGGATCCCCCCGCGACTTCCAAGCCGGTCGCGACGGGCGATATGCCCCCGCCGCGGCAGAGGGGAAGGGGGAAGGGGGTCGATGGAGGGGAAGTCCTCGATGTTTTCGATATGACGCTGGGCAATTTGGAAGGTGGCGGGCCGATCTTCGTAAGTCTCCGCCCATTTAATTGATGTCGTGAAATACAATAAGCATTTTTTTGCAATATTCGCCAGACATGTCATTTCCGACAACTAAGCGGATTTTTACTTTCCGTTGAAATGTTCGCAGGGCCGGCAAGAGGATGTGGGTGCAAGAGAAGCCCGCTCAATGGCGGGAAGCACCCAGGTACATGAGTGCGTCAGATTCCTCTCCGGTTTACTTGTATTGAAAAGGTTTGCGTGCGTATATCCTTGTTTATTTTTGTAGTAATTTTTTTCTTGTGAATGGACAATCGCGTTTGCTATTTTTACAGGGAAGTCCGTTCGAGCAGCAAGAGGGCGGTGAGAGGAGGGGAAGTGGATCTTACGGTGGTTCCACTGCAGAGGGGGGAAGGGTAAGTTACCGTTGACTTACAAATTGAAAGTTTAGGTTCGTCCTCAATTGACAGAGTTACGACGGCCGGCGTTTCTCTACACTTTTCTTACATTAAAAATCTTCCGTTGATAATGTTCTTGCAGGAAGCCGGTCGTCAGGGTGGGGCAAATCTCCAGGGAGAGGGGGCTATCGCTGTCGGTGAGCCTGTGTCAGAGGGCGTGGTGGAAGCGACGGCGATACTGCGAAAATGACACGCTTTAAGGAGCAAGCGGATGCTTATAAACTGAGGACGTTGGCAAAGCGGGTTGTGGCCGAGGTGAGAACGGAAACAGCCCCACCTGAGGTACGGAACCAGATGATGACTCTCCATCAAGTCGCTGAGTTGATCGTGAAGAATGCGTGCCGCCCGATGGCGCCACACAGCCTGAGGAGATCCCGAGCGCCAAGGCCTTGATAAAGTGGATGCAGGAGAACCTGTTCGAGGGCAAAGGAAGGAGAGGAAGTGTAAACTGAAGACGGTGACGATGGCGGACGCCAAGACTCTGATCAAGATGTTGAAGGAACACGATGCCCGCCGGGACAAGTCTCCGAAGATCGCGAAGGGGTCGAAGAAAGCGGCTGAAGCAGCAGCGGTTGAGGGGAATGAGGTAAGTCTACCTCTGTTGTGAGGGGGGCTTTGTTCTTGAGGTCCACGTTTCATGTAGGTTGCGACGGCCGGCGTTTCTTAAGTGTGACACTTACTTCCTTTTGACTTATGCTTTCCTGATTTTTTCGCATCGGTTGAGGGAAATGAGCCAAGTGTACCTCTGTTGTGAGGGGGCTTTGATCTTGAGGTTTAGGTTTCATCTAGGTTGCGACGGCCGGCGTTTCTCAAGTGTGACACTTACTTCCTTTTGACTTTATTCCTTTCCTGATTTCCATCGTTGAGGGAATGAGGTAAGTGTACCTCTGTTGTGAGGGGGCTTTGATCTTGAGGTTAGGTTTCATGTAGGTTGCGACGGCCGGCGTTTCTCAAGTGTGACATTACTTTATTCCTTTTGGTTATGCTTTCCTGATTTTTTCGCATCATTGTTAAGGGAACGAGGTAAGTGTACCTCTGTTGTGAGGGGGGCTTTGATGTTGAGGTTCAGGTTTCATGTAGGTTGCGACGGCCGGCGTTTCTCAATCGACATTTACTTTATTCCTTTTGGTTATGCTTTCCTGATTTTTTCGCATCACTGCAGTACGTGCAGGCCGAAGGGCGACCCACGCGGCCATCATGTTCTCAATCAGGCTCGACCAGCACCCGCGCCGCGAGAACATGGAAATAGCTAGTACGTGGACTGCTGCCGTCGACGAACACCAGAAGGGACTCTCCGAAGCACTTGCGACCTACAAGGGGAAGGCGCTGAAGGGAAAGGGGAAAGGAAAGGAGGTGGAGGTTGCGGATGCTCCCGTGTCTCTGCTTGAGAAATGGGAGAAGTCCCCGGTGTCGCAGGATGATGATGACATCCTGGATGTGAACGATGAGATCGCGAAGGGCAAACGGTTGCGGCAGGAGCTTGCCGTTCAGCCTCGGGACCTCGATGAGATGTCCAAAGCCTTGGTGCATCGAAATCGGGTGTGGACAAGGAACCTGTTCGTTGGGCCTCAGAAGCTCCTCGCACGAGACTTGCATCTGTCGAGAGGCGAGCAGAACGCCACCATTTTTGCCAGTTCGGAGTCCGACTACGGCCACGACAAGCTGGTGATTCCTGTGTGGCGGTACTCGTTCCAGTTTTTGGCTGACCGGTTCCCCAACACTTTTCATGAGTGGATGAAAAACGAGAACACCCAGCGTCAGGTCGCGCAACTTTTCGGGGAGATGGGGGGTTACGGACAATGAAGGCTGGCTACGCTCGCGCAATGACTGACAAAGAGATTGATATCTACCTGCGAACGAGCTCGGCCAAGGGATGGCCGAAGCTGCTTCCACCGGGTTCTGACAGGACGGGCCGATGTGCTGGACTCACTTAAGCCCGTGGACGTGAGAAAGGCCGCGCTTTTGGACAGTTTGTGCAAGTCCGCCTGGGAGATGGCTCCACTCGAGAAGAAGCCACCGTTGCCGCCAGCCATTTGCGGCTTTCTCGTGCTGGACGGGAACCACTTTACCACACTCATCAAATCGGTGAAATTCGAACTGGTCGCCCCAAATATGACGGTGGACCAAAGATCTGTGTGGTACAAGGCAATGCTGAACGGTTTCATGAAGGCGGAAAAGCTAAGGGTCGTTGCGCGGGGAGGGAAGGAGCAGGAAGTCACGAAGACCGTGGCCGCGGAGAAGCTGGAGGAGTGGGCAATGGATTGGACGAAATTCGGGGGGTGGACGTGCAGATGCTCAAGGGTGAGACCATCCTGCCGACCTGGTGGCAGATCCGTGAAGAGAAGGTAAGCCAAGTTGCGACCGCCGGCGTTTCTATAAGTGGTTTTCTCGTGTTATTTTCAGTATGCCATTAGTTTGGTAAAGATGCGACCACCGGCGTTTCTATAAGGGGTTTTCATGTTCCACCTTAGTATGCCATATTTTGGTCAAGATGCGACCGCCGGCGTTTCTGTCAGTCGTATTCTTGTTCTCAGTTGAGTTGTGCTTATTTGGGAGGACTATCGATGTGTCTCTGCGCGTTGTTGCCCTACGGCGATGCAGGTTTCCGAACAAGTCGGCAAGATGATCGAAGTTGTCAGGCAGCTCGGGAACGCCATGAACGCCGAGGACACAGCCCAAGCCAAGGCAACGTGGGGCTCAGCGCTGGGGGATGTGCACCGGGCCTACCAGGCATATGGACCCGTCAAGAGAGGGAAGGGCGTGTCTATCCCAACTCCTCTGTACGGCAAGATCTGGGCGATTGTGAAGCCCTTTTGGCAGAAAGGAGAGCAAGCCAAGGCCGAAGGGGACGGCGCAGGCGACAAGGCAGGGGGGCTGAAGAGACGGACAAGTGGGGGCCGGACCAGAAGAACTTCATGCAGCGCTGGCTGTTCTGGTGTGAGGACCCTTTGAAGCCCGCTGTCGACGGCAAGCCGGCGATCGCACAGGATATCGCGGCTCGGCAAGACTTCCTTGATACGCGCCCTAAAGACAAGGCGCACGAACTGTCCATTTTCACCGCGCATCGGGAACTTGCGAGTTTCCAGTACTTCGACAGCCTGATCCAAGCGCCGATCATGTCCTGTGAGGCCCCTCCCAGCAACCTGATAAAAATAATGGAAGTCGCCAAGAATTTGATAGAGGGGGCGAAGCAATTCGCCCACATCAAGTTCCTGGAGAACCCCGACCTGATTGGCTCCGTCAGACAACTAGACGGGACTTTCGACCCCGTAATGGTGAGGGAGCACGTGTTTGGCGTGAAGCTGAAGGGCACCGTCGCCACGGACCTCGACAAGTTCATCGCCGACTGCCGCCTGACCAGAGACTTTTGGCGGGTGGTCGTCACGGCCACGAGGGCGATCATTCTCACGCTGAGGGACCTTCCGCCGGCTAAAAGGAAAGTGGTCGACCAGAAGGACTGGAAGTTCCCGAGAGGGCTGCTCGCTTCCCACCCCCGTCATTTGTATGACGATTTGGGGTGAAGACCAAACATCTGCTGGGTGTGCCAAAGGAGGCGGCGGCGGAGGTCGAGAAGGAGGTCGAGGAGGCGGCGGAGGAGGGGACTACCAAGGCCAAGAAGGGGTGGCGGGACAGGTTGGAAGCCTACAGCGATTGGAAGGGGGTGAGGATGGGATCCGACTGGATCGCATACAGGACAATGACATGGAAGGAAAACGAAAAAAGAAAGGATCTGGTGGTGACGAAGGTGGTGGACGAGTTGTGCACGGGGTCTGACAAAATTCCTCGGTCGCTGAAGGACCAGGCGTTTGCTGTGCTGGACCTGGCAGCTGACAGCAACGAGAAGTGGAGGAACCTGCGCAAGTGGGACGCAGACTGCATTCCGGAGGAGAGCAACATTCCCAAACCCTCCTCGCATTTGAGCCCGGTCGTGTGGGATGTGGTTGACAAGATGACCAACGCCCTTTTTAGGGCACCCTGCAGAGTTCTGCTGGTGTTCGGGGAGCCCGCCCATATCCGCCGGTGGAAGCGCCTGGTCCGCCTTATCAAATATTGGCTTGTTGAAGATGGGTGGACAGGCCTCAAATACTTTTCCGACGACGATTCTTCGTCTGATGAGGATGATGATTCGGAGAAGGGGGAAGAGGGGGAGGCGGATGAGGATGAGAAGGAGGAGGATGAGGAGGAGGAGGATGAGGAGGAGGAGGAGGACGAGGAGGACGAGGAGGACGAGGAGGACGAGGAGGACGAGGAGGACGAGGAGGACGAGGAGGAGGATATTGCTGAGGGGCACCCGCCCGGGGTGGGTGAGGGGCAGGCGGAGGGGGAGAAAGGGGATGGGGATGGGGAGAAGGGAGGAGGGGGAGGGGGAGAGGGACGGGGGAGGAGATGGAAGGGGAGGGAAAAAGCGCAGTCGGGGTGATGGAGGCTCGCGTGATGAGACAATGGGGGGGATGAAGACAACAACAGGGGGGAGGTAAGCGCCAGCGTGCTGGTGAAGGAGACTCGAGGCCTGTCGTTGGAAACGCCGGCGGGCGTATCTGTGACGAGGAGGGGGATCGCCAGCGGGAGGGAGGCTCGCGGCCTGTTACTGGAAACGCCGGCGGGCGTATCTGTGATGAGGAGGGGGATCGCCAGCAGGAAGGAGGCTCGCGGCCTGTTACTGGAAACGCCGGCGGGCGTATCTGTGATGAGGAGGGGGATCGCCAGCAGGAAGGAGGCTCGCAGCCTGTTACTGGTAACGCCGGCGGGCGTATCTGTGATGAGGATGGGGATCGCCAGCAGGAAGCAGGCTCGCGGCCTGTTACTGGTAGCGCCGGCGGGCGTTCCCGATTTACGGGAGGCGGTCGTGTCCGACAGATGGGAATGAGGCCTCGTCAGGATTCATGGGGACCCCCGGTTGAGGGGACCCCCGCCCTCGCCTCGGTTTCTTTGGTTCTGGATGACGATCCCGTACCGTCGTCAGGAAGGACGGTTGTGATGACTTTGCCCCCCGCTCGACGGGGATGGAGCAATGCCCGAACACGATACTGCTGAATGAGGATGACGATCCGGAGCCGTCGGCTGACACGGATTTTGTTGCGAGCACCCCACTGCAGAAGAGGGTATTGGAGGCTCGTAACGTGGAGGGTCCGCCGACAGTCTCAGGTGGAGGGCCGGCGTTTGCCGGATTGATGCGCCCGACTGAGGTGGTCGATGTTGAGGCGCCGCCAGGGACATCGACCGCACCGTTGACCGCATTGACGGATATCTTCGATCGACGAAGGATGCCCTTCCACGCTCCAACGGTACATTCGGCCGGTAAATTTCATTTTCAATAAACGAGTTTTATAAGTACCTTAATATATTTCTACATAAGTTTTTTTGCATCAGTCCATGGCTTCATTGATTTCTCACACGACCCTTCCGTATTCATGTTAATTGGCATGTGCTTACGTGCAGGGAAAGGCGAAGAAGAAACTCCAGTTCGGTTTCCCCGTGGATCCGCGTCTGGGACTGTGTCCGGAGAGGCCTGCCGTGTTGTTGGCCAGGCCGCGGTCGGCGAACCAGTTGCACAACCGGGGGCGGGAGGGGCCTCCCTCCCACCCAACGCACCAGCCCACGCACCAGCCTTACCGTGCGGTCAGCCAGAAAAAACGTACGAAGAGTTGATGGCAGAGGCGGCGGCTGCGCAGGGGCAGAAGGCAAAACGTCGGGGAGGGGGCAGGCGAGGGGCGGGGCAGGAGACGGAGGGTGCCGACGAACCTGCACAGCCGCAGAAGGGTGGTGGTCAGGGCAGAGATGCGACGGCCGAAAACCGAATCAGGGACGTTCGGCCGGACGTCCGGATGCGCTTTATGGATGGCGCGAAACTGAGTCGCGGAGGTTGGAGTTCGAAATGGGTAGACGAGGTGTGCATAAACTGGGAGCACAAGTACCCCAAGAAGGAAGATTTTCTGCTCTTTGGCACCCTCCTGGGCAAAGAGAGGGAGAAGGTGGTGATCAGATGGTTTGATGAAGGGCACGACCTCGGTTGGAGTAATGAGTGCGAGCAAAAGTTTCGTTTCCCTCTGAAGTTCGCTAGAGAACATGTTACTCTCCTGAAGGAAGGCGCCAGCTGGGACAACATTCCTTCATATCGATCTGGCAAGCGATGATGGGCGAGGACTTTGCACGAAATCGCGTTTTGCACGTAATTGCCCACCGCAACGTGGAGAAATGCAGATGTACATAGTAGTTGGTTCAGTGACCGTGACTTTGGGCAGTTTAGTAGTTGGGGTGACGTGTCCAATGTATATATGGTGGGGCGCGTCCAAGGGGGTCCACGCTGATTGAGCACTTGCATGTGTTCTTTCAACATATTCGGACATGTATGAAATGAATAAATTGTTTGGACGATTGCAAATTGATTGATTGAAGAATGAGATACCATTAATAATTGAAAAATGTAAAACCTCATTGTGAATTTGTACTTCAAACTTTCACATGCATGCCCCAAATTGTGCATTTGTGCAGGTTTTAATTATGAGAAGTAGCATTTCTCTACAAATATTGAGAAATTTAGGGCACTTGGGGTTGTTGGCCATGTTCATTCATGATAAAATGGACTTTTTATGCTGTAACATCATATTCCACTAGTCCAAAACGCTGCTTTCATGACGTCAAAAGTACCAGCAATGGCCCTAGGTTGGAGCAGTAGATGTTGGGGACGCCCTACTTTCTAGATCGATTCCGACTCGACGGTTAAAAGGCAGAGCTGCGGTTGAAGTACAGTACGGGGGGGACGGTGTTACAACGGCCGGGGGGGGACGCAGTTATGGGGGGGGGGACGGTGTTACAACGGGGGGGAACGCACTTATGGGGGGGGGAACGGTGTTATCGGGGAAATGGACCAAGAGGTGAGAGGGGAAATGAGGTATCAGCGAATGTTAATGGGGAACGGTGTTACACCGGGGGGGAGTCGCAGTTGTCAGTTTCAAACGAATATCTATGGACCGTAGTTCTAGGAATTGTAGATGGCGATTAGTTCGGCACTTCCGGGGTCAGGCCGTAAGGTCCAGGGAAGTTTTAGACACCTTGCAATCACAGAATAGCGGTTACAGGGATATTATTTAAGGGGACGGGACATGCCCGAATTTTTTGGCGCCAAAAAATTCGCGCCGGAACGACGGTCATAAATTTCACGTGCACG
>RPFO01000132.1:1669180-1686680 GCA_009746045.1 Mesostigma viride | reverse complement strand
ACGTCGGCGCAAGCTGATGGCCACAAGGTGCCAGAGCTAATTGAAGGTACTATAATAACACTGTGCGCTAATATCGTTTCAAGTGCTGTAATGCCTAAGCTATCCCGGCCATCATCGATTGCCCCCATCTAGACAACTAGTTGGAGTGCTCTATCCCGGGGAAGCCCGGGGGGGCTTCCACAGTTTCTTGTTGACATAGAGGTCCCCGCCCCGCCAGTACACTTGGGGCTTCTCGGGGTTGGTCTTGTGGCGGATGTAGTCGGGCCACTGATCGCGGCGTTGCTGCTGCTGGGCTGGCGTCAGGTCGTCGTCAAGCGACCAGGAGGTGTTCACCAGCTTCTTGCGGCGAGAGAGGAACCGAACTCGGGCTGTGATGTCGCTGAAGGTGAGGACCACTGGAGGGGGCCCAGCCTTGGCCCGTGGACGGGGCAGGCGGTAGGCGCCCTGCAGTGCCGCACCTGGAAGCTGCATGCACGCCAACAGCTGTTTCTTCAGCTCGTCGAGAAGAGAGTCTGGGGTCTCCTCCGGCGGCATATATCTAGGCGGCATATATGTCGAAGCGCCTGAGGATGACCCGGCAGCGGCGACGGTCGCGGTCAGCGGCCTCGCGGCGCGTGTCTTCCAGCTCCTGGAGCTTGGTGGTGATGGCGGTCGTGGTAGAGGATGCCTGGCTCTTGAGCAGGTCCGCCCAGGAGGCGCGAGTCGAGGGGTCATCGCTAGCCCTACCAGCAGGTTGGGCGGCGATGGTGGCCGTTCGCTCGGCGATCTCGGGGACCTGCATGGCCAGGGCGTCTACCTTGGTAGCAACTGCCTCAAGTTTCACGGTGCCTTGGCCAACTCGGCCTTCCACCTGGTTAAGGCGGGTGGTCACAGTGGCTGTGGCCTCGGAAACTTTGGTGGCAATGTGCTCTTGCGTAGCAGTAAACTGAGGCTGGAGCTTTAGTGCGACTCTGGCTTCAATGTTGTTGACCTTGGCCGAGAGAGTGTTGAGTGGGCCGTCAGGCGCGTTCAGGGCGGCGAGCTGCTCAGCCATCGGCGCCAGCTGCTCCGCCACTGCAGCTCGGATGGAGTCCGTGCTGGGGGAGGTGCTGCTCTGCGCGGGGATGCTGCAGCTGCTGTGGCTGCCCGGCTGCGCTCATGCAGGAGGCTCCTGAGGCCAGCGTAGCCAAGGCTGGGTGATGCCCCTGGGCGTCGCAGCGCAGGTAGCTGCACATGATGACTGCCTTCAAGTACGCCTTCGGTTCTTGAAGCATGCAGCCATTCCCAGGCGGGCTTGGTGACCTTGTCGCCAGGGGTAGGCAGGAAAAGTTCGTCATGGCGGGCCAGGAACTTGATAACATCGTCACATTGTTCCTTCGTGAGCGTAAAGATTTCCAAGATGCAAAAATCCCGCTGGCCGGCGCCGAAGCGGCGGACATCCCATTTGGTATGGGAAGTTCCGGTTTTCTTGGGAATGGGCGACGAATTTGGTGTAGAGCATTGCGTCGAGGGAGGCAGACCGGGGGGGGAGAGCTTCAATCAGCGCGAAAAGGTTGGCGTCCGCAGGAGTTGATGTCGCACGTGCTGCTGGCGACGGGAATGCCGACGACAGCTTCTGAATTTGCTTGTCAAGGCTGCGTTTTGGTGGCATTTTCAAAATACTGCGTTACAGCCGTAACCGATTATACTAGCAGATGCGTCTTGAAAAGACGCATCTGATGCAAGTAGCCTGACTGAATTTGGGGCTCAGACGCAAAAGTTCTGAGCTCCGCCGTCAGCCATGTCCGCTCGTGGCTCGTCTTCCACCTGGAGGGGAGCATGACAAAACGCTTGAGAATGTTGCGGAAGCCTCGCTTCTCTCGCTCGGCGGCTTCCCGCTGGCGTTGGTCGGCTTCTTGCTGGTGTGCGTGGAACTCCGCCTTGAGCTCCGTCTTCAAAATGTCCGCAAATGTGCGGGCGGGGAGGCTGCTCTCCTCCGGGCTGGCTGGTGGGGAGGTGGCCTTCTCCGCTAGCTGGGCGGTGGAGGCATCCAAGGCCGTGACTTTGGCTGCCACCTCCTGCAGCGTAGCCACAAGCGGCGTGACCATCTTCGCCACAGCAGTCTCAACGATGGTTTCAACATCAGCACGGGTTGCGTAGCAGGTTTTGGGGGGGGGGGGTTCCACGCCCTTCCACATTGCGGCCGTAATGCCGCCCTTACTGCGTTGCCAGTAGCTGCACATAACCACGAGACGTTGGTAGTCCAGCGGTGTTTGGAGCAGCTGCTGCCAGGAGTCGTAGTTGACGACCGTATCTGGTTCAGGAAGAAAGAGGGTGCGTTGCTCAGCATGATCGGTGATGATTTGAGCGATTTCGTCGGTGGTGAGTGCGAGCCATCTCGAAAAATTTAAGGGTTTGGGGATGACACTGCGGGGGCGGTAAGCGAGGACAAGCAAATCCGGCCAAGCTTTCTTGGGGGCTGGCGAGGTGCTCGGTGAAGCCTGCGGAGGCGGCAAGCCTGGGGGCGCTGCCGAAACTAAGGCGAGTGTCGTGTTGGCTTCTGAAGTGTCGGCCGAAACCAAGGCGAGCGCATTGGCGTTTGAGTCTTGCGTAGCTGGTGGCTCGGAGCTGTGAAGCTCGGCGGCCAGGTTGCGTTTCGTTTTGCTTTTTGCCATGGCGATATTGCGTAGCAAAAACTACATCAGGGTGATCGTCATAAAATGGCTGATTTATTGCAACAAATCCGGTTGAATTTCATGCGGAAATGTGCACGCTATGACCATTTGTCGGTAGCCATAGCCGCGTAGCCGCATGCAATCATAGCCAGAACCCACTTTTACTTGTTTAAGGGAGAGTAATTTTAGTAAACGAGAGTGACATGCAGTTCTATTACGCTTGTCCTGGCAAACCTGGGTATGGCATAATTTGAGCTATGAGGGAGGTACGACACTACGCACTATCCCTAAAATTTGGGAACTACAGTCAAGATCTTTCGCATGGCTATTTACTATCATTTAGCCATGTATGGATTTCCACGTCACCTCACTCGCTAAACTAGTGAGCTATGATTATGGCAGTCGCACCGCTGCTTCTCCATCTCATACAACTTTGTTCTGCATTTCCTCCATCTCCTTTGCCCCCTCCTCTTCCTCGTCCACGTACCCCGACATCTCTCCCCAAATCTTTTCCCCCGTGCTGCAGGCCCGGACATCCACGGGCTGCTCCCTTGATCTTGCAACCGTCTCACCGTCAATGCCTTTTGCACCAGCTCCATTCCTGCAGCACCTCGCCTCAGCTGCTCACCCCTTCCTTCCCCTCCTCAGCCACGACTGCTTGGCCCCCCTTAACCGCACCGCGACGGGGAGCCGTTCTAGCAACCGCACACACGCAGCTCTGGAAACCCTTCACCTCAGAAATCTTCTCCTCTTCTTCATCAATCTTGGGTCCCGAGCTAACATCCGTGGGGGTCTCTGCCTCCCGCAGCTCCGCCTCCCTCTCCGCCAGCTTGGCGTTGCAGCTGTGAACCAGCTCCCGTGCAGCCAAGACCACAAGGTAGTTCTGCGAAACCGTGGGCGGGCTCGCGCAGTGGTACATCTCCGCGTTCACCAGGATTTGATGCACATCGTCGAGAAACTGCGCCCGGTCTCGATATGATGCCTGTGCGGCCGTCTCCTTGATCTTGACTAGCCACATGGGCTTCTTGACGTAGGCGGCGTAGTCCGGCGCGAGCCTCCGTGTCACCTTCATGTGGAACAGTGGGAAGCGGGCATCGCAGATGAGCTCCTCCACAATGCGCTCCAACACGCGGTTGAGCCGCGCTGTGTCCACGTGAGTGCCGCGGCTATCCTGCGTGCTCGCGACGTGTGACGAGCCAAACTCGACAACCCAACCAGAACCAGAGGATCCTTTTCCACTGAGGATCGACCCATATTGGGGCGCTGGTGCTAGCAGCTGTGTCGTGCCTTCACCCTGGTCCTGGCCCTCAACCCACCCGCCCGAGCGGTGGAGTGTACCCCTCCCCCTCATGCTGGGTGGCTCCCCATCCGAAGATGAATCGGCGACCACCGTGTCGTCATCATCGTCCTTCTCAATCTTCACGGACAGCGGCGTGCCTGGACCTGCGTCATTCGTGGCCAAGGCCGCCAGACCACCCCCCAGTGGCTTGATCCCTGCCAGCAGCGCCTCCCGAGTGCCGGGCCGCCCGACATCCTGCGATTTCGGTGTGCAGGCGTGAGGGCAACAATGGGGGAAGCGCGGGGATGGGTAGTGACCGCAAGAATTTCAGGCATCCCACAACACACGAGGGCGTGGTAGAAAGCATAGAGTCATTAAGTCACAGTCTAAAGCATCCCCCGCTATAGCGGTGTGTCTGCGTGTTAGGGGAGTGGAAAGGTGGGTGCATACATTGAATGTCAGGGAGGCAGGGTTGGGTGAAGACCGGCCAGGGAGGCAGGGGAAGGGGAGGGACGGGGCGATGGCAAGCCAAGAGGATTGAGGAAGGAACTAGAAGAGGCCAGGCAAGCCAGGGAATCAAAATAGCAGCATGAAAATGCTAGCTTTCGGGGCAGAGCGAAGGCGGTCGTGTCCACAAGGTAGAGAATAGGGGCTGAGGACTGAGAGCCAGACAGAACCACTAGAAGACAGGCACCGACTATACTTAACACGAACACCAATTAAAAGATCTAAACAGACATTAAAGTATGTAGAAACAATTTCTTAGATGAACACACCTTCGACCGTATGTCTATAACTTGTATAGTATATAGATAACAGCTTCGACATAAAACATACCATCTAGAAAGAACAGAGAGAGAGAGAGGAAACGTGAGGCTATGAATACCGACAAGGCGCATGCCACCACATAGTCACAACAGCCTTCGCCTGCTGGCCCTTTCTAGTAAATTTACTCTAGCCAGTCCAGAATCACATAACGGTCCAAACACAGGTAGTCTACCACACTAAGCCAATGAAACATCCACCTTGTTCAGCCCAGGTATACCTTCTCGCGATGGATGACCCTCATGGTAAGTTAACTCGGTATACCTGGGCTGAGCACAATGGAGGTCGTGTTTAGCAGCTAGGTTACCGGCTAGGTTGAGTGCAAACGCGTTGGATGAGCCCTTGCCTGGACGATGCTGCCACAAAAAGCCACAAAAGCTAGCAAAGCCTTCCGCCTGCCAGGCAGCTCCAGCGCGGCCACTGATGGTGGACAAAGGTCTAGTGGCAGGCAACCACAGGTACAGAGAGACGGTCGTGATTGTAGCAGCACTCGTGATACCTTGCCTAGCGAGGAAACTGGCAGGCAAGTAGCAAGCTGTCCTGGCTGGACAGCTGTAAGAAAGCAAGCATTCAGAGCAAACAATAGTAATAATCGACTCGCTGGTAGAAATCCATAGAGGTAATCAATCAGGGCTGATAACACAACATTTACTTCGTCGTATTGCAAGTAATGGTTCAGGGCAAAAAAGACACCAGCCTAGTTTGCCATTCATCTCAAAAGGAGCAAGGGGAGGGGGAGGCAAGATCAAGCATACTCAGAATCGGCAATTGCTTTTGTGGCTGCCTCACAACGTCAGCGCCAGACGAACACAGGCAGGTTGATACAGGTGAATAGGCAAAGGTCTGGCTGATTCACGCCAACGCTTACCCCCTTGTTGTCCACCTCACTGCGACCACTGCTGAGGCCACGGTCGCTGGTGCCGCTGCTCCCGCGCAGCCCACCACTCAGGCCGCTGAGGAGGGACCTGAACGGCTTCCGCGCAAGGGGTTTAGCCGCTCGAGCAGTGTGGGGGCAATAGTCCTCATCCTCCTCCTCCTCCTCCTCTTCACTCACATCATCTTCATCACTGCCGTCAGAATCTGGCCATTTGCCGATTGCGTCATGGCATTTGTGCATGCCGTCAAGTCGCGCCTTTTTGTAGGCGTGTCGCGTTGGTGTCTCCCGAAGTCGCTTCGGCTCCGCTTTCAAATCGGCGGTGCGTAGGCCGTTCGGGTCCGCACCCAGTCGCCCCACCTGGCAAGTGCAATCAGCAGCCACCGCATGAGGTTCTCACGACGTGGCATGATAGACCATGATTGGAGGATCAAGGAGGGATGATGATTCGGCGGCATCTCATCGCAAACCTCAGGTGAATGTTTGATGTTTGGGCAAGCCTTTTGGAGGAATGTGTGTGGAGGGGAGGGATATAGGCAGGCAGGCAGGCAGGCAGGCAGGCAGGCAGGCAGGCAGGCAGGCGGGCGGGCGGGCGGGCGGCGGCGGGCGGGCGGGCGGGCGGGCGGCGGGCGGGCGGGCGGGCGGGCGGGCGGGCGGGCGGGCGGGCGGGCGGGCGGCGGGCGGCGGGCGGGCGGGCGGGCGGGCGGGCGGGCGGGCGGGCGGCGGCGGGCGGGCGGGCGGGCGAGCCGGCCGGCCGGCCGGCCGGCCGGCAGGCAGGCAGGCAGGCAGGCAGGCAGGCAGGCAGGCAGGCAGGCAGGCAGGCAGGCAGGCAGGCAGGCAGGCAGGCAGGCAGGCAGGCAGGCAGGCAGGCAGGCAGGCAGGCAGGCAGGCAGGCAGGCAGGCAGGCAGGCAGGCAGGCAGGCAGGCAGGGAGGGAGGTGGGTAGAAATTGTGTGTGGGGGGGTCGGCTGTGTGTGTGAGGCTTGGTGGTGGTGGTGGTGGTCAAGTGGGTGGGTGGGTGGGCGGGGGGGGAGGGTTCAGTCAATCAGTTGGTTGGTTGGTCGGTCGGTCAGTCGGTCGGTAAGTTAGTGGGTGAGTTAGAGAAAAGAGGGGTGGGGTGGGGAAGGGGAAGGAAGAGATCAGGATAGTGAGGGATAGATAGAGAGAGAGGGATAGGAAGGAGGGAGAGGAAGAAAACAGGTATCCAATAATCCACTGGCTGCAGGTTCCCACGTATGGTGCAGCACTCACCAGCTATTATGCAATATGAAACCACCAGGGACATCAGTAATCTGTAGCATGCATGCATGGATGCATGCACTGTAGTTATGCATGCAGCACACCCCAAACAGCAGCAGGGCTTATTCCACCATCAAGACAGCAGAAAAGCTAGAAGAAACTCCATAGTGCAACTGCAACGTGTATACCCTGGACAATGGTTGCTGTCTAACCGTGCATCGCTGAGTTTGACCGGGCCCAGAACGATGAACCGTTACATACAGCACAGGTGCCATGCCCTTTCGGCAATGCCCAGCATGCTTGATCCTCAGATCACACCGCCTCCAGGTGCCAGGTGCCACCCACATGCGGCTTGATACCACACATGAAACCAAGTGCCCCTAGGAATAAATAACAATAGGTTGCCACCTAAGAATGCAGCGCATAGCCCCTCACCAAAGCTCGCAAAGCGCACTACTCTGCCATGCAGGCAACAAGTCGAACTCAACAGAAGCCCCAGCCTAGTAAAACTAAGTGAATAAACTAATGCGGGGTTCCCTTAAGGAGTCACTGCCTCTCTGAATGACTTCTAACTGAGAATGTGTCATGGCTGCCACTGTGCTTGTCTGGTACTGGTCTTACCCCCACACAGAAAAATGCAAACATTAGGGTATCTTCGTCCCACAACTTGTCATGGATGCTTGTACTTTCCTTACTGCACTCGCCAGTCCAGAGCCCTCCAGACCGCCAAGGCAAGTGATTCTGTCAACGATAAGTAGAGTACTGTTTTCATGTGGATGAGTAGTGTTCTATTTCTTCCGTTCAAGCAAAATCCTCCAAGGCGTCTTGTGTGTGGCTATGAATCATACACCCCAAAACTCAAAATTTGTTGAGAAGGGCTGCCTCCCTTTCACGCGCGGCCCGTATGCATAGTAGGAAGGCATAAAGAGATCATGTCTCGTCCATAACGGATGTTAGCATTCAGTAGAAATGCATCCCGTATCCGAAAATAGGGCCGATTCCAAACAAGTACCAGTAACTAATTCATTAATCGCACCCCCCCATCGTGCAGTTGGGAGGGATGGAGCATCAAACCCACAGGGTGAAACCCACAAACAAGTGCCGTGCAGCTGCAGAAACAATTAAAGAAAGAGTTAGGTCGCAAATAATACTAGGATATATAGTGCTAGTACAGTAAACGGCATGGCATGGTGGCATGCAATGTCTCATCCAAAGGAATAGACCTACCGTAGGTTCACCTACCAAAGTTTCAGCAACAGACAGAACAAGAAGCAGTTATAGACGCCCCCTAGCCTACTGACACTGGCACACCACCACATATTCCACTTGGCCTACGGACACCCACCTTGCGCTCCTGCTCCTCTGCGCCTTCCCTGCCGTTAATTGTAACCCCCAAAGGCACAGGCTGCCGCGCCTCATTCCTAGGCGCCGGTGGCTGCATTTCATGCCGCGGTTCTGGCTGCAACGTTGGCTCGCCAGCTGGCTGCGCTCTCGGCTGCATGGGCAGCGGCGTTTGAGGAAATGAGGGATGCCCCTGCGCCGCGGTATCTGCCTCCCTCAATGCCCTCGGCGCGCCAACCAGCACGGGAGCCCTTGCAGACCCTTGCGATGCCGGCTGCAAGCACTGCATTGGAGAAGTGGCTGACAACCCTCGCTGCCAGCCTGGAGGATCCTTGCCTTGCGGCACGCTGGGCGTTTTCTCCCTTCCTGTCTGTGGTGGTGCAGAAGATGGGCCCCCGGGCGGCTGCAGCAGACCATTCGCCGGCATGCGGCCCCGCAAGAGGGTTTCCACGTGGGCGGCCTGGGGAACTCTCAACCCCTGCCCCTCTGCCGCTGGCAAGGCCTTAGTGTCCGCTTCGCCAGCAACTACTGGTACTTGATGGTTTGGTTTGGTGAGGACGGGCGCCAGTCTCGCCTCTTTAGTATCCGGGTCTCCCAGGTCGTTTGGACAGTCATCCTCGTGAGCCCATTTTGGGCCTGTCGGTGGCAGAGCGGCCAACCCCTCCGACCTGGTGGCCGCTAACCTGGCCTCCGCCATTACCTTAGGCTGCATGGGGGCCTTGCCTCCATCGCTCGATGCCTGTGCGACGCCACTCTGCTGCATGGGACCCAAGCCGCTTAACGGCGGCGAGGATGTCGAACAACCTGACGGAGGTGCACTTCCAGACATCAGGGCTGCAAAACTCCCATGTTGAGCCGTGCTAGCGCTTAAAGACATCGGGGCTTCCGCCGCTGGTGCTTGCGGGGACTGGCTGAGCTTGGTCGGAACTTGTTGGGACCCACTCCCGGAAGACATCGGGGCTGCAGGAGCCCCATTAGACACACAGGCTGTCAACGGCGTCACTGCTGCAGGCGCGCCTTGTTTAGCGCCACCGGCTGTCAACGGCGTGACCGCTGCAGGCGCCCCTTGTTTAGCCACACCTGCTGCAAAAGACATCGGGGCCGCTGCCGCTGGCGCTTGCGGGGCCTGGCTGGGCTTGGTCGGGACTTGTTGTGTGTCCGCAGATGGCTTTGCCGTCATTTGCATTCCCATATGCATTCCACCAGGGTCCACCGATGGCACTTCAGGTTGTTGCGTGGCCGGTGCAGGCGGCGCACTCTGCCGAGTTCCCAGCGAGGCAAGGACCGCAGCGCCCACCATGTCCGCCAGCCTGCTTGTCCCCTTCACCGGGTCGCTCGGTCCCTCAACCACAGCAGCTGTCGCTTTGGTGGAAATGCTTGCCGCCGACACTGAAGCACCCACTGCGCTGGCCGCGGGTGGAGTGAGCACCTGTGGTGGTGGTGGCGGCGGAGGCAGCGAAAGATGGCTTTGTCCCTGGGCTGGCACAGATGCTGGTTCCTGCGCCGTCGTATGTGGGCAATGCGCCAACTCCTCGAGCAGCTGCCGCCTCTCGACAGGTGGCAGTGGAGAATGCTGCGGCTGCGGCGGCTGCAACGGCGCCGGCTGCGCTGGCCGGCCAGGCATCTGTCCTGCTACCAGATCTGGCTGCGACGGCAACTGGGCAACCTCCTCCGGGCCATGCGCTGACACCTGCACCGCAGTACTCCCGAATGCAATCTGCCCTGTCTGGCCCTGGCCCTTGCCGTCGCCCTCGCACTGGCCTTGAGGCGTCCTGCTGTGCAGCCCGACGTTGCCGGACGTCGCGACACCTGGCACTGATGGGGAGGCGTCGGTTCGGGAAACCTCGGCCGGGTCTGACGGCTTTGAAACGCTCTGAGGGAATGCCAGCTCATGCGGCTGTGTTTGTTGTGCTGGCAACGCCATGGCCTGCTGCGGCGGTTGTCGCGCCATTTGCTGCTTAGACGGCGGCTCCTGCTGTGGTTGCTGGATCAACAGGCTTTTTGGTTGTGACAGCAATGGCTGGCCTGGTACAGTAGAAAGCGGCTGTGGCTGTGGCTGTGGCTGCAGCTGCGGCTGTGGTCCTTGCATACCCTTGATGAACTCGGTGTAGTGCAGTTTCACCTTCCTCTGCAATGCTCAATGGAAGCAGTCAGCGGCCAGCATCAGCAAAGGAAGGCACACACTTCAGTTCCGCGGACATCACACAAACTCTTAGAGGCAGAGGCTGACACTGGCTAAAGGAACTAGAGGTACGTGCACAAGGTAAGATTCGCACATGCCCAGTCCATGAACCTAGTATGAGGCCCTCGCCACAAGCAGAGTGCTAGATATTACACAAACTTCAAAAAATATCTCTACAAGAAATGGTTGACTTGCAAAGATCTTCCCGGAAAAATCAAAGGTGCAATGCAGCCAGGAGTACAACAATCAATAGTGATTTATAGCAGTCATCGTCGTCAGAGCTGAACAGTGGAAGGCAGGACCCTCAACAGCCACCTGACGTGGTAAGGGCAACATCATCGCCGCACTTCTGGAGTCAGTGACGAGAACTGCCAAGCTAACAACTCGAAACACGAGCTACTTAGCCCAAAACCCGTGTGACACGCCACTGGAAAAAAGCAACCATACACACCTCAATATTGAAAATTGTACCAAAAGGCTACTGGACAAAAAATCACTCAAGATGCACAACACGCTGGCTGTTTATGTTATTCATCCGTGCAATATTCTCTTCCCGAAGGCTGCGCAGGCAACACGAGGCACCGATGCAATTCCTGGAGGATGAATGACTTGGTGAACACACTTCTGCTTGCGAGCTGGGTTTCAGGATCGGAAGAAGCCACGCACAGTATCCACCAACCATCAAAAGTAGGTAGACCTGGTGTTTCAATCACGCCTCCGTTCCCACGCGGAAAATGCCTAGAATAGTTGTTTGATTTGGCTACGCAAGCAGCAGGTCCTTGAGGCCGACGGGGAACACATTTTAGCTCCGTCCCCTATTATTAAGCTGCAGACAGGCTTCAGCCCATTACCTCAAAGCGTTCATCTGCATCCATCTTTTTCTTCACCTCTGCATAAAGCTTGTTGCCTACTATGGTACTCAGGAGCACTTCAGTCACAGGACCCTGCAGCCAGGGTGGGTGGGGTGGGTGGAAGGGGAGGGAGGGGAAGGGGGCCCGGGAGAGTGATCAGCATGTCAAAGGGACAGGTCCGGCCCGAAAGCAAGGACATACACAAATCGATCTCGAAGAGGAACTTGGATTTCAGCCGGCTGAAGTGAAGACAACAGGCCTAGCCAACGCCTCAGGAAAAAGGGTTCAAAGGAGTCAGGAGACAATGAGTTGGAGGTGGCCAGGGGGCGGTGGGCGACGTCCATGTGCCGCACATGGGGCTCATCCGCATCAAAAAGCCATTAGCTAGGCATCCGTGGCGGCTGGACGTCATCCATCACATCCATCTTCTCACCATGATGCTGACATCATCCACCCAGGGACAGTGTAGTCAAACGTATAGTACACCTACAGGCGCCCCGAGCTGCATGGATGGAAGTGGCAAGAAGTAACATGGCTAGCTACACCAGCCAAGTACAGCGTGGCAAACAGTACAAAAGCCAAGTACAATTTAAGTGTCAACCAGTACATTCACTAAGTATGGCAGCCAAGTACAATACCTAAAGTATCATCAACACGGCAAGCAGAACGTGAGGGACGCGCAATCCACATATCAGTGAACGACCAAATATATCTTCACAGCACTACTATATATGTCTATCAATACTACTATAAATATTAATGACAAATCATTTCTTACAGCAGAGTGAAAACACCCAGGCCAGCAGAAGCAAAAGTAACATCCACCGTATCTAGACCACAGCTACACAATTTCTACTACTATATATACAGCTATATATGTATCCACGACACAACTCGTTACCGACGCCGATGTGTCCATGTTGCTAACCGCGAGAAAAGACACGGACAGCGATGGACACAGGGCATGACCAAGCGTTTAGTGCACGCCAACGGGGCGATACAGCTACATAGAACCCATGAGGCTTGGCTCGGTAAAAAGGTCGTTCTTCAACCAGGCAGACAGGTTAACAAGACAGGTGCGGTGAGATTGGTGGTAGCGATTCTCTCTGGAAATCATTATTTCCAGAGAGAATCATGCGCATTAGCCATTCTGCGACGCATCAGCTATTATGCGGCGCGCAGCACTCTGAGGCATGGATTAACCATGTTCGTGGATGCCAATAGCACCCACATCACAACCATGCCATCATATCTTAGCGACTGCTGGGCCAGATATAGCCCAACACATCACATGGGGGGGTAATCACGATTCAAGGAAAAAAATAGAAATCTCCCCTGTGATACAGCAGGTTGCTCTGAAAGGGAACCCTTTACGTGCAACCACCTCTGATTCTCACCAGGGTAGGCCCAAACCTGACTTAGCCTACACACCTTCACCAGCCCGATCTGAAGTACGAGTATTCATACCTGCAATTTCACCCATGTACATGAGGATCAGCCGTCTGCATGGGTGGGGTGGGGTCGAGCCTGCATGATGGTGCGCCAGTCCACATTTTGACATCCTAGACATGTGTCAACCCACTGACAATATACCTACGGTAAGTGGCCCACCTGCTGCAATGCCGCATTCAGCCTGTTGCAAACCTCCGTCCCCGCGAGCATGTCCTGCACATACTCGCAAAACAACTTGGCAATGATCTCCTTCCACTTGGGGTGCTCCAACAGTGGCGCTAGCCGTGTCTGGGCAGGAGGCTGGCCATGACTTGGGCCCCCGCCCCCACCAGGGGTTTCAACCAACTGCTTGCCAGCAGTTGGCGCTGGCACGAAAGCTTGGGCCAGCGGCTGCGTGTGGTCCACCTGGTGCACCACAGGTGCAGACGGCAGTATAAGGTTCGCTGGAGCTGGATTTATGCTAGACGGCAGGGTCAAGCCGATCGCTCCATTTGGGAGGCCTTGGCCCTGGGGATTCGCTGGCCTGACGGGGTCCACCGATGGCACCTCAGGTTGTTGCGTGGCCGGTGCAGGCGGCGCACTCTGCCGAGTTCCCAGCGAGGCAAGGACCGCAGCGCCCACCATGTCCGCCAGCCTGCTTGTCCCCTTCACCGGGTCGCTCGGTCCCTCAACCACAGCAGCTGTCGCTTTGGTGGAAATGCTTGCCGCCGACACTGAAGCACCCACTGCGCTGGCCGCGGGTGGAGTGACCACCTGTGGTGGCGGTGGCGGTGGCGGCGGTGGCAGAGAAAGATGGCTTTGTCCCTGGGCTGGCACAGATGCTGGTTCCTGCGCCGTCATGTGTGGGCACTGCGCCAACTCCTCGAGCAGCTGCTGTTGCAGTAACTGCTGCTGTGGTTCCTTCTGCTGTGATGGCTGCGGCGGCAGCTGCTGCTGTACTGGCCGGCCAGGGATCTGCTCTCCCACTACCCCCAACGGCTGCAATGGCGGCCGCGCAGCCTCCTGCATGCTGTTTGCTGCCACCCGCACCACATCACTCCCAAACGAGATCGGCCCAGCCTTGCCCTCGGTCTGCCCCCGTGGGACCGAGCGGAGCTGCACGACATTTCCGGATGACGCGACACCTGGCGCTGATGGGGAGGTGATGGTTTGGGCAGCCGTAGCTGGACCTGGGGGCACCCATGAAAGGCTCTGAGGGAATGCCAGCTCATGCGGCTGTGGTTGTCGTGCTGGCAACGCCATGGCCTGCTGCGGCGGTTGTCGCGGAATTTGCTGCTTAGACGGCGGCTCCTGCTGTGCTTGCTGGATCAAAAGGCCTTTTGGTTGTGACAGCAATGGCTGGCCTGGTACAGTAGAAAGCGGCTGTGGCTGTGGCTGTGGCTGTGGCTGTGGCTGTGGCCGTGGCTGTGGCTGTGGCTGTGGCTGTGGCTGTGGCTGTGGCTGTGGCTGTGGCTGTGGCTGTGGCTGTGGCTGTGGCTGTGGCTGTGGCTGTGGCTGTGGCTGTGGCTGTGGCTGTGGCTGTGGCTGTGGCTGTGGCTGTGGCTGTGGATGCGGCTGTGGTCCTTGCATACCCTTGATGAACTCATATAAATGCACATTCAACTTTGCCTGCAAGGCACAATTCAAGCAGCCATCGGCGAAGTCATGCAAGTTAGTTTTATGCGTATCGCGCAAAGCACTCTCACAGGCAGGTTTCTAAAAGCTAGTTCAAAATTGGAAGGTACTAAACAAGTGAAGATGGGCACATGCCCATCACACCAACCAAGAACTCCATCACATGTTTGTAGGGAAGGGCCTTGCTGCAAAAAATAGTTCTTGGGGACAACAGGTGCCAGAGAAACAGAATGTGCCACCCAGAGCAACCTAGATGCCATTATTATCTGCGACCCAGTTCTGGACAGTGCATGAACGCCACTCGTGCTTATCTGCGTTGGCAGCACCCGCGAAAGCCCCTTGAACCAAATACAGTCATTCACGGGTTAAGCTCCATTCCGTTAAGTTCCATTCACAGGTCAAGTTCCACTTCTTTGAGGCGAGTGGAACTTACTCCGTGACGGGGTGGAACCCGTGGGAGGGTCGCATCGAGAGGTTTCGGGCGCCAAAACACCACCAAGTGCTGGAGGACTTGGTGAGTGGTGAGGTTAGAACTGTGATGCCAGAGGCCCAGAGGCCAGAACCACATTGCATCATGCCGGCATCATGCCGAAGACAAGCAAGGCCCCAGTCGCTGGTAACAAAGGCAAGTATGTAGCCACTGAACGCAGACGACACTCAGGCCGGAGGGGCACACTCTGGCAAACACCATCGAAAATGAATGAATGGAAAGCTTTGTTGGGAGGGGTCCGGCTTGCCATCACAGGAAACCTTGAATAGCGCGGCATCACCGGGGACGAGGCAGCCGGCAAGGGCACGGCAAGTTGACTGTCACCGGCTGCAGCAGCGCTACGAGATAGTTATGGCATTCATGCGGCACGCTTCACCATCAACATCTATCAGTATGTTCCGTTATTTTCATTGGCGTGCAGCCCCTTCACAGTAGTTAAAGCCATCCACGTAGTAGTGGCCATTGTTCGCCACAGCAGATCCTTGTCGCCGTTTACCGCAGCCTTTCAGCCAGTTAAGGAAGGGGGTGTCAAAACTGCCGCTGGTGTTCAGTTTTGCACGCTTGCTGGCCTGGGGTTATCTCAGCTTGGCAGTGGTAATAGTTTTCCAAAGAAATAGGCCAACCCACCCACCGTGCGCTTTTGATGACACAGATGGATCAATGGGCATGACGAGAGCTTTCAAATGACATAGAGACGAGTCCGATAGAGGGGGTGGGTGTGGCCTGGTGGCTCCTTCGTCCCGTTAAGTTCCAGTCACAGGTTAAGTTCCACTTTTATTCTTCAGGGGTCGAGTGGAACTTTACCCCGTGAATGACTGTAAAAATGCCCTTTAGGCTAAGTTCCATATAGGCTGCTGGCAAGCTTCACCCCTTTACCTTAAAGCCTTGATCAGCATCCATCTTTGCCTTTGCCTCTGCACAAAGCCTGTCGCCCATAGTCGTTCTCAGGAGCACTTCAGTCACAGGACCCTGCAGCCAGGTGGAGAGCGGGGGAAGGGGTGCCAGGAAGGATGACAAGCATTTCAAGCATGTCTTGGAGACGCGGTCAGCCATGGGTCAGCCTGGAAAGCTAGCAAAAAATTGTGTGGGTGATCCAACGGTCAACTCTATCAGTAATCTTTTACCTAAACTTAGCAGCCTTGAAAGGGATTCCTTAGCTGCAGCCACCTATGTTTTTCATATGTGCAGGCCCAACCTGCCGTAACTCTTTTCACTCGCCCGAAGGGCCATACTGGTGATTCCGCCTACATACCTAAGGATTGTCGAGACTGCATAATGATGCTTCAGCCCACAACAAAGACTTCAACAAAGACTTTCAACTCAATGATCTCTACAAAGGAATAGAACCCACCTGCTGCAGTGCCGCATTCAGCTTTTCGCTGACCTCCGTCCCTGGGAGCATGTCCCGCACATACTCGCAACACAGCTTGGCGACCGTCTCCCTCCACTTGGGGTGTGCCATCAGCGCCGCTAGCTGAGCCTGGGTAGGACCCGGGCCACGAATCGGGCCCCCGCCCCCATCAGGGGTTTCAGCCAACTGCTTGCCAGCAGCCGGAGCTGGCACGAAAGCTTGGGCCAGCGGCTGCGTGTGGCCCGCCTGGTGCGCTGCTGGTGCAGACAGCACCATAAAGTTTGCTGGAGATTGAGTCGCGTTCAACAGCAGGGTCGGCCCCATCGTTCCGTTTGATGGAAGTCGGCCCTGGGGTTCCACTGGCCGGACGGGGCGTGCCGGTTGCACTTCAGGTTGGACGGGGCGTGCCGTGGCAGGAGTGCCAGATGCTGACAAGGGAGCTGACGTTGTTGCCTGGGCGGGTGGGCGCATGGGGGCTGCGAGTGGATGCGCTTGGTGAACTGCTGTCACTGGTGCAGGTCCCAACCTGGGCCCCTCTGTAGATAGGCACATGCAAACGGAAAAGAGCGGCATGGGCATGTGTAGGGGCCGTACATACCGAGACTTGGTAAGTACAGATGTGTAATCATAGCATGTATGGATTCCTGAAACTGATTGTCGTTGTGAGACGGACTCATTTACGGCGTGTCAGACCAGTATAAGCGTGTCGTGATCACCCCTATAGATACTAGGAGTAGTATGATTGAGGAGTAGTATGATACTACAGTTACTACAGGGGTACCCCTATGACTATACGCTTCATGTGCATTGATTGCAGGCATGTCTTCATTAGGAGAGGCGATGGAGCGTGTTCCCCAACCTGTCGTGCTATCAGTACACATCGCAGTGCCTGCCTGCGTGTGTCATAGAGTGCACAAGCATAGTGACACCATGGATCAAAATTCGTCCAGACCAGGATCTAGCAGCTTTCACAACGTAGCTTGCACCTCCTAAACGGGCGTCACCACACGTCAGAGTCAAATATATTCAAGTAGATGTTGTTCTTGAAGGCACTCAAATCAGTCAGGCTGGTGGCACATGCGCAAAGAATCGAAGGTGATGCTGAAAAAACAGCGCAAGCTGCTTCTTTAGTGAGCCATAAGTATAAGTTGGTTGCGGTCCCCGGTTCTTAGCCCACCCACCCTCCCCTTCTCTCTCTGTCTCTCTCTCTCTCTCTCTCTCTCTCTCTCTCTCTCTCTCTCTCTCTCTCTCTCAAATAGCAACCGGAACATGCCCAGTGGCTGGATGACAGCAGCTGACCAAAAGCACAATCAACTCCACGTCCAAAAAACACAGAAGGAAAGAAATCGTGGCTGCTAAACCAGCATAGA
>RPFO01000132.1:1309180-1664180 GCA_009746045.1 Mesostigma viride | reverse complement strand
CATGTAGTTGGGGGTCCCCTGCGGGGAGGTCGGCATGTAGTGGGACAGCGTGCTGTTGCGGACGGCTGAGATGCCAAAGTCGGCGACCGCGGCCCGGTCGTACCTGTCCAGCAGGATGTTGCCGGGCTTCAGGTCCAGCACCATGATGTTATTCTCGTGCAGGTCTGTAATAGCCAGCGCGACGTCCACGCTGATGCTGAGAATTTGATGCAGGGGCAGGCCAGGACGGGGTGTCACCCCCAGGCCCCCCGCCGCCCACGGTTGGGTACCGGCCGCACCCTGCTCCTCTAGACATCGGCGCCGCTGGCGCAGAACTCGATCCAACGAGGTCACGTAGCGCGGCATGACCATGCACAGCTGGCCGTCAATGGTGGCCACACCAATCAGACGGCAGACGTTGTGGCAGAAGATCGAGGCCTGGTGCAAAATCTGGACCTCCTTTCGAAACCTGGCAGACTCGCTGTCCGTCAAACCTGTCGCATGGAACATCTTCACAACGACCTGTTGCCCCATGGGCCGCAAGGTGGCCGCCCAGACGGTAGCCAAGGACGCCTTTTGCAGCACGTCACCCAACACCAATCTCTCTTGACTTATGTGCGGAATTGTGTCATCCAATCCTGCAACGCCAAGGCGTTCCCGCTCTCGTCGCTGCTCTGCCTTTCGTCGCTGCTCTGCCTTCCATTGTTCAATAAGAGAACGCAGCGATTCGACAGGCACGATCTTCTTGTCGGCTACCGTCGCGTTCGTAAGGGGATCCGTCTCGTTTCCGCGAGAAAACCACTGCTCGAGGAAGCTCCGCTCGTAAGTATGGCCTGATTCCACAAGGATTACGGGATCTAGCATCAAGTCACGAGATATGGGGCACAGATATTGAGAAGGCGGGTCCATGGCACATCGACCAGGCAGAAAAAGATTGCTCCTGGCTTGCTGGCTCCGCGAAACAGAGACCTCGTCCCTCGCTGCGCACGCGAAAGGACCGTCTGCAACTACTAGCCCGGTGGTGATTAACGCGGACAAGCGTCGCAAAAGAAATACCAAAGGTCTGTAGCCTCAATATTTACATATAGCAGATCTGAATTGTAGCAACACGACGTAAACAGTGATGTCGAGGATATATATAATCCCGCAGAGTACAGTGCAAATTGCAGGGCTGCCATCGCGCCCTGCAGCTGGACTGCTCTAAGTACGTTGCCACAGCTTTTTCTCGTAACATAACTCTTTAAAAAATGCGTTGTAATCATACCGTAATCGGCGCTGGCGTGACGACGCACAAATCAATTACGCTTAGAACGCGCGTTTATAATTTGTGTTGTGTTTAATGTAATATTGCACACGCAATTCATGCCGAAAATTATCCGGCGGAGCCCATTTTCGGAACGTTTAGTGACGGAAGCCAGCCGTGACGGAAGCCACTATTTTGGCTCTCCGGAGAAAATTCCAAGGCCCGACGCGACGCCACGGAAGTCTTACGCGTCCCCAAAGGCGGAAAGGCCCCTTTCACAATAATTGTGGGGGCCTTACGTCCGCCGCGCCAGGTTTGCGCGCGAAAAAACAAAGGCGCCGTGTGCCCGTGTCGCCCTGTCTGCCTCAAGTGAAATGAGGTGATACATAAGTGAACCAGCCGGGAATCGAACCGGGGATCCTACATCGCGCTCCAAAGCGTAAGTTCGTCCGATCCGGGACATTGTAACTGTTGCGAACCCGACCCTTGGAACGGGCGCAACAATGGAATAAATTATGTATTTTGGCTTGTTGTCATAGTCCGTAGGACTTTGGGACTCATTTCGGGACTTAATTTGGGAATTGTCCCTTGGTCAGGACTTTTGTATGGAATTATGATAGTTTGTGTGATTCGGACCAGTTATTTTGGGCCTAGGTTGATGTATGCGATCTTCTAGGGGCCGGTGCAGTCGCGCCGCGCTGCGTACTTTATAGCTGGTTGAGATACTGTACTCATGCGTGGATTCTGTACTGAGTCTGGCGAGGGTCGATGTCGACCCGAGGATCTTGTGTGGACTGCATGCTTCGTGAATTCTCTGGAAGGTCGGCGCCATGTCGGCGCCACTTGCCAGCTTGGTGGCAGACCTAGGTGAAATTGGTCCGAGGACGAAAGTCTCGTCCTCTTGGTTTGATGAATGTAAAGTGCGATGACGCCTTCATATTAAACCTGGGGCAACTATCCGGCATTTGTAATTGGTATTGCTAGCCATTATAAGTGTGTATTAATTAGCTTGGCATCAAGTCGCGGTGCCAGATATCTCACGACCCCAGTCGTGTCGAAGCGCAATCTGCATTAGGCCACCTTGAATCTTCCTCATTCCGGCATGGTAGATCTTTCGCTACGTAGCTCAGGCTAGGTGTGTCTGGGCTGGCACGTAACACTGGTTATCGCCTTATCGGAGGTTTGTGTTGCTGGCAAGGTTAGCTAACTCTCGCAGAGAGAGCTAGCGTAGCCAGTTAGGAAGACCAAGGCGCAGCTTGGTGTAGATAGAGGTTCCATTATTCAACGACCGCTGGACAGGTCGGCGGCAATCCCGCAAGGGATTCAACGACGACCTAGACGGCGAGCGGCCAGTAAGGAATACTCGGCGGGGTCAGCAGCGATCCCGTGGTGTTGGGCTGCCGACGGTAGCGGCTAAAGCCCCAGTTTTCAACGACACCCGGTGGCGGCCAGAGCTCCGGCTTTCAACGACACCGGGTGGCGGCCAGAACTCAGGGTTTTCAACGATACTGACGGCAGTAAGGCATTGGTAAAGCAATATATATATAAGTCCTTCTTGTCCTTCCTGTCTTACCCACGCGCGTAGCAACGGGGTATATGTTTTATGTCGTGTCAGATTTCATGTTCGTGACTGTTGGTACCCACGTTGCCCCAGAGGCCAACGTTCGTGAGCCGTGGGCGGACCCCCAGAGGGCAACGCTGCCTACGGCTCGAGGGTAGTCACCGGCTGGCCGTTGCCTTACTGTGTTGCCGGTGGCTGTACCTCAACGTTCTTCAAACTGTTTGTGAACGTTTTGTTTCTGCCTTGTGTTTCTCTCTCGCTGTGAGCACGTCACCTGCACGTAGAGGTATCCTGGGTGGGCTGTCCTCCCTTTCTTTCCCTTCCTGCATTTCATGCTTCAATACCGTGTGATATTGCTTTATACCTAATTGGTAGTTCATGGGAACCTCCCGCAGCAGACGTAATAATGAAGGAGGGTATAGACGTATTAATCAAGGATCGAGGTAGATCCCAATACCTATAGTATGCAGTAGCACACGACGGGGCCACAGGCCAACCAGGCATTTTCTACAGTTGGGCTGCGTATAGCAATCATATTAAGGATAAGTCCTACACCCAGCGTCGTTAGCTAGATGGCAGGGATTTAATACGTTAGCTGAGGCAGATCAGTTTATTAAGGATAATATGCCCCTCCCAGAAGGGCTGCACCAGACTAGGTGTGGCACCCAGTTACCTGCACATGATGTGTTGCGTGCATTGGAGCAGCTTCACCTGGGCCCAGTCGCTAGGGCATAAGCACTACTACCGCTACTAGATACTAGTATAGAGTGAGACTGCTTTTAGCTTAGATACCATAGTTAGTAGATAATATTAGTACTATTAGAAGCATTAGTTGTGGCTTCTGCTCTTTTCTCTCTTGCCTGCCTGTGTTGGGGGAGGTATTGTATAAGGTACTGTGTAAGGTGCTCGTACTGTACGAGGGCCCAGAATGCCCAAGAAGAAAAAGCAAGGTGGTGGTAACACGACGCCCCCAGAGGGCCAGAACATTAGATCGTCCCCAGAGGACAATAGAGCAGGGCAGGAAGTATCCAGCAAGTCCAGTAGGAGCTCCAGAGGCTCCCGGAGATCCGATGCAGCCGCTAGGGATACCGCAGAACGGCAGGCGACCCTGGAGTCGCAGCTAGAACAAGCTGCCCTAGGGTTTGATCAGCAATAGCAGTCGCCGCAGCGACAGCCTCAGCCTCAGCAGCAGTCGCCGCAGCTACAGCATGTGCCCCAGCAGTCGCCGCAGCGACAACAATTGTCTCAGCAGTCGCCGCAGCGACAGCCTCAGTCTCAGCAGTCTCCGCCGTTGCGACAGCAGCAGCAGCAGCAGCAGCAGCAGCAGCAGCAGCAGCAGCAGCAACAGCAGCAGCAGCAGCAGCAGCAGCAGCAGCAGCAGCAGCAGCAGCAGCAGCAGCGGCGGCGGCGGCGGCGGCGACAGCAACAGCAGACGCAGCAGCAGTCGCGACCGCTATTGACCCAGCATATGGGCAACTGGGACAGGGTACCTCCTATGCAGCGACCACCCTCTGTGGAAGTCGTGCAGGAGGCTGATGAGGAGATAATAGAGGTAGCGGCTAGCCCGGTAGCTAGTTCGCCGTTTGCCCCTCCGCCTGAGTTCGTGCAATCCTCCCAACTGGGGGTAGGCCGCCCGTGCCTGTCTCACCCTTGGGCAGGGCGTGGCCGCGGCGGGTTGGGGCTGGGTCATGGAAGGGATCCCCGTCGGGTCTCCTTTGGAGCGAACGAGAGCTGGTCGAGACCCCCGCCACGGGCGTCAG
Source organism: Mesostigma viride (assembly GCA_009746045.1). Lineage (NCBI taxonomy): Eukaryota > Viridiplantae > Streptophyta > Mesostigmatophyceae > Mesostigmatales > Mesostigmataceae > Mesostigma > Mesostigma viride. The sequence continues at coordinate 1,659,637 of RPFO01000132.1, read as the reverse complement.
GGTCGGCTCACATGCAGACCGATCCTGAGGACGCGGACTACGATCCCCCGGGCCCCTTCCCTACGGTACCCACCTCCCTCCCCACAAGGAGCGCGCCCACCAACGCCAACTTCAGTCGGCTGCCCCTGGACGACCCCGGTTATGAGCATCCCACATCCGTTCGCGTTCGGCGTGAGTCAGACCCCTTTGCGTCACAGTGGGTGGCCGCTGACTACGCGCCCCGCCGAGAATCCGGCGACCTCGATCCCGAGCGTGAGGAGGACACCTTTGTGTTCCTACGTGGGCATGACCAGACTACAGGACGGGGCTCTCAACAGGAGATGCGGGCGCGTCGTCACGAGCCCCTCATCTTTTCCAGTCCCGCGTACTGCAGCAAGGGCGGCCCCTTGCGACCTGACCCTGTCAAGGCCCCGCCTATGCCAGATTTTAAGGCGGTGCCCAAGCTCCATGCGGGCATGACTCCCCGTGAGATCGACGAGTGGGCCCGTATGTGGCAACAGTTGTACACCGTATGGTGTGAACACCATGAGTGGCAGCTGGCCACCAAGGTTTTGATCCCCTACGTGGTGGTGAAGTGTATGGACCCATCAGAGGTCGAGAGTGTGGCGGCTCAGTCATACCCGCAGACGGTTGAGGAACTGCTGGAGCGCATCCGGCGCAAGCTCATCCCTCCCGGCTATCGACTGACCGAGCGGTTTGAGTTCGGCCGCCTACGTCAAGGCAACACTGACTTGGCGGAGTTCCTCACCACCTTTGACTCCTTTGCGGCGCGGCTGACCGGCGACCTGACGTGGACCGAGTACAAGATTCGGTTTCTGGAGGCTATTCACCCTGACCTCCTGGACGAGGTTAAGAAGCGCTACGCGGAGGTGCCCTGGGCGAATCTTGACATCCACGCCGTCCAGCAGTACCTTCTCCAAGTGGCCGACATCATCACGCACCAGGGCTCAGCCAGCCCACGGGAAGTTGAACCCGTCCGGGAGGAGGAATCCGAGGACGATGAGGTGCCCGCCACACAGCTACACACCATCCACGTGTCCAAGGCCCGCTGCTTCAGGTGCAACGAGATCGGACACCTCCAGAAGGACTGCCCGCGACTCAAGACGCGCACACGTGTTCCAGCGTGGGCCCACAAGTTCCAGCAAGGCCCCCCGGATGACGACGACCAACGCGCGGACGCGCGGTCCCCTGGGGAAGGGGAGGGATCCCACACTCGGGTTTGATCCCTCCATGCGCTAGAACCTCTCGGCCCTCCTGTGGTCGTGGCGGAGTACCTATACCAGGCACGTGACCAGCAGGAGGAGGCGGAGGAGGCCGACGTATACACGGTCACTTCCCCCGGGAGACGTGATGGTCGCAGCTAGTATTGGTGCCTGTGTCATTCTACCAAACTAGCTGCGGGCCATTGGTGCCTCTCGCTCATACGTTTCCCGGACGACATCTTCGGACGAGGGGGAAGGGAGGAGTAGAGTTAGTCAACCAATTAGTAGAACAGACGCCCGCACCAGATGCAGACGCGTCGGCCCCAGAGGCCAATAACGTAGATAGGAACGACGGGCAGGCCCTAGTAGAGGTCTCCTCGCCTTCTGCCTTACCTGGAGGTGGCCTTCCGCTGTGGTTGACTCGACATCAGGGGTCTTGCAGATGGGATGGAGAGTTCAGCGCTTGCGCGCGCATCTCCGCAAAGGCAAGACGTGATCCAGCTTGGTGACCAGTCCTCCCTGCATCGACTGCATTGGTCAGTTCTGCACGCGAGCACCTCCCGTAGTCGTTGATGACGTCCGACTGCGGTGATCCATATTTTGGCCTTTGCTCGGCTGTGGCGTTTACAACGCTGTCACATGATGGCGCGTGCGCGCCCCGCGGACCACTGTTGCGAACCCCAATTATTGCGTGCCCGCGCCACTGTGCATGGTCGCGCGCAACGTGTCCGCCACGCGCGTATTACTATCCCAGTTGTGATAAGCATCGTCGCCTGTAGCGATGCATCCGGTAGTATTGGTATCGGTCGACCCCATCCCATCAATTGGGTTGTCTTGGCGTTGATTGGTGTGCGCCTCTGATTCGGGTCGCTGGCGGAATTTTATATGCTGCCGCAGCCCTGCACTAGCGCGGTCGCCAGGGAGGGCAGCGGTGAGAGGGAGATTGATGGATTTGTGGGAAGTGGGGGAGATTTCAGGAAGGATTATGGGGGTTCCTGTTCCTGTTGTTCCAGTCAAGAGATCCGGAGTTTCCAGTCACCCAGGGCATTGCCCTGTGATTTGTTCCAGTTTCCAGTGGTGCCTCATGTGATGAGGGCACGGTATTATGTTGCTTGAGTCGACCGTGAAATGTCATGCTTGACCTGGGGTAGGTAGCCGGCCTTAGGCCAACCTGGACCTGGTTCTTGGTGTAAGGTCCCGGTAGATAGGACAAACGTGGGAGTCGGAAGGTGGACACTATTATAGGAATGACTTCGTGGTGGGAAGACAGCCAGCAGGCAAGGTGGAGCGCCCCACACCTCTAATGCCAATGGATGCCCTCAGTACCGTAAGTACTGGGAATATCCCCGCCGTCTGGAGCAGTCTCTAGTCATGGAAGCCCCGCCATGGCGAAAAAGTCAAACGAGCTGTTCATTCAGGCGACTGTTAACCCACGCGGAGAAGTTTCTGTGGTCAAAACCCGAAAGCCCTCACGTGATAGGATCTGGTTTCCTCCCTTCGGCCTATAGTAGGGAGATACGTTGACTACGTCAAGACTTGTCCTTGTGTGGCGAGTTTTGGGGGAATTGGTTTTACTGGCCCGTTGGAGAACGAGGGCTCGGACATAGTACCCCTATGGTCAATCTGATTTTGCCCTGCGTGGCAAGTAGAGTAACCCTGCGTGGTTAGTAGTATGTTTGTTGTGTGCTTTCTCCCTTTAGTTGTTGGTCCTTTCCTGCATGACGGTAGGGACTACCGTCCCCCGGGGAGGGGGAGGAGTGTTGCGAACCCAACCCTTGGAACGGGCGCAACAATGGAATAAATTATGTATTTTGGCTTGTTGTCATAGTCCGTAGGACTTTGGGACTCATTTCGGGACTTAATTTGGGAATTGTCCCTTGGTCAGGACTTTTGTATGGAATTATGATAGTTTGTGTGATTCGGACCAGTTATTTTGGGCCTAGGTTGATGTATGCGATCTTCTAGGGGCCGGTGCAGTCGCGCCGCGCTGCGTACTTTATAGCTGGTTGAGATATTGTACTCATGCGTGGATTCTGTAGTCTGGCGAGGGTCGATGTCGACCCGAGGATCTTGTGTGGACTGCATGCTTCGTAATTCTCTGGAAGGTCGGCGCCATGTCGGCGCCACTTGCCAGCTTGGTGGCAGACCTAGGTGAAATTGGTCCGAGGACGAGAGTCTCGTCCTCTTGGTTTGATGAATGTAAAGTGCGATGACGCCTTCATATTAAACCTGGGGCAACTATCCATTTGTAATTGGTATTGCTAGCCATTATAAGTGTGTATTAATTAGCTTGGCATCAAGTCGCGGTGCCAGATATCTCACGACCCCAGTCGTGAAGCGCAATCTGCATTAGGCCACCTTGAATCTTCCTCATTCCGGCATGGTAGATCTTTCGCTACGTAGCTCAGGCTAGGTGTGTCTGGGCTGGCACGTAACAGTAACGCTTCCAACGTGAGCAAAACCCATCTCGCGTGGGGTGATGTATGCGTTCGACCCTCTCGGACTTGATCGCGCTCGACTTAAGTTTCTTCATGTCGTGTTTTTCGTGGTTGTTCATCATTCAAGGCTCGTCCACGATTTCTTATCATTAGAGTTTGTTGCTCTTCATGAGAGAAACCGTTTTTTTTTTTTAAGCTTCTGTTACGCCTCGGGTATCTACCACTACCTCTACCTCTACCTGGCCTGATGCTACCTAAACTAGTCAAGCCACCTCTAGTTAAACCCCTAGCGAAAGACGAACGAGACGATCCAGATCTCAATGCATTAACGTAAGTATTGCTATAATACGCCATAAGCCATTTACACAACCCGTTTACTCCAGGAATAGAGGAAGGAAACACAACTACACTGCCGTGACCCAAGCCTATATGTGTTAATTCATTTAACACACGCCGAGTGAACACACGAGGGGTAGAACGTGCATAAATGGTCACCAACGGTCCAACACGCTCGGGCCGACATGGCCCTCACCTACAGATGCACCGGCACAGATACAGATGCACGCTGGTCCACTACATTCTACCAAAGGATAAGGACCACTAGTAAAGTACGCGGCGCGGCGCCCAAAGGCACCCAATGTACCACAGTACTGTTACGAGGACAATAGTGTCCCGGTAGGAGCTACACGTAAACCTAGGGACAACCGAGGCAAAAGACCTAATTTACGTCCGTAACTACAACGAATTGTTACGCGACGTAACACCTCCCCCCCCACAAAGGTAGGGAGCCCTCTCCCTACGCACAGGGAGGAAAACAAGGGGTAGGAAACCTAATGCACCCAGCACACACCAACACAGTCGGCAGACCATCCAAGATACAAGGCACCAACGTATTAACTCGGTCTCCACCACCACGCCGGGAGGTGTAGGGTTAGCCAGCACCAAGCCTGGTGGTAGGTTCCCCTAACTGCCTGGAACAAAGTCCTTGCCGGGGGGAACGGCACTGGGCAGGACACACAGAGTAAACAAATCAGTACCAAGGACCAAGAACGACCAGTCAACTGGCCAGAACGTGAGGGCGACTCTATATACCGGAGGGACAACACCCTCAGGTCGGGCCTAAGGCCCTCTATCTAATGGCCATCCGTCTGGTAAGTACCACGGGAGGCCAGCAGGACATCCAGGTACGCCTGGTAGTGAGACACATCCTCAGCATTGTCGTGCCTATCTACAGTGAGGAAAACATCGGCCCACACGCCGTCAGGAAAAAGACCCAGGAAGGCCCAGTAATACCTATGCTGCGTAAGAACGACCTGGCCCCGGGCCCAGTCCAGGAAACCACAGGCAAAGAGGCGTAGGAAAGGCTCTACCGCGATCAGGCAGAGAGCCCGCAGGAGCAGGCGATGGTACCGGATCCGAGGGCGCATACCCGTCGGGAAAAACAGATCTACCAGGGGCTCCACGTTGGACGGCCACAACCGGATATGCCGAATCTCACGGGAGCGCCACCGACGGGCACACTGTCGCGACCCGAACGTCTCGAGGTAGTCGCTAGCCCGGGGAGGAGGATGACCCCGAGAGTCCAAACCCTGGCCCGGGATGGGCGCTGGACGACGGGCATCCCACTCTAGGATGGGCTGAAGGACCGTGCTGTACGTGGCACCCGGCACCGCAGGAAACTCTACCGTAAGGGCATCTGAGGCCATAATGCCCAGAGGCGGAGGGTAAGCCCACTGGAACCCGCCGTAGGTGTCCAAGTCATTGTGGCGCCTAGCCCAGCGATACAGGACGCGCCGAACCAGGATCTCACCCTGGAACACCGGATCAGCTAAAATAACCATATCGAAAGGAGGCCGATCAGTCTCAACTGGTAGGCCACGGTCCCGCGGCGCCCGACACACCTGGGAGAACCCGTAGGACATGGGCGAAATGGCAAGCTCGGCGGAGGCGCGCGGCAGGTCACACTGGCGGCAGGCGAGCGCAGACATACCGTACCCAAAGACAGGCGTGTCGCGCGACTCCGGAGTCGCATGCACCACAGAAGGGGCCCGATCCCGATCGCCCTCTGACAACTCCCGAAGGGAATCGGCAGCGCGGGTGGCGCGAGGGTCAGAGCCACTGGACCGAACAACCGCAGCCAAAGACCGCGGGGCCGAAGGGACAGGGGCCGACGAAGGGGTAGGAACCGGCACAGACGCAGACGGCGCCGGTACAACAGGGGGCCGCGTCGGACCCGATGCCGCAGGGGGTCGCGACGGACCCGCCTCCGCAGCTGGCGCGCCGGTCTCTGGGGGCGGAGCACCACCAGGCCACATGTTGAAAATAGGGCCCGTGGGGACAGGCAATCCGGCATACGACTGGTTACCGTCTAAGCTCCAGTCAGGCACCGGGATCCTCTGCGGAGGACCGCCCTCCCAAAGCCTGGGAAGACCGCCCGGGTCGCTGAAGAAACCCCGCGAGGGCGGCGCTGACGTGGTGGGCGGCTCGGACGCGGCGGCGACGGGCGCGGCCGCTGGGACGGCGGACTCGCGCCGAGGCGCAGGTACGTCAGTAGCAGGCGCAGAGGTAGCCGAAGGCGTAGGAGCCGCAGCAACAGAGGGAACCGCAGCCGCCGAGGGCTCGCGCGGCACAGACGGACCCGTAGACGTCGAGGCGACCGAAGGGGAAGGGGGCACAGCTGCGGCAGACACCCCACCTGGCGTGGCTGGAGCGTGCGCCTGGGCCGCCATGAAGGCCCCGAAGGCCGCCGTCAGGGACTGGATCTGCGCCTGCATCGCAGAAACTGTCGCCGAAAGAGGATCAGGCTCACGACCAGAGCCCAAAGGGGTAGGCTCCACCGATGCGCACAGGACCGACCTCGGTGAAGACGGGACAGGGGAAGGCGCCGACACTGAAGAGGAGGACGCCGCAGGGGAGGCCGAATACTCAGGAGTATACTGTGCCTCTACTGGCGCGTCCGTAGGAGTAGGGTCGCCCAATCCTACGCCCGCTGTCTGGTCTGCTATCTCCATGAACTCTACTGCCCGTAGAAGGTCGCAGGGGTTCTCATCTACTTCCGCATCACCCTCGGCCGGAAGCCAGGGGAACACATCCCGTAGGCAGGAGCGGCCCACAGGGGTAGAAAGGTAGGAAAAAACCCGGGGGCACTGGAGAACCGCAGCTATCTGTCCCAAGGCTGGACAGCGGGAGCCACATCCTAACAAACAGTGCCCGGCATCGTCGAACCCGTGCAAAACAAGCTGGGGCGGTTCATCAGGGGAGGGACCGTACCACGTGACCGTGAAGAGAGCAGCCCTGACTAAACTCGCATGTTGGGCCTGGAGGGCCGGCTGCACGATGCCACCCGGAAAACTGGACCGTGACACCCAGCGGCCCGGAAGGGCCTCGAAGTACAGCTCAGGGTCCGGTAGGGGCGGGGACGGCAGCGGGCTCTCAGCCGGAGGGGTAGGCTCTGACATGACGGCTGCGGAGGGGAGGGGACAACCAACCACCCGTCGACAGCAGACATAACATAAGAGAGGAGAAGGTCTACAACTAGAGCTTGTGCAGGGTTTTATATTCCTGCAGCAGGCGACTACACCCATCTAGCTCACTCTCCGTATACCAGACCTTATCTACTTCACTACGAGCATACATCCACTTCACTTTATACTGACGCTGGGTACCGCGGCCCTTTTTGATATCTCTATGGGCCACGATGCTTTCTACTTCGTCTTCTACTTCCCCAGTGTCAGGGTTATGCTCTAAAGGGGCAGGCGCTAGCTCTCTACCAGCGAACGTACTAGGGTGGTACAGTTTCAGCTGGCTTCTATGGAAGGTGTTTGAATGTGTCTGCCAAGAGGTAGGGATATCGACTTTATATAAGAAATTTCCTACTCTAGACAACACATGGAAGGGTCCTAAGAAGGCGGGCCTAAGTTTGACCTTAAGTTCTGCTTCAAACTTATGAGCAAAACGGCCAACACGGGGGCCTTCTACTAATACTAGATCTCCTATTTCTATCTCAGGTGCTCTTCTATCTAATGTCTAATCACCAAGAAAATGTCCTCAAATGAGGACATTTATAAGCATGGATACCATTTGTAATAACTAACACATGTCAACACATCCATGGGTACGGTATGGAACCATGTTCATTTATGATATGTTCAAGAGTTGCAATGCTTAATATCCATGAAATATGCTCATTGTATAATTGTTTACGATTTATGAATGCAGGGGGGTCGCTACGCGAGTGACCAAATAGCACTCAAGTCAACAATATGCCAAGAAAGAAGGCATGGCCAGGTCATGGCTGGTCCTGAAAATGCACCCAGGGTGCCCACAACATGTCTATGTTACACCCTCGCAGTCCTAGACCCTGCAGCCTGCCAGGGGGGGGCACAAAATGTAACTGGCAGCCAGGGACCATGGTGCAGGCCAAACAGCAGGTGTAAAGCTAGCTCAGTCCAAAGAGTGAAATATGATGCAAATACTTGCCAAGGTTAGGTCCATGATCGTTAGTAGAGGCTCGGCTGCCACCACGGTGCTAAACCATGATGATGAACCCTTACGTTATATATGAAACATATACTGCAAAGAGGCACAAGTTGTAACACAAGCACAATGTAAACATGACAAGCTCAAGTTTCTAAGCCAGTCTTGATCACTTGGACATGAGTTGAAGCATTAGAAACATATGGGCAACATACCAGCAAGCCTTGAAAAACTTCTCAGCAACAAGGCAGTAATTGTGTTGAATCAAACTACCACATCGCAATTAAGCACAGCGACTTCTACTTGCTGCTGTTTTGATAACGCAAGGCCGTTTACCTTTTCAGGGACGCAACGGGAAAAGAAAGTACCGCCCAGCAAACTTCCGTTATTCCCCGGACATAAACGTAATCAAAACCACGAAGTCGGGCATTGAAAGCAACCGAAATTATCACGTCTGCGGGAGTTATAGGCTACAATACGCTTAACACGCTTACTTAGAACGATGCGGTTGAGAATGACAGTCGGATCCTTGTTCTTGACGTGCGCCCAGGCCGCCAGCTGCGCGGGCCAGCTCAAGAAATATATATTAAAGGACGGTGACGCGTGGGAAGCACCCAGCCTTGCGGCAAAAGAAAAATATGGCTCGCGCTCGCCCTTGTTTCCGCCAGGCGCGACTGCGACATCACGACGAAAAAATAGAGACTCTTTGACGCATGCAACTGCCCAGGTCCCTCTTCTCCCCATGTCGCCCATAAGCCCAGAAGCGTACCATAACCCATACTCGCGATATCCGCAGCGCCTGGGCGGAAAAAGAAATTGTAAAACCGAACTGTGAACTGACCTATCATGCGATCTACGTAGCTCTCAGATTTTCTTCAACAATGCCAAAATCCGTTCATGAACAATATTTTCGACGTATACAAAGCACCTGCACGTGAAGATAGGCATCTTCGAAATCACTAGATGACGATCTAAAATGCTGTCTTCGTCCGGGGCAAAATAATGCCCTATAACATTCAGGCAAGCCTCGGAACTGGCACGACCCCATAGCCGCCACTCGACAAAACACTCGATTGCATTGCGATGTTCTTGCTAGTGTAGGTACTTTTCGTCGCCTCATATTTTCCAGGTACGGTCGACCCCTGTCGACCCCAGGGGCTTGGCGCGCTCAGTACCTATCCCAGTTTCGCGCCAAAACCCACCAAGTGACCCTAGGACCAAATTTGGCGCCAAAACAGCGCCCCTGACCCCCCCCGTCTCAAACGAGGACTATGTCCTCAAATGAGGACATTTGGTTTTTGGACACTAAGGAGGCACGCAACCTAGCAAGGTACTTAGACTGAGCTTTTTGGTACCCTGAGATCGCGTGGTCATGAGCAGTTTTCATTCTATCTAGTAAGGACTGTACACCTTCTACAGTATCTCGGGACACATCATCCTTGTCCCGTAGAGGACTAGCTAAGAGAGAGGTAGGAGTAAGAGGCTGTCTACCAGTATCTAGGAAGAAGGGCGTATATCCATGCGCAGCTTGGGGACAATTGTTGAGGGAGAACTCTACCAAACATAAATAATCCTCCCAATCACTTCCCGAGCCATTAACATAGTGCCTAAGCGCTTCTTCCACTACCCTATTAAGACGCTCTACTAAATGAGAGGAGGAGGAGTGGTAGGCAGTACCGTAGGTAACCTTGGTACCGATGGCGGCGAAAAACTGCTGCCAAAAATCTGAGGTAAATAACTTATCCTTATCACTAATAAACTGCCTACTCAAACCATGATATCTGTATACATTATTGAGGTATAGGCGTGCGCAATCACGTGCTGTGAGTTCTAAAGGACACGGCACGAGATGGCACATACGAGTAAAACGATCTATGAACACAAGGATCTGGGCATTGCCCCTATCATTCTTTCTAAAAGGTCCTACAAAATCCATCATGATAGAATCCCACGGCATGATGGGGTCAGGCAAGGTCCTAGGTTCTGCTATCTGTCCTACGTTATTGGGTTTCATCTCCTGGCAAGATTGACAAGTTCTAACATACTCATCTACATCCTTATAAAGGGAAGGCCAGTAATAAGAGCGGGCTACTAGGTCCCGTACCCGTTTACCACCCTGATGAGCAGCTAAGTCATGCAACTCAAAGAGCAAGGAGGAGCGACAGATAGGAGGGACATACAGGCGCCATTGAGGGGGAGAATCTGCTATCTGCACATATAAAAACCCACCTACAAATTTACAAGGGTGCTTGCCTAATTGTTGGGGATGTGCAGCAATGGCAGCTAATGCTTCCGGCTCAGTGGCCGTAAATCTACTAATAAGACGTTCAAGATCAGAGGTAGGCATCGCTACAGAGGTATCCAGAACAGGTTTAAAGAGATCTCCTACCGCCTTGCCAAAGAGAAGGGGAGGTCCTAGAGGGACTATGTTTTCATAAGACTTTCCTGACCTAGTCGCTATATGGCTAAGCGGTATAGAAATTTTATTTTTCCCCTCCCCCCCACCGAGGCCACGGGAAGGGCCTCACACGGGAGAGAGAGTCCTACGTGAGAAAGGAGATCAGGCATGCGAACAGCTGTATGAAAGAGGTAGGCATAGGATTCATCATCAGGTAGTTCACCATAAGGGGTTACACCCATAGTAGTAGGAACTAGAGTAGTATTGAGAACATCAAGGTCCTCGAAAAAGGAGTAATCTGCACGACGAGAGAGTGCATCTGGTACTATGTTATCTACACCCTTAACATACTGAAGTTTAAAAGGGGAAAACTGTGCTAAAAATTCCATCCAGCGCGCTTGCCGAGGGGTAAGGTTGGGTTGGGAGAGAAGATGGGTAAGGGGACGGTGATCCGTTTGGATAACTAACCTATAAGGATCTAGCTCACAGGGTTCATTCAGGCAGACATCAAATTGAGCACCTTTAAGAAAGTGCTGCCACGCGTGGCAACAATACACCACCGCTAAGAGTTCCTGTTGGTGTACGGGATAGTTACGCTCCGCAGGGAGCATTGTCCTAGAGATATACTCAATTGGCTGTAAGCCCTGACCCTGATCCTGGAGAAGGACGCCCCCTATAGCTACCTTACTAGCATCTGTAGCTACCACAAAGGGTTTAGTAGTATCCGGAAGGATGAGTAGGGAAAAGGAGTAGGGATTTTAGACACTGAAAAGCCGACTGACATTCACTACTCCAAACAAAGGGGATATCCTTCTTTAATAAATGATTAATAGGGGCTGCTATAGTTGCGAAACGCGGGATAAAACGCCTATAGTAAGAAGCAATTCCTAGAAAACTACGTACACCTTTAACGTCGGTAGGAGTAGGCCATTCCTGAATTGACTTAGTTTTATCCGGGTCGGTAGCGACCCCGGCATCTGACAGAACGTGCCCTAAAAATGGGACACTCCTACCCGAACGAACTTTAGCACGGCGCGCCCACAAAGAATTTTCAGCCATTATTTCTAATACTTTCTTTAAATCACGTAGGTGCGTTTCAAAATCAGGAGAGTAAATAAGAATATCATCTAAGTAAGCTTGAGCACAAGAACGGTCATGCTCAGATAAAGAAACAGAGGAGAAGGAAGGATCCTTTAAATCAGAGGACACCTGAGGAAGGTGAGAATTTCCCATAACAGGTCTAAGCACTTCATTCATTAACATTTGAAAAGAGGCAGGCGAGTTACAGAGTCCCATAGCCGCTACTCTAAACTGGTAATGACCAAAAGGGGTAGCAAAGGCGGTTTTATGGCAATCCTCAGGAGCTATCCGCAACTGCCAAAAACCATCCGCACAATCCAGTACTGTGAAACAAGTGGAACCTTTAACCTTATTAAATATATCATCAATACGAGGTAGAGGGTATTTAGACTTCACAGTAATATCATTCAACTTCCTATAATCAGTAACTAGGCGAAACTTGCCATTTGGCTTAGGAACTAACAGGACACCAGCTGAGTAGGGAGAGTTACTAGGCTCTATCAATCCTGCTTCTAATAGTGACACTAAAATCTGTTTTAGTTCCTTTAACTCGGTAGGGCCCATTCTATACATCGGAGAGTGCGTAGGAACTGCACCGTCCTTGATAACTACACGGTGTAAAACAGAACGAGGAGGAGGATAAGAAGGAGTCTTTTCTTCAAAAACTTTTGAGGAATCTATCACAGCCATGTATCTTACTATTTCATTTTCAGTAAATCCCACTCCTATTGTATCCACTGTGTTTATATCTATATCCACACTATTATTAGTGATAGGTATCTCCTGTACTTCTAACTGAAGGAACATACATAATAAATATCCATATTCCTTTAATTCAGAACGCAACTCATCATTGGACATTAATACTTCAGGTATAGGTCTTACAGGAGGATCAACAGGTGTAGGAGGAGTAATATCTACCAAGGATAAATTTTCCAATCTATAATGACGTTCCGGTACCCAGTAAGAGCTATCTGGAAACCAAATGACCATGGTATCATAATTAATAGTAATCTTATTATCCTGGTGCCAATCTAATCCTAGTAATACATCAGCGGTAGTGATAGGGCCTATAGTGGCCGTCAGGTTGACAGTACGTCCTTGTATGACCAGGGGAAGGGACACCGTACCCGGGGAATGACTGGTGCGACCATCAGCATAATGAACAGTGACAGGTTTGGTGTGAGGGGTAGGGACTAGTCCTAAACGCCTAACTAGGGCCTCGCTCACAAAGGAGCTAGCCGCACCGCTATCTACCAACACAGAGACATTCAAAAGTTCATCAGCATGCAAGAAAGGGTCTACAACAGTATGGGGAACGGTTAAACCACCATTCAAGAACATAAGAGGACGCACACGTAGTGGTAGGGAAGATTCAGCTCCTACAGAGGTTATAAAAACAGGCAGGCAAAAATTTTTATCTGGGGTACTATCTAAGGACCTGTCCAGGTTACCCCCGGCTGACAGGCCTACTGTTCCCCCTCCCCCCCCAAATCCATATGAACTAACCCCGAAGAAGACCCTGGCGAAAAAGCCACTGCTGGAGGGTCACGAGGGAGCGAAGAGGGTGCGGGAGCCTGATTATCATAGGGGAACCCTGGGGGTCCTGCCTGCACAGCATTCAGCCTACTAGGGGTAGCTGAGGGAATGCGTCCTGAAGTAGGACGAATAGGAGCACGCTGAGGGGTACGAGGAGGGCGTGCGTCGGGATGAGGGGGAGCACCCGAAAGGAACTTGGGGCACTCACGTTTAAGATGACCTACTTCCTTACAATGATAGCATGTGATATGAGAGACATCAAGAGCTGATAGATCAGCAACGCAGATATCTAATTCTTCTACATAGGAGTTCTCCTCCTCAGGGGTAAGGATAATATTATTAATACGGGAACGGGTAGGGAGAGAAGGAGTGGTGAAGAAATCTGCTACTCGCAAGAGATGCTGGCGCACATGCTTGAGGGGCAGATCAGTAAAACGGTAGGCAGAGAACTGGCGCTTGACTTCACGTAATAAAGGTCTACTGAGGCCTTGGAGGAAGCGAGCACGTACTTCTGCACCCGACAAATCCCTAATTCGTACCATCTGAGCATCAAACTCTTTCATATACTCCTTAAATGATTTAGTACCCTGCTGCAAGGTACCAAAGGCTAATCTATCCTGCCAATCTGAATCAGGAGGGACTAAATGGTTCTCTAAACGCTTAAACAATTCTGCTACAGAGTTAGGGTAGGCATGAGAGGCCAAAGACTCACACTGAATGAGGTTAGCAAGCTCAGGAGTAATGCAGGTTGTAAGATAGTGAGGAACTAAGACAGCATCAGAGAGACGCCATCTATTATGATTCTGCCACGACTCTGTGTTCTGGGTAAGCAACATAATAAAGGTGAAAAACTGTTGAGGGGTAGACTTGACATCCAGCTTGGGAAGGTTAGCAAAGAGGGGAAGAGCAGGGGGCTTAGGGGGATTAGAAGAGTCAGTTTTTCCCATAGGGCCACTATCTTCCACTGCTACATAAGCGGGATAGAAGGAAGGAAGAGGAAAAGTCTTGGGTAGGGGTCTAGAAGGGGCCACCGTTTCAGGCTGGTGCCCATAGGAGAAGGGTACAGTATATTGCTCACGAAGAGAGGAGTAGGCAAAATGATCATAATTTCTGTCATCTAGAGGCATGGTGCTGAAATCACTATTAACTTCTAAATCAGCCACACGGGTAGGGACCTGGGCTGCCTCATAGGCCGTCTCAGGGTAGGACCAGGAAGCAGGTGGGTAAAAGGGAACTGCACTGGGGCGCCCAGAAGGGCCGACAGGGGCAGAGGCACGACCCGTGTTAAAAACAGGCATGGAAGGCACAGGGTGGGAAGGAGGCCTAGCAATGTTCATTGTTAGTTAGTGAGGACCTGCTGGGGGGTTGAGCCAAGGTTGCAGGAGGGGCAGGGGCCTGGTTCACAGCAAAAGAGGGTTCATCACTAAATCTGACACGTTGTTCAAAGGTAGGTGGGGTAAGTGAGGGACGACGGCGACCACCAGTAACAGGAGAAGGAGGTGAGGTACGCAGATTACCTTGAGGAGTGAGATGGTGCACCGTTTCAAGTGAGTCCCGTCGGTTACCACGAGTGTTGTTATTGTTGATAGTATTATTATTCTATTAACCGTGGAACTCCAGGGTAACCAGACTCTTTATTAAAACAATGAGTGGAGCACATACAAAAGGCAGGCCACATCCCGGCCGCCGATGCTCATGGGAACACTTATTGCTTGGCAAAGGCTAGCCTTACCCCCAAACACGCAGGGAGGGTGGGCGGGAAAAGAAAAGAGGCCGACCTTAGCTAGGTGGGTTTGTTTTTGTCCTTTTTTGCGTGTCATGCGGCCTTGGCCCGGACGGCATTTTTTCGCCACGCAAATGTTGCGTCTGAACAAATGACGCAATGTGGCGTTCTAATTGCCGGCAGCTTACGTAAGGCTGCCGGGGCTATTAGGTCACATATTGCGTGAGAGAAAGAATCTAGATCTAGTTAATCACTACGCCATGAGCCAAGAAACCTAGACAGTGGCAGGTTTATATCTCAACGTAGCTCCTGCCACCTGGCCAAGAAAAACTGGCCAAAGCTTTGGCCACGACTGATCCGGATCAGACCGCACCGGCCTCAAAAGGTATGTCACGTGAACCCAATAACCTAGCTATAGCGGCTACCCTTCCATCTCACTATAAAGAAACTATGTTCAGAGAACCACGATTCTATTAACCGTGGAACTCCAGGGTAACCAGACTCTTTATTAAAACAATGAGTGGAGCACATACAAAAGGCAGGCCACATCCCGGCCGCCGATGCTCATGGGAACACTTATTGCTTGGCAAAGGCTAGCCTTACCCTTATATCCCTCCCTGGCGATCCATGCCAGGGGCAAAGAACCTAGCATAATGACATAGAAATGAACAACCAAACTAGGTGGAGGGCAATTTCAAAATAGCCCGCCAGGCCCGAGGGGGGCAGGCGGCCATGGCCCGAAGAATAACCTCAGGCAGCTCCACCTCCAAACTGCGGTGCAAGCCCACATAATGGGCAACCGTGGAGCTGCTAAGCCAGCGCCCCCGGCCCTGGATGTCCCCCATGCTGCGACCCGCGAGGAAATCGTGAGTGGCACCTCCATGCCGCAACCCGTGAATGGTGAAAATCTGGGCGACCCCCAAGGCCTGACTCGCAGCCTGCCAAATGCGCCGGAATTGCGGGTAGGTGAAAGGGAACACGGCCTCCCAAGCGTGCTTACCCGCGATGCAGTGACGGAGGATGGTTTCAGACATCACATCTTCTACCACCACTGACTGAGTCTTGCCCTTAGAGGTCTTGGTAGACCTCAGCAGTAGGGCACCCCG
This sequence comes from Mesostigma viride, assembly GCA_009746045.1. NCBI lineage: Eukaryota > Viridiplantae > Streptophyta > Mesostigmatophyceae > Mesostigmatales > Mesostigmataceae > Mesostigma > Mesostigma viride. The sequence goes on along the minus strand of RPFO01000132.1, from coordinate 1,643,675 downwards.
TTGAGCCGGCCCAAGCCGAACGTCAGGCTGGAGGCGCACATGGCCAACACGGAGGTTCAGCGCCTCCGAGATTCGCAGGTAATGGCGGAACACGATGACAACCAGCAGGCCCGCAAGGCGCTCACCTTGCATGACCATCGTGCTGGCAAGTGCAAACGCCGCCTCCCATGGAATGGGAGGAGGGGCACGGGGGGGCACAAGTGTTTTCCACCCAGCGAGGACGCCACGGGCCAAGTCCCACCGCTTCACCATACCGGGATAATAAAGTTGCAACCCCATCAAGGCATTGACACACACTTGGCGGCTGTACCCCCGAAAATGAGCCCAGGCGACATACGCACAAAATGTCTCCTCAAGGGTGTCAGCGCGTGACGATGACCCGTCCGCTCGCCCACCAGCCTCCCACCAAGTCAAGAGGGAATCAAGACCACGACGGTAGGCCAGCAAAGTAGCCGGCTTTACTTTCCCCTCTAGCAATGGAAGGTAGCTAACAGGTGCAGGGGGCCCCGGGTTAGGATGGATGCCTTCCGCGGTCAGGTCGCGCACCCAGCCTGCCAAGAAAGTCGCCATGGATTGGCCGCGAGAAACGCCATCGGCTGGTTGAAGTGCACTCGGCGTCCACACCCACTGGGAACGACTCCCAGTGGCGAGGGTCAGCGCGCACAAGCGGCGGCAGTGCTTGTTGAGCTTGTGGGATGAGGACCGCCCCTTAGCCAAGCAGCCCAACGCCGCGGTGGAGTCCACCAACCTCACCACCCGCTTGCCTCGGTTTGCCAAGCTGCGCGCACTCCTCTCCACGCCCTTCACTGCAGCCCGCACCTCCTTCTCGTTGATGTGCATCCCCGGATCCCGCCAACGACTCCGGACCCCAACCCGCCATTGCTGGCTAGTGATTGCTTGTTGCGCCCGCGCGCTCAGTGGCCTAGGGCCAGCGTAGGCCACCTCACTTGGTATGAGCAAAGTCGGGTACCCCGCACCTCTCGTGCCCTCGCCAGCTCCGTCACATCGCCCGGCTCCATGGTTGCGTACACGACACCTTGCCCGTAGGTGGACGCGTCAGATGCAACCACCTCACGGGCCAAAGGTGCGCTTCGGTCAACCCTTAGCATAGGAGCCAAGGCCAGGGCACACGCTAACTCCTCCCGCACCCCAGCCCACAGCACCCATGCAGGATCGCTGCCCCCACCCTTGCAGGCTGATGAATGAAACATTGCTGCCAGATGGAGAGGCAGCTGAGGACTTCACATCTGCAGCCACAACCACCGCCCCAAGATGGCAGCCAGCCCCTCGGCCGTAGCTCGGCCACGAGTGAGTTTAGCCTACGTGTGGGCGATCACAAGGTTGAGCTGCTTGACCGTTGGTTCTAGCACGCCGTTCCGTCGGTGCACCACCCCCAGGGCTTCTAGCTTGTCCCCTTCCAGGCTGGCCATCTTATCTTAGTCTTCTCCTTAGACGGCACAAGGTTGTTAGGGAGGTAGCCTTCCTCAATAGCACGCGTGATGAGCTGGTTCACCGCCTCGCATGTCCGCCCGTTGCTGGCCTCCAAGTCATCTATGGTGATGGACAGCATGGGGGCAGGGGGGGTTTCCAGGTCGATCTGAAGCTTCCCGGCGCGCTCCTCCTTGTACTCGATGACCAAGCGCAGCGGCTGGCCACACTGGTCGCGTACCAAGGTGAGCTCACCTGCGCTTGAGAGGTAGTTGACCTGGCGCCTCGGATCCAGGGCACTGCTCATGTAGAGCACCATCTCATGGATGGCCTCCCCAGCGCCACCGCATGGGAATGTCCCATGGCCAGCACCTTGAGCACGGGCCACACCCTCCGCCCTGGGCCCTGCCAGACCTACGCTAGTTGACCACACACTAGGAAGCCCTTGGTAGTCCCACCACCACTCGGGCACCTCGATGGAATAGTAGTATGACACGAGGTCGCTCTTGGCGCAGTAGCACCAGCCCTTGATGTAGACCTCCACGAGGATGCCCAGGTGGGGTAGCAGGATCTTGGGGGGGTCCACCCACAGCAGGTTGCCCAGCTTCCTGTTGACGATGAACCGAAGCTCACCCACCCCCTTGGCCACTCCAAAGCAGCCATCCACCCACTTGGGCCGCCTCTCCCGGAACGCCACCATGCCCACGCCCGCTGCCCGGCTCATGAGCTTCCCCCATTCATCCATGGAGCATCCCCGGCTGGGCTTGGGCACATTCCAATACTTTGCGCTCGCCACGACCGCTGGCTTGATGCAGTTCTCTTCGCTGGCATATATAGTTAAGCTTTCTTAGCACATGCAATGTGAAGGATATGGTTGCAATGCAGCAATGTGTGATATGGTTGGAAACGGAGCTTTGTTAAAATCGGATAATGTTTACAGCGCTCACACACTTGAGGCTTGTACACGCGTTTGCCAAGTCAAGGCACAACACGTGAGGCGGGCTCGCAAGAGATGCCCATTTGGCACTGGCCTATTGTTTATATACTTGTGCACTGTGCTTGCTAGTCCTGAGCAGCCTAGGAGGCCTGCTCAGTAATAACACCCCCGGTACAGTATTCACTACCTGTACAGCGCCCAGTTCCTATACAGTAGGTCTGCCATACAGGCACAGTGACCACAGAGCACAGTCCACAGTGACTATTGCATCTGCACCTAGAAGTCCAGGACTAAGCCTGCGGTACCAACAGACCACAGGTTAAGGTTCCTATTTCCTGCGTACGACGTATTAATCCAATACCGTCGTAGGTACAGCACCTAATTCCTGTCAGCCCAGGAATTACTGTCGACCCCATATGTCGTCGGCAAATATTCACGTCCGACTTAGAAGAACAGCCGGCTCGCGCTCGCGCGCGACCGGGAAGTCGGAACGCCATAACTTTCTTGATACTTGTCGGAATGAACTCGTTCCGGTGCCGCTGGAATCGCAGAGATATGCCGAATCAGGATCACGCCAATGCGCTTGGCGTTAACTCCAATCCTTTCTTTTCTTGAGCTGTAGCAGCTCACACAAGTCTACATACAAACACACACAATGGGTACTGGATATCCTCCCCAGACTACAAGTCACAACCCGCTGGGCATGACAGTCAGCTTGGATTCCTTATTATATGTACATAGCACCCATACTGGCTCAGGAGCACAAACAAATTACAATGAGTCCCTATCCCTTCACGGGAGGCTCGTTGTGTTACCCATGTACAAGAGGTTGGCCAACTGTGGCAGCCCATAGGTGTTCAGTTAAGAACTTGAGAAGTATGTACAACCTTCAGGACCTTAGGCGAAACCCCACAGATCACCCACAACAGCTCATCAGAAAACATTGCTGACCCCCAGACGGGAGTCGGCGCCGGTCTGCTGCCCCTTATCGAACCAGACACAACATCTACGCGAAGCACATGCAAAACACAAGCTCCCATACTCGTTCCAACCGTGGAAAATCAGGGGACCTGTCGCCACCTCACCAGCATGGTGGATGGGTCAGCCAGTCCGTGAAACTCCGCCTTAAGACGGCACCAGGGAATCGAACCCCGCCCACAAACCACAGATCTGGGGAAACCTCAGACTGAGATGAAAACCCCAGATAGACATCTCTCCATCAGAGACAATGTCAGACATTCCCACACCAGAGACATGTCTCACCCCTCAAGGTGTGCTCAGGATTATGTACAATCAAGCTCCCAGCCTGATATCCAGAGACTTAAGCACCCAGCTCTCAGCTTTTAGACAGATAGACCGACTTGACAGTCAGCATTCATGAGCTTCCTCAGTACATTGTACTGGGCTGGGGCCTTGTGTGGCAGCTTTGTCAATGCATCAGCAGGGTTCTCCTCGCCAGGGATATGCTTCAAGTCAACCAAACTGGCCAACTCCTTCAGCAACAAATAATCCAGGTCCCGGCTCCTGGCCAGCTGCTTGTGAACAAACTGGACCATACCCATGCTGTCTGTTAGCAACAACGTCTCCATCTGCAAGGTCCAAGGGGTAACTGAAGCCAGCTCCAGCATTAACTCCTTTATGTACAGGCTGGACTGGATCCCCTCGCATATGGCCCTGCATTCTGCCACATCTGAACTGATACAGACCCTCTTCTGCAGTCTGCTGTACCAGCTGAACAAACTTGCCCTGCTCTGATAAAAAGCAAACAGAGCAGCAGATCTCCCCCTGACCTTGGTAACCTGGCGAGCATCCATGGAACTGTCAACAAAGATCTCCAAGGTGATAGGCTGGGCAAAGTCAATCCCAGACAAAATCAGATCAGGGGTACTCTCCACCAACCGGGCTATGACTCGAGGCTTCTCATCCTCAAGCACCTCATCAGGCATTCTGCTATGGACCATCAAAGACGGACCACAGATGCTGGCAAACCAGGCCCACATGCCTCTCAACTCAGGTCCTGCAGCCTGGGTGATCTTCTCTGGCAAGGCCTTCACAATGGTCTGTTTATAATCTCCTCCAGCCTGAAGCCTGATACTCCACTCCCCGTCCCTCCTGAACAGGGTAGCCTGCATTCCACAGAACACTACAGGCTTGTTGGGCTCCTGCCACAGCTCCTTGCCCAGTGAAAACTTGCCACTGATGACAGGAATAAACTTCTTCAGCCAGGTCGTGGGGGCTAGCAAATGCAGATCATCTCCATGCAAACTAGCATACACTGGCAGACCCTCCCATTGGGCCAGCAGCAAACAGGGATCAACTGAAGACACTCTCAAGCCACACTCACTGATCAGAGCTTCCTGCAGCGTGAGTCTCCAGATGATTGGGCTCGACCTGAGTCCTTCCAGGCCCTTCAGAATAACCAGGAATTGTTGATGCAGCTCCAGCTTCCAGATGGCAGGCACCTCAACACAGTAAGGCTCATCCTGCTTCCACACCCTCCTGGCCACTTCTGGATCAGATTTTAAAAATGCCCTCTTGAAGTCCAGCAGCACTGATGACATAGCTGCTCCCCTGTTCAGCAACCCCACGTAGAGACATAGCAAAATTCTCCATGTGTCGTGTAGCATCCCTGGCGTGTATAGCTCCTCTCCTGGCAGACTCCCCGTGCCGTGATACTCATTCAGGACAGGCCTGACATGGGGCACTGATACCTCATCCACAACCTTCCTCTTCAGCACAAATCTCAAAGCAAGCTTCCTTGATGCTGGGGGACGTCTGTCTGTTGGTGCAGCACACTCAAACTGCAACCACTCCTCCAATGCCTTGGAGAAGGCGAGCTTCCAAGCCTCAAACAAAGTAGGCGAGCTCATCTCTTGGACCAGCTGGTCATATGTCAAAGGAGAGTGTGCAGCAAGGCTCCTGTGAGTTATGCCAATACTGCTGGGGTGCAACACAGCTGGAATCACCAAACTGGCCGCTGGGGGCACCTCCCCTTCATCCCATTTTACACCCTTGACCGGCTTGGCCCTGCACCTGACTGGAAATGTTGTCCTGAAATTTTCTAGGGGAATCATCCCCCAGCCATCTCTTCTCAGAGCTGTAGCTCTGATAGAAATCCCAGGATTGCCCAGAAAATTCTGACCCAAAATCACAGGGCCATCATAGTCCTCTAGGACAAGGAAGGTCACATCCACACCCATGACAGGGGCAGTAACCTCTCCCAACACCCTTAGATGCGTCCTACCACTGAAATCAGACACCCAGGGGCAACTTGGTTCTCCGACCAGCAGTTCTCCTGTATGCTGAGGTCCCATGACAGAAACCTGTGCATTGGTATCTATCTCCATGGCAGCTACCTCAGGTTCATCCAACTGGACAAGCTTGGACACCTTAGGCTCCTTCTTGGCTCTTTGCAAAGCCTGTACAATATCTGATAGACGCACACCCCTAGGCCTGGTGTCGGGCCGTTCCGGAGGTGCAGCCTGTCCGCCTGCTTGCCCAACCACCGTATGTGAAGGTACCCCAGGGGCCGGGCCAGGGTCACCCTGAGGGCTCGATACAGCTGTAGCACCCTGATCAGGAAGCTCCACGTCACCCCCGCCTTGTACACCAGCGGGCACCTGGAAGAGGTCTCCTTGATTACCTCCCCGGGGACGGATCTTTGACCAGGACAGACGGTGCACTGCTTGGGAGCCATCAATGGCCACCCAGCACTTATGGCCAGCGGCTTCTACTCGGGTCACCACCCCATCATGCCAGCTGCCACGTTTCCCTGGAAAGCTTGGTTCCTTCCACACAACAACCTGTTGTCCAACGTTAGGTTCTAGGACACTCCAGCCCTTGTCTTTCTGCCTCAGCTTGAGGAACTTGGCCTCTAGCTTCTCCTTCCATGCCTGCTCAGCATCAGCTGGCAGCATCCTGGTATGCAGCATAAGAGGATTGATGGCAATGTCACCAAAGAACATGGGAGTCCTCAGGTTCAGCCTGTCCTCCACAGAACGTAGCCATGCAGATGTCACAATGGCAGATGACGTCCTTGGAATCCTCTCCACCAGCAGCACAGTCTTGATCTCTTGGATGGCTCTCTCCACCACCCCTTGCTGGCCGTGGCTCTCCCTGGGTGTAATCAGCAACTCTGGAAACTCTGGCAGGTTCTCACAGCACTCAAACTGAATGTCACACTGCAACAACTCCAACCCAGGGTACCTGCTCCTTGTCAACTTCAGAGCAGCAATCAATGTAGGCTTCTCCATGTCAGGCAGGATCTCTAGGGTCTTGTACTTGGTATATCTGTCCACTGCCACCAGCAGCTTCAAACCCCTGATTCTCTGAATATCTACCTGCACATGGCCTGGCTGCAAAATAGGAGTCCTGGCATGAGACTGCTTGGGCTTTCTAGCAACTAGCCTGCACTTGCAAGCTTGAGCAACCTGTTGGCAGATGGAGTACAACTCACTTCCTCCCAGCCGTCTAGCAACTTGCAAAGACTGAGCTGCATGGCCAAACATGGTATGCAACCTTGAGGCAATGTCATACAAGAGAGAAAACCTTTTATTGTCATTATTAGCACTCAAGGTATGTACAGATCCCTTATGTACAGGAGGCACCAGGGTCGTGCCTGTCAGACTGTCTCCAGCCCTATCCTCATCCTGACCATCCTGTGCCAGTCCTGCACGGTCAGAATGCTTCTGAGATCCACCTGGGTCCACATCACCAGGTCCTACCTCAGGCTCAGCACCGCCATGGCGGGCACGTTGGCGAGTAACCACTGCAGCTACAGCTGGCATACTCTCTGTGGTAACCAAGCTTGCCCCATCGTGTCCAATAGGCTCTTTCACTAGAGCATGGGGCTGCCCCTCACTGCTGTCACTAGCAGCTTCATTACACACCCCTGGGGGCACCCTCCAGGGTTCAGGGATGTGTGCAGGCTCAAGTCAATGATCAGCAGCCTTGCCCTTGCCCTTGTCCTGGGATGGACCAGCCTTGTCCTTGCTGCCACCCTGAGCTGGCTTGCTCTGACCTTCCTGCCTCAGGTACGAGGGACACTCATTCCTGAAGTGACCCTTCCCCTGGCAGAAATAACATTCCACCTGACTGATGTCCCGTGAGGTCCCACTGCTGGGCCCAGCCTTGGGAGGACCACCCACCCTCTTGAAGTCAAACTGGGACTGTGGATGTCCCGACTTCGGCGGGGTCCCCCGTCCAGCCCTTCTGTCACGCCCCCTCCTGGACCTTCCTCGACCCCTTGAAGAGGTCTCAGGCCCTCTCGAGGCGCTGGGCCCCCGTGGCCCGATCCCCTCATGGACTTAACCGTGGGTTCAGTGGCCTCCTCATCACCCTGACGAGGGCGCTTACCACCCACGTACTTGCCGCTGAAACACTCATACAACTGGTCCGTCATGGCTGCCCAGCCATGGACCTGTCGCATGTGGATGGTCACATTATCCATGGTGACCGGATCCAGCTGCAGCGACTTGAGAAAGTCGCCCATGGCCATCCGATCTGCGACGAAGAAGCCCTTGGCCATGGCGTCCTCCCTCAGCTTGACGAAGTCTTCAAAGGCGTGGACCACTAGCTGCCCCTTGATGGGCTTGTAGTCCAGGTATTCTTGCTTCAGGTGGGACCCATCTATGGTCCTCTTGTCACTCAGGAACGACCTGAGTCGCGTCATAAACGCCGCCCAGGTGTCCCCCGCCGCGTGTCGCTCCCGAACAAACTTGAACAGCCGCCTCGCCGACTGCCGTATGTAGGCACTAGACGCCAGGATGCGAAGCTTGTCACCGTTGTATATCTCCGTGTACAAGTTCATGTCCTCTAACATCCTCTCAGCATCCCGGGGCTGCCAATTGTCCTTGATGGACTGAAACTGGCCTAGCACCGCGTACCCCTCAGCAACGGTTGGTCGCTTAGGCGCCGCTTGATCTGCGGCTGGCGCGTGCTGCCCGCCCTGCGATCCTTGGCTCTGATTATCTGGCACCTCAGCCTGGTCTCCCAGCGCCTGGCCGTCCCCGCGTCCATCGCGTCCACCGCGTCCATCGCGTCCATCTCGTCCATCCAGCCCAGCGCCGCGCCGCCGAAGCCCATAAAGCCCGCTTGTTGGTTGATAGCTCCATCCTCCATGATGGCCTCTGTTCAGATCTGCTACAGCCAGCCAAGTGGCCAAGCAGCAATTAAAGCAATATAAGCTACTGAACAAGAAAGGAAAGTGCCAAGTGTTACCACTCAGGCAAGACCACCACGGCTGGCCCCAGGCGCGTCCTGGTTCTCCTTGTCGCTGTCGTCGTCGCTGTCGCTCACCACAATCAGCTCTGGTACCCTGCTACCTGCTGCGCCGTCGTCGACCCGCTGTCGGCCCGCGATGACTGAATCGTCACCGTTGGTAAAGTAGACAGGTGACAACCCGTCGTTGGCACCTCGCGGATTGTACGTTGGCACCTCGTGGTCGCCAAGTGCCTCGTCGCCTAGCCCAGCGACACCCCCTGCTCCTACCTCAAGGTCACTATCGTACCCAAGAGGTGCAAACTCCTCCCAACGCGTCACACGAACGCGAAGGGGCGGGGGCAGCTCCTGAAAAGGAACTCTTACTCGCTCTGGAAACCTGCCGACTCTTGTCGCGCGCTGTCCTCCGGCGATGGCTTCCGCTGTCGCCCCGACCTCTGCAAGCCGCCTGTGATGCTCCGCTCCGCGTCGTTCACGCCTAACTGGCCCCGCTGCAACACCCTCGTCGCCGATGCCGCCTGCGAAAGCACGTGGTACTCCCGCGCCCGCTACTGTCGGCACAAACTCGTGTCGCCCTGCGCCAGCTGCTCCGCAACCTCGCCTCGCCTTGCTGCCAACTCCGTCCGCACTCGCTCTGCTACTGCAGTAATCACCGTCTGGATGCCGACCAACCCGTGAAGCTCCTGCTCAAGGTCGTCGATGCTCCGGTGCTCCGGAATGACGATGGTTTGTACGTGTCGCAGAATTCGCTCCCAATCTTCGACCTGGTCGTCGACGAATTGCACGAAGCTGCGATTTACAGGCGGACGATCTGCAAGCAATAAAGATAGATCCCGAACGACACGGCGTAATTCAGGAGAAATCGAACCCCCAGCAGACTGCCGAAACCGGAAATCCTGCTGCCGTTGTTCCTCCTGCACCATTCACCACCGGACGAGCTCCTCTCGTCGTAAACGCTGCACACCGCAACCGGCAACGACCCTCCTGGCCGTTCCGCTGAGACTGGTTGTAATTTGAGTTAAGTTTCTTAGCACACGCAATGTGAAGGATATGGTTGCAATGCAGCAATGTGTGATATGGTTGGAAACGGAGCTTTGTTAAAATCGGATAATGTTTACAGCGCTCACACACTTGAGGCTTGTACACGCGTTGCCAAGTCAAGGCACAACACGTGAGGCGGGCTCGCAAGAGATGCCCATTTGGCACTGGCCTATTGTTTATATACTTGTGCACTGTGCTTGCTAGTCCTGAGCAGCCTAGGAGGCCTGCTCAGTAATAACACCCCCGGTACAGTATTCACTACCTGTACAGCGCCCAGTCCTATACAGTAGGTCTGCCATACAGGCACAGTGACCACAGAGCACAGTCCACAGTGACTATTGCATCTGCACCTAGAAATCCAGGACTAAGCCTGCGGTACCAACAGACCACAGGTTAAGGTTCCTATTTCCTGCGTACGACGTATTAATCCAATACTGTCGTAGGTACAGCACCTAATTCCTGTCAGCCCAGGAATTACTGTCGACCCCATATGTCGTCGGCAAATATTCACGTCCGACTTAGAAGAACAGCCGGCTCGCGCTCGCGCGCGACCGGGAAGTCGGAACGCCATAACTTTCTTGATACTCGTCGGAATGAACTCGTTCCGGTGCCGCTGGAATCGTAGAGATATGCCGAATCAGGATCCCGCCAATGCGTTTGGCGTTAACTTATATCTCCCGCCAGCTCGGCCGCATAGCCAACAGGTCGAGCAGCCGTGCCTTCCCCGCCACCTCCGCCTTTGGTAGACTCACCGCGTCCGCGCGCAGTTGTTCATACTTATTCTGCTTCCCATATATTGCATCAGCACCTTCTTGCTCCTGGCCTGTCGCAACGCCCCCTACGCGGCGACTGTGCCAGGTGCAGTGCCTCTTGACCCTCGCAAGGGCCTCCTCCCTCCCCTTAGAGCACGCCCCTCTAGGGTTAGGAGGAGGGTCTTGCCCCCCTCCCCACAGCCAATTAAGCCAACGCACTACCTTGCATTGCAGTGTGTACTCGCGGTGGCGGCGCGTGGCACGCTGTCGCCGGCGTGCCGATCTCACCCTGCCCCACGCGGTGTACGCTGGCCTAAGTGGGTATGGCAGCGGGAAAAGGGAGCGGTCCCGCTGGGATTCTATTTCCCTACTTGTTGAGCCTTGCTGAGCTTGTCCAAGAGGATGGCAGTTTGGAGAGCTGCCTTGACAGCCGGGGTGGCTGACAGTGCAGCCTCCTCCCCCAGTGGCAGGAGGTGGCTGGCCACCTTCCACCCCCCCCTCCTTGCCCCTCCACCTGCAGCAAGGCCGCCACCACCCTCATTAGGTACTCCATGCCCACAAGCTCCCCGGCTGCTGAGCCCAGCTCCTTGAGAAGGGTGTCCATGGCCAATGCAATGTTCATGACAATTTTCCTGTTCTCCATGTTCCGCCAATTTCCAGGCTTTACCGTCATGACCCACGACCGGATTCCCATCCCATTGTCGCTGGCGTCCTCCAACACCCCCGGCAGCACCCGCTCCGAAACCCGATATTTCACGCTCTTGGCTCGGCTTGGCAGCGCCACCCCTTTCGAGGCCTTGAAGTGGCTTCCCGCCCCCTCCATTCCTCCCAGCGCTGCCTTCAAACCTTGCATGAATTTCTCGGCTGCGACCTCCCCCTCCTCGTCCTCCTCGTCGTCCTGATTTTCGGTTTCCGGAGGTGCCCCAACGAATGTCGCCAACCTCGCCCTCATTTCCTTTCCGACAGCCCCCCCACCTGCCGAAACCTTGGCCGCGCCTTTCGGCTTGGCCATTTTTCGCTGCGCAGGTGTCGTTGGTGGCAGCGCCTGATCCTCCTCCTCGTCCGCCGCGAGATCTGCCACGGCCAGCAGTTTTGCCACCAACGTTCCGTTTGGGTCACGTGCGTCCAACACGTCGCCAACATCAACGTGATCGGCCAGCAACTGCACGACAGACTTCAGCTGGCTCGAGCTCCACGAGCTGGCGTCCGTCACCCAGTCCTCGGCACCGAAGACCTGCTCGACTGCCCCCACCGCCTCTGCGGGGCTGATGCACTTGGCGAGCAGAGTGGCGAGCTGCTTCTTTTTGGCGCTGAAGGCGACTGGCGCGTGACTGGCGGCAGCAGCCCGCGGTGTGGGCGTCCCGTCCTCCCCGCGCGCTGCCTGCCCTCCTGTAGCTTTGCGCCCCTTCGGCATTGCTGCTCAGGGCCAAAAGTGGCTCCGACAGTACAGGTTCGTCAAACCAGAGGTTCGTTTCCCCTGGCTTGCTGTCGCCGCCCTCGTGAAAAGAAAAGAGGCCGACCTTAGCTAGGTGGGTTTGTTTTTGTCCTTTTTTGCGTGTCATGCGGCCTTGGCCCGGACGGCATTTTTTCGCCACGCAAATGTTGCGTCTGAACAAATGACGCAATGTGGCGTTCTAATTGCCGGCAGCTTACGTAAGGCTGCCGGGGCTATTAGGTCACATATTGCGTGAGAGAAAGAATCTAGATCTAGTTAATCACTACGCCATGAGCCAAGAAACCTAGACAGTGGCAGGTTTATATCTCAACGTAGCTCCTGCCACCTGGCCAAGAAAAACTGGCCAAAGCTTTGGCCACGACTGATCCGGATCAGACCGCACCGGCCTCAAAAGGTATGTCACGTGAACCCAATAACCTAGCTATAGCGGCTACCCTTCCATCTCACTATAAAGAAACTATGTTCAGAGAACCACGATTATTATTATTATTCATAGTAGGAGTGTTGGTAGGTATAGGCGACATATTACCACCCACTGGATCCATTTTTAATTAAGTAAATGATTAGGAATCTAACTGAAAGCAACAAGGAAAAAGGACAAGGCCTAATTTAAGGCAAGGAGAGAAAAGAAAAAGCTTTTAGTGTCCTAAAAGAAGGAAACAATTTAAATCAATCCTTTTTAGCAACAGTAATGGATAGGGAACCGAACTCTAAGGTGAGAGGCGTATCTAAGCTAGATGAGGATGCAGCCCGTTTAGGGGGAGACGAAGGAGGAGATGGAGGTGGTGTAACAAAAACAAGACTATCTACTGCAGGACGAGCATGAGGAGAAGGACGAGAATGGAGACCCAAATCTGATTCACTATGCTTTAAGAGGTAGGTCTGGGCTTCTTCAAAGGACATAAACTTCTTATATTTGGAGACGTTATAAGCACGTGACTGAACGAACTTCCTAGCATCGGCCCACGATAAGAAAATAGATGCCCATTGAGGGGTAATAACAACGTAATACTTCGCTAAACTATTATTACTAGTCGAATGAGAAGGAGCAGGAAAAGGACGTCGCTGGCTCATGTTAACGCACCTGGTAGGTCTTGAGTAGTCAAATAAGGAGAACGAGGAGAAGGCGACTTATCTCGGGTGTCTGAAACCGAACCAGATTGACGACGCACGCAGGGACGAGGTTTCCAGCGCCAGGTGGTCGTAAGTATCCGGTTTCAAGAATTCTGCGTCTGGCGATGGGTCGTCTAAATACAACGCAGGCAAGAATGCAGAAAAGTGTAATCTACGAGACGCTAGTCGTCTCTCTAACGTAGAACCAAAACCATCACCTATCTACGACAGTAGGCCACATGTCTCAAGAAAACAAAACGAGGAAAAGGAGCTATCTATAAAAGGATTTTCCGCTTCGAGCAGGTCTATCTTCTAGGCAGGGCGTGTCCCGAATCGGGCAGCACTACCCCCCCAGCTTGCAGGCGACCCGCCCATTACCTGTCAAGTAGGTGTCGTCTTCATTTTCCCGGACGCGGAAGGGTTGATTCAATGACGTATGTTGCAGGGGATCGTCGTCTGGTTCTCTACCTAAAATTCCTCCGAGTCCATTGTTACGCCTCGGGTATCTACCACTACCTCTACCTCTACCTGGCCTGATGCTACCTAAACTAGTCAAGCCACCTCTAGTTAAACCCCTAGCGAAAGACGAACGAGACGATCCAGATCTCAATGCATTAACGTAAGTATTGCTATAATACGCCATAAGCCATTTACACAACCCGTTTACTCCAAGAATAGAGGAAGGAAACACAACTACACTGCCGTGACCCAAGCCTATAGGTGTTAATTCATTTAACACACGCCGAGTGAACACACGAGGGGTAGAACGTGCATAAATGGTCACCAACGGTCCAACACGCTCGGGCCGACATGGCCCTCACCTACAGATGCACCGGCACAGATACAGATGCACGCTGGTCCACTACATTCTACCAAAGGATAAGGACCACTAGTAAAGTACGCGGCGCGGCGCCCAAAGGCACCCAATGTACCACAGTACTGTTACGAGGACAATAGTGTCCCGGTAGGAGCTACACGTAAACCTAGGGACAACCGAGGCAAAAGACCTAATTTACGTCCGTAACTACAACGAATTGTTACGCGACGTAACAGCTTCTTACCTTCACGCGTTGCATGCATACCATGCATTTTTTCTCACAGCGCGCCCAGCGATGGTCTTTTATGCCAGTGATCGATTTCCCGTGGATATTGTCGCGCTGGCCTCAGCGAGGAAAGCAAGGTTTGGACCACTGATTGGGGTGTTCTGGGATCCATTCATCAGCGAGGCGCATCGGGTTTTGACCAAAGAATACGTAGAAATTTTTTTCACATGACTTTTGACGCTTCCTTCTGAGCGCTTCACGGTATCTTCCTTAGCTGTAGTGACGACATTGCTTTCCAGCTAGCAAGAGTTCAAACCGGCGCTAGGGATTTCAGAAGATATAAGGGGCGTTCAGGTGTTTTGCCAATTGTCGATGCAAGCATTCGAAGTTCATTGCGCCCGGCCCTAAGGGGTGTCTGCCAGTCACGATATCGATCGCAGGTCGACTGACGAGTTTGTCCTTTGGGGACCGTATGAACCTAGACCGATTCTTGCAATCGGCATTGTAAATAACTGCTCCGCTATCCCTCCCTTCCTTCCTTCCAACATCCTCCAGGTTTATCCTTGCTGCCTTTTCCCTTTCCATCGCGCCGTCCATATCCCTTTTACCGCCCATATCCTTTATACTAGGCCGAGCTCGTCTTTTTCCAAACATGAGACCTAGCTATAGCCTTCATGGGCCTGTTTCTCCCGTGTTTGTTCCGGGGAATCAACCATTTTCCTAGCCGAACCCGTGCTGCTTGTGTGCATTTATAGCGTTTATGTATTGTTTCTTTGCTTTTATCTCTGGACGGTCCCGGCGCGAATATTTTGGCGCCGAAAAATTCGCGGTACCCGTCCGTACCGTGAAAAAGTGCTGCACGGGGCGCGCACCCCTACCGGAGCTTGGCCATGGCGACGTGCTTTCAGGCAGAGTAGAAAAAGATAGCTCGCGGAATGCAGAGAAACTGAGCGAATCTTAAGGACGATGAGTAAATGATACTACTTCGTAGCGGAGTTCGCGTTTTTTGCAGTGTCGATGATTTTATTGATGACCATCGCCACGGGGGTCCAATCTGATGTTTTCGTCGAGAGGAATAAATTAGAATGCACACTGGCGGCGGTGATTGTCAGGTTTTATGGGCTTTACCTAGCGTCAAGGATGCGTTTAAATCGTTGTTGGTAAAGCTTTAAAAAATTTGCTGGGTTTCGGCAAGATTTCCGTCATGATCGGTAAGACACTCTCCAGGCTCGCGGGATGCGCGTCTTATTATTCCATGGAAGGTTGTTCTTTCTTGCGCCGCTGGGCGAAGGACAATTCCGGTAATGGTACGATCGTGTGATCAACGTGACCCTATGAATGTTTGGCTTCCTTTATGGGTTATCAACGCAAGTTTTCGGCTTCTTTCCGTGCAGTTAGCGCCAGGTATAATGCCATTCCGTGCTGCGCATCGCCAGATTCCTGGCACCTTTCAGTGGTTTTTATATACGTTGCATGGCTGGGATGTGTCAAAGCGTGACCGTGGCATATCGTCAAGTTGTCAGGGATTTGCTGAGTGGTTTCTTGGAAGGAGATTGCTAACAGCACTCAGTTTTGTGTGAATATTGACGCGGCCTTTCTTAGCAGAGGCTTCATTGTGGTTAGAGGCTCACAAGCTTGAGTTTGTTTCATGGCAAACAATTGCGCTGGAAAGAAAGGTGGCAGTGGTTTTTCTGAGGGGCATACTGCATGGGTGGAACTACACGTAGGTAGGGGTTATCGTTGTGTTGTTGGCCTTTCTCCCACTAAAATGGGAGAGCCCTAATTCATATGCTAGCAAGGCAAGGTAACCATGGTAAGAAGCCTTGGCAAGCAGCATGTATGATAATTCTGCTTTCTCTGTGGACTGTCTGTTGTTACCCTTGTTGGGCAATTAGTGGATATGGCTTTCTAGGGTGTGTTTGAGCTTGGTTTTGGGATGATGCCCACACCATAAACCTGGAATATGCTTTAGAAGTGTTGGCTAGGCATGTAGAGCTACCTGCCTCATTGTTGTGCACACACGCAACAGGTTGCCCGTGTCGAGGTAAGGCAAGGGCACATGACGTGCCCAGCCACCTCCTTGTACATTGTGGTCGAATTGGGCATGGTCAGGAGCCTTTTGGATGGCATAGGAAGTGTTAGTGTGCCTTAATACTCACTAATGCCTTCCTTAGCGTCTGCACAGGTGGCCAACTGCCAAAATTAATAACTGCTACAGCTGAGCTCAGAATGCCACCAAACTTCGACAGTGCCTTCTATGGTCATGACAGAATTTGACTTGTGCTTTTCAGGCCTAATTGATGTGTTATGAGTGTGTATGGGGACGCCCCGCCTAAAAAAGCGTATTTTTGGCCCAAAAATTAATAACTCAAAGGGATGTGCTGATTTTGTTGATCCAATTAGGTAGAAACAATGTCCCATGACATTTTTATATGGGGTGTGCTTTTTTCATGCAACTGGTTCTCCCACTGTTCTGGGCAAGATGTGCCCCGGACAGCGTTTTTTTCTATTTTTAGCTCATAGCCGGTGTATGGCTGGGGGTAGTACCCCCAACAAGTGGTGGTATGCATGCCCAAACATCATGTTTATGGTCCCCAAACATCATTCAGTGGCTGTCAGTTGCATTTCTGTAGTTATTAGGGGGGGTAAGTTTTGATATATTTCTATGGGACCCTCCCCTTAAGGGGATGTGGCACCTCAAAACCCTTAAAATTGACATATGCTAATATCACTTGAAATTCATTTGCTCAATGCTAAGTTATGATTGGGGGCACTAAATAACATCTCTAGTGAGTTGTCCATGCACTTCTTGGGGGTACTACCCCCATATATACGCCAATAATGCGCTATAAATAGCAAAAGACGCTAACTAGGGCTGGTTATGCCCCAGCCAATCCACAAAACAGTTTGACCCAAAAAGCACAAGCCACGTAGTAACGTCCTGGGACATCGCAAACAGCAACTTACATGGGGCATATGGACACCGCCGTTCAAAAAATAGCCCGTGGCGCCAAATACGCGATTTTTTTCACTTAAAAAAATAAAACAATTCATAAACTTGTCAGATCAAGCCAAAAAGCACTATTAAATTTCGGCACGGGCGTTCCAAGCCACGGTCCAAGTTTGAGGTCAATCGGACAACCCTAGCTCAAGTTATTGCGTTTGGCAGATGCCACTCGCACGACCGCTAAAGAAGGTTTTTCTTTGTACAAGGCCACTTAGGCATGATGTTTTCCATCCAAAAAGCCTGAAAGCATGCCCTACTCGATCACAAAACATGAGCAAACGCCTAGGCACCTCATCTGCCCTCACCTGCCCTCGGCATGGCCAACCTTGCCAGCGCAAGCATAGCAACACGATCGCTAGGCATACATGCCAAGAGAGCATACACTATACTCAACCCAAGGTTACCTTGTAAACTTCATGCCAAGAACTCAGCAAATCTATGACCAAAAGCACCTCTAACTCTTGCTCACTGATGACGACACATGCTCAAGGTCGGGGGTCACTGTGGCACGCACTGATGGGTTTCCTAGACGACCATCTGACAAGGCGCTAAGGACCACTCAGTGACCAAGTAAACACAATTACACTTTGCATGCCATCCAACATGCATCAAATACATGCTTAATATGTTATGAAATACAAATGGGTGGCCACACACCTCATACCCCTTCACCGTCCCTCGAGCATGGCCAGACTTATAAGCATGTGAATAGCAATAATGATGATGGCACTAAAATGCCTAATCAGCATTTTCTATGTTTCTCCCAGGTTAGAGTGTTAAGGTTTATGCCAACCAAGCTAATCAACACTGCAGCGACTCCTTAACTGCCCTACCTGAGATGGGCAACAAACTGGAACGATGGAGGGCAAGGAACCAAGGAGATCATGGCATACAAAGCTTGCATGCAGTCAACCATGTCAACCATGGTTGGCTCAGCACATTGCAGTCTTTTCACATCATCATATCAAGGGAAAGCTCAAATAAACCAATGGTGGCAGCTATCTACATGCAGTCACACAAATGCAATATCTCCAACATGATCGTCAGTAAAACACTTCCTCCCCTGCACGATAAAATGGAAAGAAACCATTGGCGGGCCTCCAGCGCATGAGCGCTGTGATGCCGCTGCGAAGAGAGGGTGCGTCACTCTCACACAACTAGAAGCTTCCATACGCACAACATCCTTGCCAGAACACGTTTCATGAAATACCTTAAACCTTCCCGAGAAGCAATAGGCTTCGACTGAAGCGGCCTTGACCACGACATCAACGAAAACAATCTAAAGCTGCCAGGTATTCGACAACACCACGGCAAGCAACGGCGAGCTAGCTGGCGGAAACTGCCCAAAAAGAACGAAAAAAACTTCGAACGATGAGCTAATAGAAGAAAATACTGATAGCACAGAACATTCGCGGCAAATCTATACATTGCCCTCGCAGATCCCTCGCCCAGGCGCGCAACAACGGCCGTTCTTCCATGGAAGGTTCCGACATGCACTGCGGAGGCCTGAAGAATTACTTACCGAGAACGGCCGAAAATGTAGCAAAAAGCACCAGTTCGGTTTGGAATTCAATGCTACCGATACGAATTCATCCTTCGCGGTCAAAAAGCCCCTCAAAACTGCGAATTTACTGCCGCTATCACGAATTCTATTTTATTCCGCGCGACGAAAAAATGCAGTTTACCCCCCATGCCAATGGCAGTAAAAGAAAGCAGTGATATTGTAAATCAGCTACTTGCCGCCACAAACCAACATCATTAAATCATCGTATTCGACATTCGAGCATTTTTTTGGCATTTCTCTAGCCTTACATTGCTAGTTTCGCCTAAACGCAGTCGCCATGGCCACTTCCGCAAGGGGTGCGCGCACCGTGCACTCACTTTTCACGGTACGGCTGGTACCGCGAATTTTTTGGCGCGGAAAAAATTCGGCGCGCCGCGTCGTTGGTGTGCCCTGCTCCGTGCTCGATGTTGCGGAGGGGTCATGCTCGTAAATGCCTTCTGCACCCAGTTTTTTCTTTTATTGTTACTCACTTCGCCTGGATCCGCACGCATCATGGGGTCATTTATGGTGTCATTTATTGTTTTCCCTGCGTGTTATTGTTGCTGACATCTTTTAGCCAACCCTGTCATGAAAGGATCATGTTTTCTCATTGCAGGTTCGTGTTAGTGTATCCTTTGTCTTTTTTTTCTTCATGCATACGTGGTGCTCGTTTTTTGTGCCTGGAGTCTTAGAAGACATGGCTGCCAATGCAAATAGAATATAAACAAAACAAGTTTTGCGGGCTTCGCCCGCGACATTAGAGCTTGTACTTTTTGTGGCCGGTCCCCGGCCAGGGAGCCCCGGCAAGGGAGATGCGTGACACCACGTACCGCCGCCGAGGGCCTGGTGGCGCTAGCCCCGCCAAGGAGCGCGCGCTAGCATTAGGGTTTCGACCACAAGATTCATGGAGGTTGGGAAAAGTGTAAAAGAAAAAGAACCCGAGAAAAATGCAGGAAGTAGGAGGATTCGAACCCGGAACCTCACTATTCGACCAACGATGGAGTGTGCCTTGGCGCCTGAATTCTACGTAACCAATCTTATGAGAAGTTGCACAATATGTATCTTGCTACAAAGGGACAACTTGCGCAACTGCGCAGTGGACGGAGCTCGCGAACTACGTCTTGCGGAGTTCAACTAGCTCCAGATTGACTGCTACCCCTGCACGGCAGCGCGATGCGCGCGGGGATGAGTGACCTCGCCAACCCCGCAGACAGCAGGGGAAAATCGCTTACAGGCGGTGGAGCACAGGAAAATCCACGTGTGAGCTTCCTGCGCGTTTGTAACTGGTTCGTCAGGATAAAGTTTGAGCAACATCCCAAAAGTTTGCGACGGTTATATCTGGAGCTCGCGAACACAGGACATCGCAGAGTTTGGCTCCTGCTGCAATCTGGGCATACGGACCTCTGCCAAATGGCTCATCTGGATGTAACGCACAAAAACCCTGATAATATGGACGCCGTGGTTTGACCTTTTCGTGATTGGTCGCAACGAAATTTCGCGCAGCTCATTCGTCAAGCGGACTGTAAGTAGCGCCGTTGAGTGGGTGGAGCCGAAAGCCGTTCGAAAGAGTGTTAGCTAAAATTGTGCCAAGGCTGCGTTTTACAAAATTTTCGTGGTTCTCTGAGCATAGTTTCTTTATAGTGAGATGGAAGGGTAGCCGCTATAGCTAGGTTATTGGGTTCACGTGACATACCTTTTGAGGCCGGTGCGGCCTGATCCGGATCAGTCGTGGCCAAAGCTTTGGCCAGTTTTTCTTGGCCAGGTGGCAGGAGCTACGTTGAGATATAAACCTGCCACTGTCTAGGTTTCTTGGCTCATGGCGTAGTGATTAACTAGATCTAGATTCTTTCTCTCACGCAATATGTGACCTAATAGCCCCGGCAGCCTTACGTAAGCTGCCGGCAATTAGAACGCCACATTGCGTCATTTGTTCAGACGCAACATTTGCGTGGCGAAAAAATGCCGTCCGGGCCAAGGCCGCATGACACGCAAAAAAGGACAAAAACAAACCCACCTAGCTAAGGTCGGCCTCTTTTCTTTTCACGAGGGCGGCGACAGCAAGCCAGGGGAAACGAACTTCTGGTTTGACGAACCTGTACTGTCGGAGCCATTTTTGGCCCTGAGCAGCAATGCCGAAGGGGCGCAAAGCTAGAGGAGGGCAGGCAGCGCGCGTGTTGAACAATTAAGGTATTGGAGGAACGATCTTTCCAATCATAAAGGAATGTTGTATTAAAAACACATTACTTTCAATTGTTCCGAGCCCCACAAACCCCGGACTCCATGGCTGGGGTCCAGTGGTATAAATTACGTGAGAACTAGAGCATCGTGCACAAGTGCATCACTTTTGTCCTAGGGGTATGAGTGGCGGCTGAGCACTTTTGGCCGTCGATATAAAATTCTACGGCTCATGCAACACAAGTGCGGAGTACCATAGGTGCCGGCGCTCACACTGGTAGGTGGCGCGGCGTACCAAAAACAGGACTAGTAGAATGCAATGTATGACATGCTGGAGCAAAGTCGCAGCGCCTCCAAGGCAGCATCAAACATAGAAAGTGTGGCGCAACGCGCCTACACTGAGGTACACTTTTCTCTGAAACGGTACAGTCCAAAGTACTGCGCGAAGCGCGGATTCCTTTTGGCATCACAACGGCTAGTAGTCTGAGACACAAACGGCCCAGAACATAATTCAAGGTAAGGAAAAACGCACAAGTCCAAAAGCCGCATAGACAGACAAGCAGACGAAAAGATTCCGTCGAACATATCGGAATAAAAGATATTCCGTCGGGCTCTCTGATACTAGGCCCTCACAGTATCTTGGGCATCAGAAAACGCAGCACTAAAAATTCGTAGCACGAATTAAATAGCCTGGATAAAAATCCATATTTGTCATCCCACTAATTCGGCTAACTGACAGCCAGAAAAAAAACTAGTGCCAAGACTACCTTGGCCCACTACGGCTGACACCCCCCTTAGTGGGACAAGCTGTAAACATTGAAGGACTCGAAAGGTATGGTGGCCAGGGCGCCCCTGGAGCAACGCACCACTGAAAAAGATACTACAGTTGGTCAGCAGGGGCCTCCACCACAGTGTGGAAAACAAAACCAGGGGGCACGTCCAGTGCCTCCTGCTCAGCAGATGTCAAGTTGGCCTGCGCCTTGGCCTCTCCGTCCTTCCCCCCCTTGCGAAGATGAGGGTGCTTCTTGAAACAGTTTGCGACCTTGTGGCCAGGTTTGCCGCAGTGAAAACAGGCACCCTTCTTCCCGTCATCCATCGCCATGGTAGCAAAGACTCCAGCCAGAGAACTGGTGTCCCTGGTGTCTCCCTGCTTCCCCCCGCCTGTGTTGCGCATGATGGCCGCCTGGGCCTTGATGCTGTCCTCAATCCTCAGCACCCGTGCCTTGTATTCATCCCACGTGAGTGTGGTGATGCGTACATCCTGCGCTGCCATCATCACCCGGATCGCAGCGGGCATGAGATCATGAGTAGAGAGGACCATGTCCTGGTCGTCAAAACGCCCCTCCAGCTCCTGGACGTACTCCTCGCGCGTCAGCTCCCTCGCTGCCAGAAACTCATTGAGGGGCTTGTCCACTGGTGCAGGCTCCTTGGAACGAAGCTTGCGACGCAGTTCATCCTGATAGGTCTCAGTCGTACGGTGGTGACCAAACCTCTTCGTCAGGAGCTCCCATGCCTGTTTTGCACTGGTCACATTCTTGACCAGCATAAGAGCCAGGCCATCTAAAAAGATGCCCATCGCGGCCTGGACTGCCGCGTCCTTGCCATCATCCTCAATCTCACCCGTGATTACCCCATACAGGTTGAAGGCTTTCAGCAAACGAGTAAAGCGGACATTCGTTGCCTCCCACTTACGAGGATCCACACCATCAAACTTTGGTAACTTATCAGCAGCACTAATGAAGGCCCCGATGCTGGTAGCTGCTGCTACTGCTGCGTTGGCTGCCATTGTCACTCCTCGCCGGTAGGTCTCACTGTAGGATTCTCAGGAACAACTGTGGGCTCCTCAGGGATGAGTTGATCTAAAAACTCCGCCAAACGGCGCAGAGTTCTAGGGGTGCACACAATCTCCCAGTTAAAACAGGTACCCCTATACTGTACTTCCACAG
Organism: Mesostigma viride; assembly: GCA_009746045.1. Classification (NCBI taxonomy): domain Eukaryota; kingdom Viridiplantae; phylum Streptophyta; class Mesostigmatophyceae; order Mesostigmatales; family Mesostigmataceae; genus Mesostigma; species Mesostigma viride. The sequence continues at coordinate 1,621,015 of RPFO01000132.1, read as the reverse complement.
ATGCTCTGTTTGGAGAAGGGGATACCCCCTGATGGCCGGTGTTGTAATCAGGATTCGGAATAACAATAGGATCTCCAGCAGCTCTAGGACACCACAAAGCAGTGGTCAAATCCCTTTGCATAGACAAGTTTCTCCCCACTGAAAATGTTGCAGAAAAAACCAGATTCTTTACTGCCCAGGAAGAACAGAAAAACGTTTTATCTCAAAAAACGTCTCCACAGGAAGGATGCTTCAAGAATAAAGACAAACTTCCCAATACTCAAGTGGCCCTTATGCCAAGGGTCTTACACTTTCAGCAGAACACTGCAGTTCCCTCAAGAAGAACACCTCCCACAACTTGGGTGGCACGATTTCAACAAGAAGAAGCGAAAAAGGCGCATCCAAAGACTGCAACGTAAATGTGGGGCGTCCCCCTCACAGTCTTGGACAAGGTGAAGTGGATGGAGCTTGGCTTCACCAGATTTTGCCTGTCACTTTCTGGCACGATACCATGTTGAACAATTAAGGTATTGGAGGAACGATCTTTCCAATCATAAAGGAATGTTGTATTAAAAACACATTACTTTCAATTGTTCCGAGCCCCACAAACCCCGGACTCCATGGCTGGGGTCCAGTGGTATAAATTACGTGAGAACTAGAGCATCGTGCACAAGTGCATCACTTTTGTCCTAGGGGTATGAGTGGCGGCTGAGCACTTTTGGCCGTCGATATAAAATTCTACGGCTCATGCAACACAAGTGCGGAGTACCATAGGTGCCGGCGCTCACACTGGTAGGTGGCGCGGCGTACCAAAAACAGGACTAGTAGAATGCAATGTATGACATGCTGGAGCAAAGTCGCAGCGCCTCCAAGGCAGCATCAAACATAGAAAGTGTGGCGCAACGCGCCTACACTGAGGTACACTTTTCTCTGAAACGGTACAGTCCAAAGTACTGCGCGAAGCGCGGATTCCTTTTGGCATCACAACGGCTAGTAGTCTGAGACACAAACGGCCCAGAACATAATTCAAGGTAAGGAAAAACGCACAAGTCCAAAAGCCGCATAGACAGACAAGCAGACGAAAAGATTCCGTCGAACATATCGGAATAAAAGATATTCCGTCGGGCTCTCTGATACTAGGCCCTCACAGTATCTTGGGCATCAGAAAACGCAGCACTAAAAATTCGTAGCACGAATTAAATAGCCTGGATAAAAATCCATATTTGTCATCCCACTAATTCGGCTAACTGACAGCCAGAAAAAAAAAACTAGTGCCAAGACTACCTTGGCCCACTACGGCTGACAGCGCGGGGAGGACGGGACGCCCACACCGCGGGCTGCTGCCGCCAGTCACGGGCCAGTCGCCTTCAGCGCCAAAAAGAAGCAGCTCGCCACTCTGCTCGCCAAGTGCATCAGCCCCGCAGAGGCGGTGGGGGCAGTCGAGCAGGTCTTCGGTGCCGAGGACTGGGTGACGGACGCCAGCTCGTAGAGCTCAAGCCAGCTGAAGTCTGTCGTGCAGTTGCTGGCCGATCACGTTGATGTTGGCGACGTGTTGGACGCACGTGACCCAAACGGAACGTTGGTGGCAAAACTGCTGGCCGTGGCAGATCTCGCGGCGGACGAGGAGGAGGATCAGGCGCTGCCACCAACGACACCTGCGCAACGAAAAATGGCCAAGCCGAAAGGCGCGGCCAAGGTTTCGGCAGGTGGGGGGGCTGTCGGAAAGGAAATGAGGGCGAGGTTGGCGACATTCGTTGGGGCACCTCCGGAAACCGAAAATCAGGACGACGAGGAGGACGAGGAGGGGGAGGTCGCAGCCGAGAAATTCATGCAAGGTTTGAAGGCAGCGCTGGGAGGAATGGAGGGGGCGGGAAGCCACTTCAAGGCCTCGAAAGGGGTGGCGCTGCCAAGCCGAGCCAAGAGCGTGAAATATCGGATTTCGGAGCGGGTGCTGCCGGGGGTGTTGGAGGACGCCAGCGACAATGGGATGGGAATCCGGTCGTGGGTCATGACGGTAAAGCCTGGAAATTGGCGGAACATGGAGAACAGGAAAATTGTCATGAACATTGCATTGGCCATGGACACCCTTCTCAAGGAGCTGGGCTCAGCAGCCGGGGAGCTTGTGGGCATGGAGTACCTAATGAGGGTGGTGGCGGCCTTGCTGCAGGTGGAGGGCAAGGAGGGGGGGGGTGGAAGGTGGCCAGCCACCTCCTGCCATTGGGGGAGGAGGCTGCACTGTCAGCCACCCCGGCTGTCAAGGCAGCTCTCCAAACTGCGATCCTCTTGGACAAGCTCAGCAAGGCTCAACAAGTAGGGAAATAGAATCCCAGCGGGACCGCTCCCTTTTCCCGCTGCCATACCCACTTAGGCCAGCGTACACCGCGTGGGGCAGGGTGAGATCGGCACGCCGGCGACAGCGTGCCACGCGCCGCCACCGCGAGTACACACTGCAATGCAAGGTAGTGCGTTGGCTTAATTGGCTGTGGGGAGGGGGGCAAGACCCTCCTCCTAACCCTAGAGGGGCGTGCTCTAAGGGGAGGGAGGAGGCCCTTGCGAGGGTCAAGAGGCACTGCACCTGGCACAGTCGCCGCGTAGGGGGCGTTGCGACAGGCCAGGAGCAAGAAGGTGCTGATGCAATATATGGGAAGCAGAATAAGTATGAACAACTGCGCGCGGACGCGGTGAGTCTACCAAAGGCGGAGGTGGCGGGGAAGGCACGGCTGCTCGACCTGTTGGCTATGCGGCCGAGCTGGCGGGAGATATATGCCAGCGAAGAGAACTGCATCAAGCCAGCGGTCGTGGCGAGCGCAAAGTATTGGAATGTGCCCAAGCCCAGCCGGGGATGCTCCATGGATGAATGGGGCAAGCTCATGAGCCGGGCAGCGGGCGTGGGCATGGTGGCGTTCCGGGAGAGGCGGCCCAAGTGGGTGGATGGCTGCTTTGGAGTGGCCAAGGGGGTGGGTGAGCTTCGGTTCATCGTCAACAGGAAGCTGGGCAACCTGCTGTGGGTGGACCCCCCAAGATCCTGCTACCCCACCTGGGCATCCTCGTGGAGGTCTACATCAAGGCTGGTGCTACTGCGCCAAGAGCGACCTCGTGTCATACTACTACTCCATCGAGGTGCCCGAGTGGTGGTGGGACTACCAAGGGCTTCCTAGTGTGTGGTCGACTAGCGTAGGTCTGGCAGGGCCGAGGCGGAAGGTGTGGCCCGTGCTCAAGGTGCTGGCCATGGGACATTCCCATGCGGTGGCGCTGGGGGAGGCCATCCATGAGATGGTGCTCTACATGACCGGTGCCCTGGATCCGAGGCGCCAGGTCAACTACCTCTCAAGCGCAGGTGAGCTCACCTTGGTGCGCGACGAGTGTGGCCAGCCACTGCGCTTGGCCATCGAGTACAAGGAGGAGCGCGCCGGGGAGCTTCAGATTGACCTGGAAAACCCCCCTGCCCCCATGCTGTCCATCACCATTGATGACTTGGTGGCCAGCAACGGGCGGACCTGCGAGGCGGTGAACCAGCTCATCACGCGCGCTATTGAGGAAGGCTACCTCCCTAACAACCTTGTGCCGTCTAAGGAGAAGACTAAGATGGCGAGCCTGGAAGGGGACGAGCTAGAAGCCCTAGGGGTGGTGCACCGACGGAACGGCGTGCTGGAACCAACGGTCAAGCAGCTCAACCTTGTGATCGCCCACACGCAGGCTATACTCACTCGAGGCCGAGCTACGGCCGAGGGGCTGGCTGCCGTCTTGGGGCGGTGGTTGTGGCTGCAGATGTTAAGCCGCAGCTGCTTGTCCATTTGGCAGCAATGTTTCAAATTCATCAGCCTGCAAGGGTGGGGGCAGCGATCCTGGGTGCTGTGGGCCGGGGTGCGGGAGGAGTTAGAGTGTGCCCTGGCCTTGGCTCCCATGCTAAGGGTTGACCGAAGCGCACCTTTGGCCCGTGAGGTGGTTGCATCTGACGCGTCCACCTACGGGCAAGGTGTCGTGTACGCAACCATGGAGCCGGGCGATGTGACGGAGCTGGCGAGGGCACGAGAGGTGCGGGGGTACCCGACTTTGCTCATACCAAGTGAGGTGGCCTACGCTGGCCCTAGGCCACTGAGCGCGCGGGCGCAACAAGCAATCACTAGCCAGCAATGGCGGGTTGGGGTCCGGAGTCGTTGGCGGGATCCGGGGATGCACATCAACGAGAAGGAGGTGCGGGCTGCAGTGAAGGGCGTGGAGAGGAGTGCGCGCAGCTTGGCAAACCGAGGCAAGCGGGTGGTGAGGTTGGTGGACTCCACCGCGGCGTTGGGCTGCTTGGCTAAGGGGCGGTCCTCATCCCACAAGCTCAACAAGCAGTGCCGCCGCTTGTGCGCGCTGACCCTCGCCACTGGGAGTCGTTCCCAGTGGGTGTGGACGCCGAGTGCACTTCAACCAGCCGATGGCGTTTCTCGCGGCCAATCCATGGCGACTTTCTTGGCAGGCTGGGTGCGCGACCTGACCGCGGAAGGCATCCATCCTAACCCGGGGCCCCCTGCACCTGTTAGCTACCTTCCATTGCTAGAGGGGAAAGTAAAGCCGGCTACTTTGCTGGCCTACCGTCGTGGTCTTGATTCCCTCTTGACTTGGTGGGAGGCTGGTGGGCGGGCGGACGGGTCATCGTCACGAGCTCACACCCTTGAGGAGACATTTTGTGCGTATGTCGCCTGGGCTCATTTTCGGGGGTACAGCCGCCAAGCGTGTGTCAATGCCTTGCTGGGGTTGCAACTTTATTATCCCGGTATGGTGAAGCGGTGGGACTTGGCCCGTGGCGTCCTCGCTGGGTGGAAAACACTTGTGCCCCCCGTGCCCCTCCTCCCATTCCATGGGAGGTGGCGTTTGCACTTGCCAGCACGATGGTCATGCAAGGTCAGCGCCTTGCGGGCCTGCTGGTGGTCATCGTGTTCCGCCATTACCTGCGAATCTCGGAGGCGCTGAACCTCCGTGTTGGTCATGTGCGCCTCCAACCTGACATTCGGCTTGGGCCGGCTCAACGGGGCGCCCTACTGCTGAGGTCTACCAAGACCTCTAAGGGCAAGACGCAGTCAGTGGTGGTATAGAAGATGTGATGTCTGAAACCATCCTCCGTCACTGCATCCCGGGTAAGCACGCTTGGGAGGCCGTGTTCCCTTTCACCTACCCGCAATTCAGGCGCGTTTGGCAGGCTGCGAGTCAGGCCTTGGGGGTCGCCCAGATTTTCACCATTCACGGGCTGCGGCATGGCGGTGCAGTTATTCTAGGGCTTCAGGCCTAGACTATCAGTACACGTGGCGTTGTCCCCGTTTCCCAAGTGGGATACGGACATGGACGGTGGTGTAGTACACTGGACATATCTCTACTAGGGTTTAGATCCGCACGTGCCATATTGGGCACGTGGGTGCTAGATATTAGCACTGAGATATGTAGGGCACACGCACGTGGGTATCCACGTGGTAGGGTTTATGAGCTGTGATGCAGACCACAAGGTGGTTGCAGTGCTAGTCCTGTACGGAGGTCCTAGGGGAGGTCCAGGACCATCCACGTAGTGCTGTTAGGCAGTCGGTGCCTGTGGGCATCGTATCAGTCCTAACTGGAGTAGATCTAGCTGAACGGAGCCAGCACCTCATTGGTTAGCACTAGTGCAGGATAGCTAGGTTACCCTAACCTACGTGCCCATGCAAGCCAGGTTGGCAAGCTTGCATGGATTGATATATGCCAGCCATTGCATAATCAAACACACGTTCGCTTTCAGTGCACAAGTGCGTTAACTTGCATTAATAAAAACTCTCACAGTTTTTATACCACTCTATCATTTTAAAATGTCGAACGTTTCTGATCGCGAGGGCTCTTCGGAGTCAAGCCTGTCCCCGTCGTCCGAAGATTTGGACTACCGGGCGGCAGTGAGGGGCCGGCAGGGCAGGGGTGATCACGCTGGCAGCGATGCCGGCAGTGGTCGCTCGTCTTCGGACGAGGACCCGCGGTTCCTGGATCAACTGGCGGCGAGGCCGCCGACATACAATGTATGGCGTCCCAATGCGCCACCGGCTGAAGGGCAGCCCACGGCACCCGAGTTGGTTACGGGGCCGGGGAGGGTGGTGCCGGTTCTGGGGGATATCCCGTCTGATGGATACGACGAGGATGAAGACCTCGTGGACCTCGAGTTGCCTGAGGACAGGGCGCAGCGAGAGGAGCTGCTCCGCCGAGAGGCAGAACGCCTGCGGCAGGAGGCCCAGCTGCGCAAGGAGCTGGAGCAGCAGCGCGAGCTGGAGGCTCAGCGCGAGGCTCAGCTGCGGGCGGAGACGGAGATAGACAGGATAGCCCGGGAGCTCGCGCAGAGGCAGCAGGAGCGGGATCGAGTGGCTAGGGCTGGCCTGCGCGCGGGGCCGACAGGTGCGCGCGAGGCGCCCCCCTACGTTCTCCGCAAGAAGAACGAGCTCTTCACCTTTGCTCACAGGCGCACAGCGCGCAACTTTCGGCGCATGGCTGGGGATGTATTGCAGGAGACAGACTCCTCGGTGGAGATGCAGCCAGGAGCGCGGGGTGAGGAACTGGTTCTGATGGACCCGGCCATGGTCGAGGCCGAGAGATTGGCCAAGATCGAATACACCCGGCATTGCCAGCGGAAGGCAAAGCGGGCGATGGTCCGATCCATGGCAGAGAACAGTTTGGCTCGGGAGCGTGCAGCCAGGGAGGCGCAGCATCGGGAGCTGCGCAGACTTCGGGCGAAGGCGCACGATGCCACATAGAAGACCAGGCGTCACCAGGCGCGGTTGGACACAGCCATGAAGCGGTCGGAGGCGGCCCTGGCAGCGATGGTGGGCCCGGCTAGGAGGGAGCAGGAGGCTAGGCTGGCGAGGAAGAGCAGGCGGAACGCACGCGCCCTGGACAGGCGCATGCGGAAGGAGGAGAGGGCACTCCGTCGGTATCAGGAGGCGGCCAGGACCTGGGCGCTGCAGGGCGAGTTCGGCGACGCCATCCGCTTTGAGCGCGGTCTGGCGCCCCACGAGCCATTGCCCGAGGACGCGGTACTGGACTTCATGCGCACCCCGCAGCCAGCCCGAGCACAGCGAGGAGCGGCCTTGCTAAACGCGCGTGAGCGCGTACGCGCTGGTGCAGACACACCACACCCCCCACCCCCCACACCCAAAACCACTTTGCAGACCGACACGGACTTGGAGCTGGGAGTTGTTGCGCTGGATTAGGACAAATTGCGAAATTCAGGACACTTTTGATGCCGACTCAAGATAATAAGTTGATTTGGGTCCCTTTTACGGGCCAATATGTGGCTGACATTGATTCCCTACGTATTCAACTGTTTTCAACCTATTTGGTACCACCCTGCAGGACATTTACCGGGTGATGCTCGTGACGGTGCCCTTCATGATGTCATGCTTACTTCCATATAATGCATGAGCGTGGACACGATGACTTTAATGGGCGGAACGTGATTGTATTTGCCAGGGAAGTGTACCACGCAGTAATTTCATACAATCTTCTCACATAATGCATGAAGTCCTCCCCGGGCATGGAAACATTTCAATACCAACAATGAACTTTGAGGTAGTGATGTAGCATGCATGCACTTGGGTGTACTGAGCTATTGGTGCTAACACATGCCGCCAATTATAATGGCCAAGGTGCATGTATAATATTTTAAAATGTCCAAAGAGACATTGTTGGGCGTGCATGGATAATAACGCCCTTATTATCAATCAGTCCAATATCCTGGACTAGACAGCTCCGCGGCTTTTGCGCCGAGTTCCTCTTGAACAAATTATACTCTAGCCTACCATGACCGGGACGCCCAGATAATTAATAGCATGTTGCATCCGTGCAACACATAGCCTAGATATAGTGTCAATGGAATGCCATATCAAGAAACGGTTGCTTCACATGAAAACGGTCAGTAGTAACGAGGTTGCGGCAATGGTGCCGGCTGCCATGCCAATGTCATCGAGGGAGGCTGCTGCCAAGCGGCAGCCGCTGATGTCGCCGGTGCCGGTGGCTGTTGGTACCATCCCGCGGCTGCAGTTGCTGGTGGCTGCGCGTATGGTGCCGGCGTGTATGGTGCCGGCGCATACTGTGGCTGCGTCAACGGTGCCGGCGCGGTTGCCGGTGCCAGGACCTGCTGGTACCATCCTAGTGCTTGTGCCGGTGGCTGCGCATACGGTGCCTGGGCGGCTGCCGTTGGTGGCGGGTAAAGCGGTGCCGCCGCGGGTGCCGGTGGCGGCGGGTAATAAGGCGGTGCCGCCGCGGGTGCCGGTGGCGGCTGGTAATAAGGCGGTGCCGCCGCGGGTGCCGGTGGCGGCTGGTAATAAGGCGATGCCGCCGCGGGTGCCGGTGGCGGCTGGTAATAAGGCGATGCCGCCGCGGGTGCCGGTGGCGGCGGGTAATAAGGCGGTGCCGCCGTGGATGCCGGTGGTGGCGGGTAATAAGGCGGTGCCGGCACGGCTGCTGGTGGTGGCAGGCAAGGCGGTGCTGTTGCCGGTGCTGGTGGTGGCAGGGCTTCTGGCGGCGGGGCCTCGGCTGCCGGTGCCTGCTGCTGCCGCCTCCCCTGTCGTTGCTGCTGCTGCGGCGGCTGCTGTTGCTGTTGCTGTATTTGCTGCATTTGCTGCAGCAGCAGCCGCTGCTGTTGTTGCTGCTGTTGTTGTTGCTGCTGCAACTGCTGCTGGAGTTGTCGGTGCTGCTGCTGGACCTCTTGCAGAAGCTGGGCCTGCTGCTGTTTCATACCCTCCAGTTGTGCCTGCACTTCTGTTGGTACTCGCGTTGTGCCGGGCAGGGCCTCCTGCAACGGCTGCGGCCCCGGGCGCCGTTTCTCCGGCTGGCGCTTCTTGGCATCTGGGGGGGGGGGCTGGAAGGCCTGCTTGGCGGTGATTCGCTTCGCTCGCCCTAGCCCGGCGTTGGTGATATCCGTGAGCGGTGCCGGTGCCGCATCGGTCATGGTGGTGTCTTGTGTCCGCCGTTCTCGGGATGGCGTATCAGGAGAACCACACAGATCCATCGTGGCCCGCTGCGGGAATGCGTTACTGAGCAGGATGCTCGGGACGGGCGCATTGCCCATCAGGGCAACTAAATTGGGCTCGTTCTCCTGGGCCCACGTCAAACACTCCTGCATTTCATCATTCCATGCGTTTGCAGGGATGGATTTACCCGGAAACGTTACACCAGGGACATCGCACCACTTGGGAGGGTTGTTGGCCACGATGAGTGCCACTTGGTTGTGGAAGTGGATGCCGGTGGGTGCGGGCCTGGTCATGGAAGGAGTAAACGAACATAGCAACGACTTGTAGCTCGAATTCTTCGTTTCGCGGGCTAACAGAGCGCTCATGGTCTTGTTTTTCCAGCCGCCCAAAATGATGCCGACATTTTGCCTCCATGGGTGAAGGTTCACGACGGCCCGAGCCATGATCCCGCATTCGGCCCTAAAACCAGGAACCCCGCCCCCCACAGATATGGTGCTCTCATTTCGACCTTGGACCGGCATTGTCTTGAGCACCGGTGGATCAGGTGAAGGAAATTTGAATGTCATCTTGGCATCCTCCAGCTCGGAGCGACTGAACCCTTTGCCACGCTCGTCGGCCGGGGTACTTTCCATCACGTTGTCAATGGAATTGTCCCCCGTCAGGTCGGAGGAACCCAGGTGTGCACCACGGCTGGCCGGATCGTCATCGCCACTGTCGACCATCTTGTCGTCACTGTCATTCTTGTCGTCACGGTCCTTTTTATCCCCGGCAACCTTGCCCTTCCCGCCCAAACTACTATGAAGATCTACCATCCCCGCCAGGTCATCCTCGGAAACTGGAGCATTAAAGTTGATGCCGGCCGGGAGGGGGGGACGTGGGTTGTTGCCGACATGATGAGTCGCTTCATGGTCTTGCTTGGACGACCCAGCAAAACATTCGGGGCACATCCATTCTGCCCCTTCTTCAGCACTTGGGTCCTTGAATAGCCCCGTGCATATCCCATGGACGTGCTTTCCACACGACCCACTGCATGGGTAATTGGCGCCACTCAAGAGCTCCTCCTTAGAAACGCCATCCTCGGATGCTCCGCCTCCCAATTTCCTACACTTTTCGCCTGCAAAGCAGGCATCACCGTTGCTCTCTGACATTTATTACTCACTTTTCCGCAGCACTACTCATTGCTTCCGGCATTATCGCCAACAATCGTTTAGCCGCACCGAATACCATCGTTTCCGGCGTTAACCCCTCATTGGTCTTGCAGCCGATTTTCCGCCAAAAATCGACTTGCAGCCGATGCATCGGCTGCTCCGCAGGGGACCAAATTGCGCGAAAACTATTGAGAATTAGGAAACGTTTAGCTGAGAAGATCGAAAGTTTATAATTTTCCTCACAGCATGGTACTAGGGTTCGCATACTTCTGACAAAGTTATAGAGGTGTTCTGGCCGGTCAAAGTACAAGGGGTCAGGGTACTTTTTCACGTACAACGTGCATTCCGGAAAACGACGACCTGGCCATGGCGGCTTGCGCCCACGCATGGCATTTACGTTTGCGTTCGAATTTTCTGGCCAAACTTAGGAAATTGATTTTATACGTCCTAAAGATCACACAGGCCAATTTTTGGTTCGCGGGAATGCCATTTGATAGGTGTCGGCAGCGTTCTTGCTGGAAAAAACTGCGATCAGGCCGGACGATAGAAACGTTGACAGCAATACCTTTCCGGCGTATTTTAAAGGATATATTGGTTTCTTTGTACTTTTTATGATACATATTAGTCGTAAACGTGCAAGGGTGGCAAGAAATCGCCGAATCTAGCGACCATGCTGCACAACTTTGGTGTGCCATTTTGCGCCATTTTGCGACCACCGCCTGGGCCAAGGTAACGCCATCCATGCCTGGTAAAGCTTCAGCATCGTTTTCCTATCGATGTTTGACGTTTATATATACGTTCTAGCTTGTGTAGCACATTCTTTTTGCATTATTCATGCTCTTTCTTGACCCTGGCCTGGCCCCTTTCTAAAACACCCTTCTTAGATGCTTCCCTCAGTCAGTTGACCTGCCACAGTGTGATGGTGATAAGTTTTAGATGCTGTATGGGTTTGAATACCTCCATATATGTTTGTTATACATTTCCCATACACATATTGCATGAGTGTGAGGCAGTTGGCTGGTCTCTGTGGCATCATCAAGCACGTAACTGGTGAGTAAAAGCTTCCCATTGACAGCATGTGCCACCAGGTGTGCTGGCCATCACCTGGCGAGCTATAGCAGCTTAGGCCTAGTTTATCCTTGCTAGGGCAGGCTGAAATAGGCTCAACGTCACTAGTTTGTTGGTGGCTGCCTCCTATAATGTATGCCTTGCGTAGGGTATCGGTACCACGTTACCTACGTGCATGGACAAGGTGGCACCTGCACATAGGTGCCATGTAAGGGCAGTGTGATGATGCAGTTATGTTTCCCCATCATTGTGGAAGGGAAATGTATTGTATGGCATGGTTGGGGGCCATATTACTAGGTATTAGTAGGTAGTATGCCCACCCCTACCCCCTTGGTTGCTTTTTACCAACGGTACCCCTATGGGCTGTACTGGGTGTAACTGCTGGTATACCCACCCAAATGATGACCCCAATGGCTGAAACTGTTCAGCAACTAATTGTTTATCATCCCTGAAGTGGTAGGTGCCTAGGTCTTATAACATAATTCAAAATGCACATTCTACCAAATATGAAAACGCGCGTCTCGACCCCCCTAACTTTGGCGGTAGTTTTCTATGGCATACCCTGCAGATATGTTAGGTTGTGATAGCTCACCCCGAAGGGCAACTCATGGACATGCTTGACCCCCAAGGACAGCCCTTGGATGTTGGTAGGTTGGCTGTGGGGTGGTTTGCAAATTTAGCATTTTGCAGCCGATTTTTCGGCTTTAAATGGGACCAATGAGGGGTTAAATTCATTCCAAGACGGAGGCACTGGCTGGAGCCCCGGCTCAGGCGGGAGATCCGGCGTTTGAATGAGGTGACAGTTGCGGATCCCAGGCATTATAGTATCTCCGAAGCCAGGCTTCGTGTCCGTTTCCTAGTACAAGGCATCGTATCTCCGCAGACAAGGTTTTCCCCAGCGGAGGCCAGGCATCGTATCGCCGCGGACAGGTTTTTCCATAGCCGAGGCAGGCAACGTATAAATTATTCCCCAGCCGAGCCTGCCGAGGCCAGGCATCGTATCTCCGCGGACAAGGTTTGACCCAGCGGAGGCCAGGCATCGTATCTCCGCGGACAAAGTTTCCGTAGCCGACACAGGAATCTTATAAAATATTCCCCAGCCGAGCCTGCCGAGGCCAGGCATCGTATCTCCGCGGACAAGGTTTTCCCCAGCGGAGGCCAGGCATCGTATCTCCGCGGACAAGGTTTCCGTAGCCGAGGTAGGAATCTTATAAAATATTCCCCAGCCGAGGCCAGGCATCGTATCTCCGCGGACAAGGTTTCCCCAGCGGAGGCCAGGCATCGTATCTCCGCGGACAAGGTTTCCGTAGCCGAGGCAGGCAACGTATACAATATTCCCCAGCCGAGGCCAGGCATCGTATCTCCGCGGACAAGGCTTCCCCAGCGGAGGCCAGGCATCGATACAGTAGCTCGACCTAAACTGTACACTGTAACCTGATGTGCGTGAGAGGTACGCCGAAGGCATGATGATTGTCTGTCAAGCAACGCCACGCTGTCATCAGTGCTATTACAATGTCTTAAAGAGGTGCTGCAGGTGAGACAACCGGCTGCTAATAATCTGCTGTAGCGTTTGTTGTGCGAATTAAATGGCGCCTCTGGATTTTGGGGTCTCTGGATTTTGCAGGGGACGAATCATTGGTATGAAATGCGGATGCTATTAAATGGTGACAGAAGCAGACAGGACCTAGACTAGAGGTGGCCAATCTACGTGACATAACCAGTTGTGGCTAGGTAGTAATGGTAGGGTAGCTGCGTCCAGGTACCTTGGTTTGAAGTTTCTAGTATCGCAGTCTGTTGGGAATCCAGGTTGTTGCGTTTACAGATAGGGAGAATGCTGACGGAGTAGGCACAATGGACGATGACGCAGTGGATCCGGATGTGCTAATGTGGGATGGCAGATTGGATGACGGGTGGGATGCCGACGATCCCGATTACGAATTTTCATTCCACGATGGCGTACAGGAACCGCCAACTGAAGCCAAACGTCCTGGCAAGCAGAGAACAGACGCGCTTCGTGAGCAGAAGCTGGCTGCTGTTACGGGCGACATGGCGAAGCGGTATTGTTGCACAGAGCAGCGCTGCCTTCACCAGTTACCTCGTAGACCACAGGACCTGGACAGCCGTGCGCCAGGAATTTTACAGCCATCCTGACAAGGCGCGCATGGCAACCCTGGCTGACATCATCCGATCAGGTGGGGTAGGCAGCATTGAGGTGAAGCCCCCCGGCCCAGGTGGTCAGTACCACCACATCAGATTCAAAAGTCCATTGCATGTGGATGTGCACGTCGACGGCGCCACGCGCACCATCAGCGGGTGTGCGACTGCAATCCGCAAAGTGTTGGGCGTGGAGCCAAAAACCTGGAACAAGGTGGTGAAGGGGGTCGCCTACAGCAAGCAGTTTTTCGATGCGGTGGACCGTGACACCCTGACCAGTCATGGATTGCCGGGTGTGTGCCACGAGGAGACTCCGCGCCGGACGCCTGTCGCTGGGCGCTCTAGTGCCACGGAGTACGCTGCTACCTGGATCTGCCGGCTGGTGAGCGAACTGGGGGACAGCGACCCCGCCCACCCGGATGTTGCCTACATGGATGTTATCCCCATCACCGACATGCACCAGCTCTACGTGGCCGATGCCAAGCTCGAGTTCCCTGGAGATGAGTATAATAGAGGCCGCTCGATGATCCTGAAGTACCGGGCGTTCCATGAGGTGTGGACCGCGTTCTGCGAGGGCAACTACTTCCAGGGGTCGCCCAAGGTCATCTTGAAGACGAGCGCCAAGAACGTCGGGCAGTGCGCGACCTGCGTCGAGTTGCGGCACCTGCACACCCATGCGTCGGACAAAGCACAGCGGAACTACATCGCTCATCTCACCAAGGCACACCTCGCCCTGGTGAGGTTTGCGCGCCAATTGTACTGGCAACGGCGCGACTTGGCCCTGCTGATGCTCTTGTGGATTTCACTCTGCATTGACAAGATTGACCATGCGAAGACGTACTTTCCTAAGCTGGTCAACGGCCCATCCTCCTGGCAGTCCCACGCGAAGAGCATGGTGCAGTTTTCACTCTTCTGCGTATGCGCGCACGCGTACAAGGCATTCTGGTTTCCCGTCCTGCCATGCGTGCTCCTAGATGAGGGCCTCTCAGGTAGCGTCACTGTCACGATGCTGATGCACGTGTTACTATGCATGATACGTGATGCCCCGTGGAGGCGGCTCGGCAATAGAAGCATGCCACGCTGCCTAGTCCTGCAAATGGACGGCGGTTCTGAAAACCGCAACTACACAGTCCTTCTCTGGGCGTGGTGGCTCGTCCATGTGGGGCTCTTTGACGTGGTGGAGATGCACCGCATGCGGCGAGGGCACACGCATGCAGACTGTGACCAAAAGTTCGGGGTGCTGGTCGGGTACATGGACCACGGCGTCGGCGCGAGAGCAAAGAAGTCCAACATATTCCCCACGATGGAGAGCTGGGAGCAAGCAATTCGAGACGCGTTCCACGGCATCAGCAACGCCACGGTGCCAGAGGGCGTGGATGTGCAGTGGCTGGGTGAGGTATACGATGTCCAAGCGTTCCTCGTGTGGCTGAAAGCCTCCAAGTTCGAGAAATGGTGCAGGTCACGCGACTGGTGCGCCGCGGTGGGGAAGGAAGAGTCTGAGAAAGTAGGGCAATCTATGAAGCCGCACCATGTCGTGTTCTTCAAGGTGGTGGGAAATGACGAGGTGTGGATGGCGTACCGCTTCACCGAGTCGAAGCGAACTCCATGGCAGCCCGCTGGGGTGCGCGATGAAGACGCGCCGCGGAGCGGCAGGGCACGCATGCACCCCTACAAGCACGACGACGCGGGGAAGCCTCTGTTCGGGGTCCGCGTGGTGGATCCGGACCTGGTCGCTAATTTGGAAGACACTCCCAAGACGGCGCCACTCGACATGCGCTTTTTTGACAGGGAGCTCGTCAAGATCCAGAACGCGGTGGCATCCCTGCCCAGCAGCTGGCAGACCTTCTTCAATGCCACGGACATCCAGCCCACCGTCAAGTTTTTGAAGGAGGCTGAACAGTTCCCGGACAAGATGCCCAAGAAGTTGCAGCCTTTGCCATGGCCAACGCGTGCAGAAATCGCAGCAATGCGTGATCGTGAGGCTGCCGCGGCTGCGGCTCAACCGGCTGTGACCCAAGCGGACATCACAACAGCCCTCATTGACGAGGCGGCGCTCCGGGCAGCGCCGTTGGTAGACCCTGTCTGCCACGATGGTCGCACGCGTGCGGAGTGGGTGGAGGAAGACCGCGCGTTTGGGGCCAAGGTGGCATTCGAGGAGCGCCTCAAGGGCGTGCAGGCTGGCTCGCCTGTTATATACAAGCATCCCAATGCCGACATGCTCTGCAACTCTGAACTGCCATGGACCCCTGTACTGTACGGGGAGGTGAAGGAGGTGCATCAGGGCAGCGAGGAGGGCGCTGAGCCTCATCTTGAGGTGTACGTGTACCGCGCCAAGCACTTGCGCGACTCGTGGCACCCATGGATACCTGACGTGGCTGTATGGCCGCATCCACCATCTGCCAACGTGGACCGCCACGTGGTGACCATCCCGGCATCGGCCCTTGTCCTCACCCATTGGGCGCCACCCAGCAAGCGGAAGTCCCTTCCCGTCCGCTCAGTGTCCTTGGATGCTAAGAAGAAGCTCACCAAGGACAGTTGGAACGCGCTCAAGCTGGTGCCATGTGACGCAAGTCGCCCTGCTATCGACTGGCAAGCGGTCTCCACCACAGCGGGTATGAGGCGCCTGACTGGAACACGCTGGGAGGACATTTTGAAGGCGGTGAAGAGCGGCGGGCGCTGCCTGGTGGGGCAAGTCGTGTGCCAGTGGGCAATCAAGCACGTGCGAGACGAGCATGGCAACCTGGTGAAGAACCAGAAGGAGAGGTTCCATGGCCGCGTCGCGGTCGTCAATACCCAGCATGACATGGTGGGCCTATTCTGGGGTGCGCATTGGGAGGAAGAGGCCGTGAGCACCGTGGCACTCCCTGAGCTAGGAGGAGTGATCTGTGCATGCCCAGGTGTTAAAGTCCCTGAACTTCAGGCATCCGAGATCGCCAGGGCTGAAGACTACCTACGCGCACACGCCGCCGGCGCGCCGGCTGCCAAGCCTACCAACCGTTCGCGCGCGCGCGCCCGCGGCGCGCAGGCTGCTGCTGCGGAGGAGGCGGGTGGGGTTGACGAGGACGAGGATGATGATGATGATGATGATGATGATGATGATGATGATGATGATGATGATGATGATGATGATGATGATGATGATGATGATGATGATGATGATGATGATGATGATGATGATGATGATGATGATGATGATGATGATGATGATGATGATGATGATGATGATGATGATGATGATGATGATGATGATGGTGAGGAGGAGGAGGAGGAGGAGGAAGAGGAGGGGGAGGATGACGATGAGGACGAGGATAAGGATGATGATGATGATGATGATGATGATGATGAGGAGGAGGAGGAGAAGGACCGCTCACGCACATGCACCCGCGGCGCGCCGGCTGACAGGGCTAAGAACCGTTCGCGCGCGCGCACCCGCGGCGCACAGGAGGAGGAGGAGGACAAGGACGAGGAGGAGGAGAAGGACCGCTCACGCGCACGCACCCGCGGCGCGCCGGCTGGCAGGGCTAAGAACTGTTCGCGCGCGCGCGCCCGCGGCGCACAGGAGGAGGAGGAGGACAAGGACGAGGAGGAGGAGAAGGACCGCTCACGCGCACGCGGCGCGCCGGCTGGCAGGGCTAAGAACCGTTCGCGCGCGCGCGCCCGCGGCGCACAGGAGGAGGACGAGGAGGAGGAGAAGGACCGCTCACGCGCACGCGGCGCGCCGGCTGGCAGGGCTAAGAACCGTTCGCGCGCGCGCGCCCGCGGCGCACAGGGGGAGGAGGAGGACGAGGAGGAGGAGAAGGACCGCTCACGCGCACGCACCCGCGGCGCGCCGGCTGGCAGGGCTAAGAACCGCTCGCGCGCGTGCGCCCGCGGCGCACCGGAGTAGGAGAGGGAGGAGGAGGAGGAGGACCGCTCGCGAGCATGCGCCAACGGCGCAGAGGAAATCGAAGAAGAAATGCCGCGTGGCTTGCGCCGCACGCGGGCAAACAAGGCTCAGGTCTTGTCGGATAGCGACAGTGGTGGCGAGGCACCAGCGGAGGCATTGGAGGCGTGATCGTCTTGGTCTTCAATCAGCACGTGGTAGTAGTTTTTTTTTTTGTCGCCGTGCAATTTTGCTTTCTTCATATGTGATGTGTGCCATGGACATTTCTCCGGCTGGCTTTCTGCATAGATCTGACACGTATTGGATTCACTGGCAACATATCTTGTATATTACCATATACAATTGACAATGTGTGTTGTTCTTGTCTTTATCCTGCTGTTGCGGCTGTTATATGCTGTTGCGGTTGTACCACTGTCCTGAACTCATTCCCTTCGTGCCATTCACGCTACCGTGTTTGCTACTGCCACTTATGCTCCGTGGTTGCCCATTGCGATTCCAGGGATCATGGATGGGGCCAGTGCTGAGGAGGGGGGTTGCACGTGGAATACGTCTCTGGTGCTGCAAGCATTATTAGCTGCATCTTCACGTGTCGCTGTTTTTTATTCTTGCACATCATGGCTGGTGGGGCCTGCGGGGGGCTGGGCTCCGACATATTTTGTGGCATATATGCCAAACCATTATTATGTTTCACCGTTACTTCCCTCCCACCTGCCTCGGCCTTGTGTGCCAGGCAGGGGACGAACCGGTTTTACTGACATGCGTGACTGAAGCGGTGTCGGGACGTAGTATTCCACAGGGAGTGGCAATGTCTCTTCGAAGCCACTGGGTTAGATCATATGCCCGGGCCAGGGTTGCATTTCCAGGCCTGTATGGCTGGCTCCCCTGCATGGCTAGCACTTGGATCTCCCAAATTTGATCAGTCAACTGATTTGATGCTTTGACAACTACAATGAAGTTATAATGGCTGGGTCACCAATGATGTTATGACTCGTTGTCATCACTGCAAGCAATGTGCTATAGTTGCTGCAACCCTCGCGCACTTGCAATGGCCATTGAACATGCGTTAACACGTCGTCTGTAGCCACACCTATTTTTAGGACTGAGTTCAACTCAGTCCTAAATTTAGGACTGAGATTTGGGGTTTCGTAGAAAATTTGCCCCGATCGGAAGGTTTGTAAAAAAAATTCCCTCAAAATTTATTCAAATACTACGTGAAAAGATCTTTCTTGGACATATTTTTGCGATTTTTTTGGATTTGGTATGAGCGGCTAAATGTGCGGTCAAAGAACAGGTGGTAAGGGTACTTTTCCACGTGAAACGTGAGTTCCGGAAATGCACACCATGGCGGCTTGCGCCCATGCATGCAGTTTACGTTTTCCGACGATATAGCTGGACAAACTCAGGAAATAGATTTTATATATCCTAGAGATGATACAAGTCAACTTTCAGCTCGCGGGGATGCGATTTACTAGGTGTCGGCACCGTTCTTGCTGGAAAAAGCTGCGATCAGGCAGGCCGACGGAATTGATTACTACAACTGCTTTCCGGCGAAATTCGAAGGATTTATAGGTATCTTTCTACCTTTTATCATGCATTGTCATAGAATTGACTTAGTGGCAGTATAGATTTGATGATTTCGACCACTCTGTCACGTCATGGTGTGTGTGCCTCAACGTGCCACTTTTGCGGGCACCGCCTGGGCCAAGGTAACGCCAGCCATGCAAGGTAAAGCCGGAATATCGTTGTCTCATCATTTCTTGATGTTCTTACATGAGTTTAAGCTTGCGAGGTGTTGCCAGTTTCGAGTCTTGATGCTCTTTCTTGACCGTTGCCTGCCCCTCTCCAAAACCCCCTTTTTAGATGATGTTGCCAGGCATTTGCCTTGCCCTGGTGTAGTTGTGCAGGTTTTTAGGCGCTGTATGGGTTTAAACACCTTCATAGATGTTAGTTGTTCTTTTGCTACGTTCATACTGCATAATTGTGTGGCCATGGGCCTCGTCAAGGGTGCTTTCAAGCTTATATGGGTGAGTGAAAGATCTTGGTGGTAAACCACTGTCATCATGTGCCAGCAAGTATGTTGGCCATGCCATGGCAAGGCAAAACAGTTTTATCCATGTCCATTCTTGTTAGAGACACTTGAAATATGCTTAACCTGCCCAATACATTGGTGGTTAACACCAAAAAAAAAACTTTCGTGGGTAGGTATCCAAACCCATTCCCTACGTGCTTGCATAGGCTCTAACACATTTTAAGGTATAATATAACTGCAATATGATGATGCAAGCATGTTGTCCTATTATGCTGGAAGGGAAATGAGTTGATTGGCATGGTTGGTGGCCACGTTGGTGTGTAGTACGACCGCACTCCCATGCTAGCATTTTGTTACCAAGGCCCAGTCCTATTTATAGGACTGGCAGTGTTTTGCATGTTTCAGGCAGTGCCAGTGGCCGAATTGAGTCCAGTTTTTTGCCACAGTTCAAGAACTCTAATATCTACATGCCTATGATTTTTAATAGTGAATATGGATTTTATTGGATTTTACACACTCGTGCTTCCACCGAAAATTCCAAAATCGCGAGTAAGGGTTGAGAGTCATGTATAATTTTACATGATTTGGTCAACATATGATTTTTTAAGCACATGCCCAAGCATTAGCATGATATTGAGTGCTATGATGCATATCAAACATATGGGGTACCCCCCTACCCTTACCGCCACATGATCTCAAAGATGGTATACTCAGTCCTATTTTTAGGACTGAGTTTCTACAGGGGACGTGTTAAACCACTATGCGCCAATTTGCTCTTGCCGCGTGCCGTAACTGCCCGAGTGCCACGGTCTTACATCATCCTTGCTACCGGTGCTATTGCGGACACCCTCGTGATTCATGCACTGAACCGTTGTTTGCTTCAGGCACTACTGCGTTTTTATAAACCGCGTAGCTAGCTAGCTGCTGCCGTCGCCATTAGGCGGGGCGATGATGCTCGTTGCCGCTCCTTGATTCAATTGGTGCCCACTGCGGTTGCTCCCAAGTAGCATCCATCTTTGGTTCAGTTTGTTGTGATCAGTCGAGACGCATGGGAGCTTGATCCAACACATGCATTGTTGGTATATAACATACTCCGCAAAGCCGCGAAGCCGCGACCCTGTGCGTTAGCTAGCAGACCTGGCGGCACCTGTGATCCTAATACATGGCATAATCCCCCGTGCAAACTTTGCCGGACTCAGCATGGTCTCTCCACTGAATTGATATTGATACATGCATGAAAGATGTTTATTTCAGCCAGACAATGAATTATGAATGCATTATATGTATTATAATCATAGGATCTCAGCATCTTCAATCATGATGCCATGTCGGAGACAGTGTGTATAGCAAATATGCATTACAGCATGGAATACTTTCCTTGAAACACAAGCGCTGATTAAAATTTCTTGACAAAACTTGTTAAAACATATTCTGAAATGCTCCTGGCATAAAAAAACCATGTTTGCCAACTTTTCATTTAGGACACTTCTGATGCCTTCCGCAATTTGTCCTAATCCAGCGCAACCACTCTGGACCGCATCGCTGCACTACTCCACCAGGAGCTGGACGCAGCGGAGGCCAACCCGACCAAGCGGGCGCGGGCAGCAGAGGCAGTAGAGCAACTGCTGAGGGCTGCCAAGCGGGTACGCCAAGGAAAGTGGCAGGCGGGGTGTGGACCATCGTCTACGCCCCAGCGGTCGCATCCAGAGGAGGATGGTGACGAGGGGAAGGACGGGGGAGCACCAGGGGGCGGGGCACCCTCAAACACCGGGGGTATGGCGGGCGGCAGCAACGCTGGAGCGACAACCCAGCAGCAGCAGCAGCCACAGCATCAGCAACAGCAGCAGCAGCAGCAGCAGCAGCGGCAGCATCAGCAACAGCAACCGCAGCAGCAGCAGCAGCAGCAGCAGCAACCTCAACCACCAGCGGCTGTCGCTGTACCACAGCGACCCAGGTTTGATGCATCCCGTAGGGAAGATAGGATTACCTTCCCAGGTCTAGCTGAGGGGTTTGTGCAGGAGGATGCACTTGAGTTTCTTTTCAAGATAGAACATTCCTGGTCCCATGATAACATCCGTGATTGGTTTCCTGCTCTTAGGGTGTCTAACACGATCCACCAATCTGCACCTAGCATAAAACAAATGGTACAGATGTATGAGAGGAGAGCCAGCACACCTGGGGCAGAGGAGGTGCAAATCTTCACAGAATTCATAGCAGACCTAAAAGGGCTGTTGACCAAGGGGGAACACCTGCAGGCTATCAAGGGGTTCAACTGGTTGGCCTCGTACAAAGTCAACAAGTCTGACTACGTACGTGACAACAAACAGTATGTCCTGTACATAGACAGGGACGAGGAGTTGAAGAAACTCAACTCTAAGTACCTAGTCCATCAGTGGCTCACCAAAGCTGAGCTGGACAAGAACACCAACGCAGTTCTGCTGGCTGGCCTTAAAGACAAGTGGGATGATTTTAGGGGGGCCATGTTGTTTATTCAGCAGAGCCTAGAACCCTTCTCCACTGTTAAGGAACCCAAGGTCAACAAGGTCCAAGGGGGGGGTAGTCAGGACGGTGCAGGTCCTAGCAGGAAGAAGCTCATCAAGGAGGTGGTAGCTCAGGTCAAGGCGGTGTTCAAGGGTCCCCAGCACGGTAAGAAGGCAGGGGGGTCATCCAAGCAGCAGGGGAAATCAGACAAGGGGGGAAAGGGGAACCCAGGCAGTAAGGCAGGGCCCTCCCAGGGGCCTAGTCAGAAAGGTAAGCCTCATGACTCCACCCTGTACTGCACCAGATGCTCATGCAAGGGGCATGAAAGGGATGATTGCTGGAAGGGCGAACCCGAACTTGGATCTGATGTGGATGTGTGCCCAGGCTGCTGGGAGCCCCGCCACCCGTTACCTGCAGGGGGACGCTGCAACAAGCCCAGGAAGGGAGCCACGACGGGGCGCCCCACCAAACAAGCCAGCACTCAGGACGACTGTAAGTCTCCTGTACCCTGGTTTCTCAATGGCCGTGTACCTTCTATTTGCTCTGTGTTGCCTGACAGTGAGGAAGTGGACTGGGACCTGGCTTATGACATGACGTTAGCACAGGTGGCCCAAGATCCCACTATAGCCTCCTTAGACGCAGCAGTTAACGCCAAGCGCATTGGCGTGATCCTGATTCGGCATATCTCTGCGATTCCAGCGGCACCGGAACGAGTTCATTCCGACAAGTATCAAGAAAGTTATGGCGTTCCGACTTCCCGGTCGCGCGCGAGCGCGAGCCGGCTGTTCTTCTAAGTCGGACGTGAATATTTGCCGACGACATATGGGGTCGACAGTAATTCCTGGGCTGACAGGAATTAGGTGCTGTACCTACGACGGTATTGGATTAATACGTCGTACGCAGGAAATAGGAACCTTAACCTGTGGTCTGTTGGTACCGCAGGCTTAGTCCTGGACTTCTAGGTGCAGATGCAATAGTCACTGTGGACTGTGCTCTGTGGTCACTGTGCCTGTATGGCAGACCTACTGTATAGGAGTTGAGCGCTGTACAGGTAGTGAATACTGTACCGGGGGTGTTATTACTGAGCAGGCCTCCTAGGCTGCTCAGGACTAGCAAGCACAGTGCACAAGTATATAAACAATAGGCCAGTGCCAAATGGGCATCTCTTGCGAGCCCGCCTCACGTGTTGTGCATTGACTTGGCAAGCGCGTGTACAAGCCTCAAGTGTGTGAGCGCTGTAACATTATCCGATTTTAACAAAGCTCCGTTTCCAACCATATCACACATTGCTGCATTGCAACCATATCCTTCACATTGCGTGTGATAAGAACGTTTAACTCAAATTACAACCAGTCTCAGCGGAACGGCCAGGAGGGTCGTTGCCGGTTGCGGTGTGCAGCGTTGACGACGCGAGGAGCTCGTCTGGTGGTGAATGGTGCAGGAGGAACAACGGCAGCAGGATTTCCGGTTTCGGCAGTCTGCTGGGGGTTCGATTTCTCCTGAATTACGTCGTGTCGTTCGGGATCTATCTTTATTGCTTGCAGATCGTCCGCCTGTCAATCGCAGCTTCGTGCAATTCGTCGACGACCAGGTCGAAGATTGGGAGCGAATTCTGCGACACGTACAAACCATCGTCATTCCGGAGCACCGGAGCATCGACGACCTTGAGCAGGAGCTTCACGGGTTGGTCGGCATCCAGACGGTGATTACTGCAGTAGCAGAGCAAGTGCGGACGGAGTTGGCGGCAAGGCAAGGCGAGGTTGCGGAGGCAGCTGTCGCAGGGCGACACGAGTTTGTACCGACAGTAGCGGGCGCGGGAGTACCACGTGCTTTCGCAGGCGGCATCGGCGACGAGGGTGTTGCAGCGGGGCCAGTTAGGCGTGAACGACGCGGAGCGGAGCACTACAGGCGGCTTGCAGAGGTCGGGGCGACAGCGGAAGCCATCGCCGGAGGACAGCGCGCGACAAGAGTCGGCAGGTTTCCAGAGCGAGTAAGAGTTCCTTTTCAGGAGCTGCCCCCGCCCCTTCGCGTTCGTGTGACGCGTTGGGAAGAGTTTGCACCTCTTGGGTACGATAGTGACCTTGAGGAGGGAGCAGGGGGTGTCGCTGGGCTAGGCGACGAGACACTTGGCGACCACGAGGTGCCAAGATACAATCCGCGGGGTGCCAACGACGGGTTGTCACCTGTCTACTTACCAACGGTGACGATTCAGTCATCGCGGGCCGACAGCGGGTCGACGACGGCGCAGCAGGTAGCAGGGTACCAGAGCTGATTGTGGTGAGCGACAGCGACGACGACAGCGACAAGGAGAACCAGGACGCGCCTGGGGCCAGCCGTGGTGGTCTTGCCTGAGTGGTAACACTTGGCACTTTCCTTTCTTGTTCAGTAGCTTATATTGCTTTAATTGCTGCTTGGCCACTTGGCTGGCTGTAGCAGATCTGAACAGAGGCCATCATGGAGGATGGAGCTATCAACCAACAAGCGGGCTTTATGGGCTTCGGCGGCGCGGCGCTGGGCTGGATGGACGAGATGGACGCGATGGACGCGGTGGACGCGATGGACGCGGGGACGGCCAGGCGCTGGGAGACCAGGCTGAGGTGCCAGATAATCAGAGCCAAGGATCGCAGGGCGGGCAGCACGCGCCAGCCGCAGATCAAGCGGCGCCTAAGCGACCAACCGTTGCTGAGGGGTACGCGGTGCTAGGCCAGTTTCAGTCCATCAAGGACAATTGGCAGCCCCGGGATGCTGAGAGGATGTTAGAGGACATGAACTTGTACACGGAGATATACAACGGTGACAAGCTTCGCATCCTGGCGTCTAGTGCCTACATACGGCAGTCGGCGAGGCGGCTGTTCAAGTTTGTTCGGGAGCGACACGCGGCGGGGGACACCTGGACGGCGTTTATGACGCGACTCAGGTCGTTCCTGAGTGACAAGAGGACCATAGATGGGTCCCACCTGAAGCAAGAATACCTGGACTACAAGCCCATCAAGGGGCAGCTAGTGGTCCACGCCTTTGAAGACTTCGTCAAGCTGAGGGAGGACGCCATGGCCAAGGGCTTCTTCGTCGCAGATCGGATGGCCATGGGCGACTTTCTCAAGTCGCTGCAGCTGGATCCGGTCACCATGGATAATGTGACCATCCACATGCGACAGGTCCATGGCTGGGCAGCCATGACGGACCAGTTGTATGAGTGTTTCAGCGGCAAGTACGTGGGTGGTAAGCGCCCTCGTCAGGGTGATGAGGAGGCCACTGAACCCACGGTTAAGTCCATGAGGGGATCGGGCCACGGGGGCCCAGCGCCTCGAGAGGGCCTGAGACCTCTTCAAGGGGTCGAGGAAGGTCCAGGAGGGGGCGTGACAGAAGGGCTGGACGGGGGACCCCGCCGAAGTCGGGACATCCACAGTCCCAGTTTGACTTCAAGAGGGTGGGTGGTCCTCCCAAGGCTGGGCCCAGCAGTGGGACCTCACGGGACATCAGTCAGGTGGAATGTTATTTCTGCCAGGGGAAGGGTCACTTCAGGAATGAGTGTCCCTCGTACCTGAGGCAGGAAGGTCAGAGCAAGCCAGCTCAGGGTGGCAGCAAGGACAAGGCTGGTCCATCCCAGGACAAGGGCAAGGGCAAGGCTGCTGATCATTGACTTGAGCCTGCACACATCCCTGAACCCTGGAGGGTGCCCCCAGGGGTGTGTAATGAAGCTGCTAGTGACAGCAGTGAGGGGCAGCCCCATGCTCTAGTGAAAGAGCCTATTGGACACGATGGGGCAAGCTTGGTTACCACAGAGAGTATGCCAGCTGTAGCTGCAGTGGTTACTCGCCAACGTGCCCGCCATGGCGGTGCTGAGCCTGAGGTAGGACCTGGTGATGTGGACCCAGGTGGATCTCAGAAGCATTCTGACCGTGCAGGACTGGCACAGGATGGTCAGGATGAGGATAGGGCTGGAGACAGTCTGACAGGCACGACCCTGGTGCCTCCTGTACATAAGGGATCTGTACATACCTTGAGTGCTAATAATGACAATAAAAGGTTTTCTCTCTTGTATGACATTGCCTCAAGGTTGCATACCATGTTTGGCCATGCAGCTCAGTCTTTGCAAGTTGCTAGACGGCTGGGAGGAAGTGAGTTGTACTCCATCTGCCAACAGGTTGCTCAAGCTTGCAAGTGCAGGCTAGTTGCTAGAAAGCCCAAGCAGTCTCATGCCAGGACTCCTATTTTGCAGCCAGGCCATGTGCAGGTAGATATTCAGAGAATCAGGGGTTTGAAGCTGCTGGTGGCAGTGGACAGATATACCAAGTACAAGACCCTAGAGATCCTGCCTGACATGGAGAAGCCTACATTGATTGCTGCTCTGAAGTTGACAAGGAGCAGGTACCCTGGGTTGGAGTTGTTGCAGTGTGACATTCAGTTTGAGT
The DNA here is from genome assembly GCA_009746045.1 of Mesostigma viride. Taxonomy (NCBI): domain Eukaryota; kingdom Viridiplantae; phylum Streptophyta; class Mesostigmatophyceae; order Mesostigmatales; family Mesostigmataceae; genus Mesostigma; species Mesostigma viride. Next base: position 1,594,901 of record RPFO01000132.1, on the reverse strand, counting down.
GCTGTGAGAACCTGCCAGAGTTTCCAGAGTTGCTGATTACACCCAGGGAGAGCCACGGCCAGCAAGGGGTGGTGGAGAGAGCCATCCAAGAGATCAAGACTGTGCTGCTGGTGGAGAGGATTCCAAGGACGTCATCTGCCATTGTGACATCTGCATGGCTACGTTCTGTGGAGGACAGGCTGAACCTGAGGACTCCCATGTTCTTTGGTGACATTGCCATCAATCCTCTTATGCTGCATACCAGGATGCTGCCAGCTGATGCTGAGCAGGCATGGAAGGAGAAGCTAGAGGCCAAGTTCCTCAAGCTGAGGCAGAAAGACAAGGGCTGGAGTGTCCTAGAACCTAACGTTGGACAACAGGTTGTTGTGTGGAAGGAACCAAGCTTTCCAGGGAAACGTGGCAGCTGGCATGATGGGGTGGTGACCCGAGTAGAAGCCGCTGGCCATAAGTGCTGGGTGGCCATTGATGGCTCCCAAGCAGTGCACCGTCTGTCCTGGTCAAAGATCCGTCCCCGGGGAGGTAATCAAGGAGACCTCTTCCAGGTGCCCGCTGGTGTACAAGGCGGGGGTGACGTGGAGCTTCCTGATCAGGGTGCTACAGCTGTATCGAGCCCTCAGGGTGACCCTGGCCCGGCCCCTGGGGTACCTTCACATACGGTGGTTGGGCAAGCAGGCGGACAGGCTGCACCTCCGGAACGGCCCGACACCAGGCCTAGGGGTGTGCGTCTATCAGATATTGTACAGGCTTTGCAAAGAGCCAAGAAGGAGCCTAAGGTGTCCAAGCTTGTCCAGTTGGATGAACCTGAGGTAGCTGCCATGGAGATAGATACCAATGCACAGGTTTCTGTCATGGGACCTCAGCATACAGGAGAACTGCTGGTCGGAGAACCAAGTTGCCCCTGGGTGTCTGATTTCAGTGGTAGGACGCATCTAAGGGTGTTGGGAGAGGTTACTGCCCCTGTCATGGGTGTGGATGTGACCTTCCTTGTCCTAGAGGACTATGATGGCCCTGTGATTTTGGGTCAGAATTTTCTGGGCAATCCTGGGATTTCTATCAGAGCTACAGCTCTGAGAAGAGATGGCTGGGGGATGATTCCCCTAGAAAATTTCAGGACAACATTTCCAGTCAGGTGCAGGGCCAAGCCGGTCAAGGGTGTAAAATGGGATGAAGGGGAGGTGCCCCCAGCGGCCAGTTTGGTGATTCCAGCTGTGTTGCACCCCAGCAGTATTGGCATAACTCACAGGAGCCTTGCTGCACACTCTCCTTTGACATATGACCAGCTGGTCCAAGAGATGAGCTCGCCTACTTTGTTTGAGGCTTGGAAGCTCGCCTTCTCCAAGGCATTGGAGGAGTGGTTGCAGTTTGAGTGTGCTGCACCAACAGACAGACGTCCCCCAGCATCAAGGAAGCTTGCTTTGAGATTTGTGCTGAAGAGGAAGGTTGTGGATGAGGTATCAGTGCCCCATGTCAGGCCTGTCCTGAATGAGTATCACGGCACGGGGAGTCTGCCAGGAGAGGAGCTATACACGCCAGGGATGCTACACGACACATGGAGAATTTTGCTATGTCTCTACGTGGGGTTGCTGAACAGGGGAGCAGCTATGTCATCAGTGCTGCTGGACTTCAAGAGGGCATTTTTAAAATCTGATCCAGAAGTGGCCAGGAGGGTGTGGAAGCAGGATGAGCCTTACTGTGTTGAGGTGCCTGCCATCTGGAAGCTGGAGCTGCATCAACAATTCCTGGTTATTCTGAAGGGCCTGGAAGGACTCAGGTCGAGCCCAATCATCTGGAGACTCACGCTGCAGGAAGCTCTGATCAGTGAGTGTGGCTTGAGAGTGTCTTCAGTTGATCCCTGTTTGCTGCTGGCCCAATGGGAGGGTCTGCCAGTGTATGCTAGTTTGCATGGAGATGATCTGCATTTGCTAGCCCCCACGACCTGGCTGAAGAAGTTTATTCCTGTCATCAGTGGCAAGTTTTCACTGGGCAAGGAGCTGTGGCAGGAGCCCAACAAGCCTGTAGTGTTCTGTGGAATGCAGGCTACCCTGTTCAGGAGGGACGGGGAGTGGAGTATCAGGCTTCAGGCTGGAGGAGATTATAAACAGACCATTGTGAAGGCCTTGCCAGAGAAGATCACCCAGGCTGCAGGACCTGAGTTGAGAGGCATGTGGGCCTGGTTTGCCAGCATCTGTGGTCCGTCTTTGATGGTCCATAGCAGAATGCCTGATGAGGTGCTTGAGGATGAGAAGCCTCGAGTCATAGCCCGGTTGGTGGAGAGTACCCCTGATCTGATTTTGTCTGGGATTGACTTTACCCAGCCTATCACCTTGGAGATCTTTGTTGACAGTTCCATGGATGCTCGCCAGGTTACCAAGGTCAGGGGGAGATCTGCTGCTCTGTTTGCTTTTTATCAGAGCAGGGCAAGTTTGTTCAGCTGGTACAGCAGACTGCAGAAGAGGGTCTGTATCAGTTCAGATGTGGCAGAATGCAGGGCCATATGCGAGGGGATCCAGTCCAGCCTGTACATAAAGGAGTTAATGCTGGAGCTGGCTTCAGTTACCCCTTGGACCTTGCAGATGGAGACGTTGTTGCTAACAGACAGCATGGGTATGGTCCAGTTTGTTCACAAGCAGCTGGCCAGGAGCCGGGACCTGGATTATTTGTTGCTGAAGGAGTTGGCCAGTTTGGTTGACTTGAAGCATATCCCTGGCGAGGAGAACCCTGCTGATGCATTGACAAAGCTGCCACACAAGGCCCCAGCCCAGTACAATGTACTGAGGAAGCTCATGAATGCTGACTGTCAAGTCGGTCTATCTGTCTAAAAGCTGAGAGCTGGGTGCTTAAGTCTCTGGATATCAGGCTGGGAGCTTGATTGTACATAATCCTGAGCACACCTTGAGGGGTGAGACATGTCTCTGGTGTGGGAATGTCTGACATTGTCTCTGATGGAGAGATGTCTATCTGGGGTTTTCATCTCAGTCTGAGGTTTCCCCAGATCTGTGGTTTGTGGGCGGGGTTCGATTCCCTGGTGCCGTCTTAAGGCGGAGTTTCACGGACTGGCTGACCCATCCACCATGCTGGTGAGGTGGCGACAGGTCCCCTGATTTTCCACGGTTGGAACGAGTATGGGAGCTTGTGTTTTGCATGTGCTTCGCGTAGATGTTGTGTCTGGTTCGATAAGGGGCAGCAGACCGGCGCCGACTCCCGTCTGGGGGTCAGCAATGTTTTCTGATGAGCTGTTGTGGGTGATCTGTGGGGTTTCGCCTAAGGTCCTGAAGGTTGTACATACTTCTCAAGTTCTTAGCTGAACACCTATGGGCTGCCACAGTTGGCCAACCTCTTGTACATGGGTAACACAACGAGCCTCCCGTGAAGGGATAGGGACTCATTGTAATTTGTTTGTGCTCCTGAGCCAGTATGGGTGCTATGTACATATAATAAGGAATCCAAGCTGACTGTCATGCCCAGCGGGTTGTGACTTGTAGTCTGGGGAGGATATCCAGTACCCATTGTGTGTGTTTGTATGTAGACTTGTGTGAGCTGCTACAGCTCAAGAAAAGAAAGGATTGGAGTTAACGCCAAGCGCATTGGCGTGATCCTGATTCGGCATATCTCTGCGATTCCAGCGGCACCGGAACGAGTTCATTCCGACAAGTATCAAGAAAGTTATGGCGTTCCGACTTCCCGGTCGCGCGCGAGCGCGAGCCGGCTGTTCTTCTAAGTCGGACGTGAATATTTGCCGACGACATATGGGGTCGACAGTAATTCCTGGGCTGACAGGAATTAGGTGCTGTACCTACGACGGTATTGGATTAATACGTCGTACGCAGGAAATAGGAACCTTAACCTGTGGTCTGTTGGTACCGCAGGCTTAGTCCTGGACTTCTAGGTGCAGATGCAATAGTCACTGTGGACTGTGCTCTGTGGTCACTGTGCCTGTATGGCAGACCTACTGTATAGGAGTGGGCGCTGTACAGGTAGTGAATACTGTACCGGGGGTGTTATTACTGAGCAGGCCTCCTAGGCTGCTCAGGACTAGCAAGCACAGTGCACAAGTATATAAACAATAGGCCAGTGCCAAATGGGCATCTCTTGCGAGCCCGCCTCACGTGTTGTGCATTGACTTGGCAAGCGCGTGTACAAGCCTCAAGTGTGTGAGCGCTGTAACATTATCCGATTTTAACAAAGCTCCGTTTCCAACCATATCACACATTGCTGCATTGCAACCATATCCTTCACATTGCGTGTGATAAGAACGTTTAACTGCAGCAGCAGATAAGGTTATATCCTATGCCAGGTTAGCCCAACAGCTACACAAGGCAATGGGGCATGAGGCAGTGGCAGAAAGGCTGGCCAACAAAATTGATGGCCGTGACCTGGAACAGATGTGCAGGCATGTCAGGAAGCACTGTGAAGCGTGCCAACTGCATGCACCTAAACCCAAGAGATGGCATGTGGCCACCCCACCACTGGCTAGAGGAAAGCTAGTAGGGGATGTGATACACGTGGTGAAGGACACGGTGTATTACTTGGTCCTAAAAGATGCCTGGTCTAGGTTTGTGGTGATAGAACCCTTGCCAGGTATGGCCAATGAACAACTGCACAGAGCCCTGCTGATTGCACTAGCACGGTATCATCCTCAGGAAAAGCTAATGCTGGATCAGCAGTTCATGTGGATACAAGATTATCCTGATCTGCCCAAGATAGACATTGCTGGGGCTCAAGATCATGAACGCCAGGGGATGATTGAACGTACCATGCGTGCTATCAGGGACCTAATAAAGAAAAATGAGTCCAGGACAGCAGAGTCTGGGAGCTATGCTGATAGGACAGCGTGGGCAGCTGAGGTGTGCAGAACTCTGAACACCAAACCCCTCATGTCTTCTCCTTTTGGTGAAATCACATCAATTGGCCTGCAATCAGGCAGCTACTCTCAGGAGGTACTAGACCACTACAACACGCAAAGGCAACACTTGGCCAAGTTGCTGGCAAAAAAGGATAAAAGTAATGCCAGGCCTGTGTTTGAAGTGGGGGATCAGGTACTCTACTATAGGGAGGGGGAAGGGAACAAAGCCCACTCTGGTAGATGGCATGGTCCAGCTAAAATCATCAGGTTGTCAGAAACAGGTGACACGGTGACTATTCAGCATCACAGAGAGCGAATGGTTGGCAAGCATAGACTGAAGCTTTATTACCCTCCTTTGGCAGACGTGTCAGGGGTAGAATTCTTGGACATGGATTCAGAGCCTCAGTTTGGTGGGTTGGTCTCACCCAGTGAACTGGCCAGGGACATAGCTGATGCAAGCAATACAACCATAGACGCTCCTGTGTTCCTCAGTGGTGCAGCCCCACCACAGCCCAACGGTCCACCTGGGCAGGAGGAACGTGCACTAGATGAGCAGCAGGTCGCTCCTCCCTCATCTCAGGAACAGCCACACGAAGCAGCAGATCCTGTTGTCCCCAGGAATAAATTTGCTGAGGCTTTAAAAGCTCTACATAGAGCACACACTGCCAAGGCACAAATGGCAGCAGGTGCAGCACAAGTCAATGCTGTGGGTGAATCTAACCAGGATCCCAGTATTCTGGCAGTAGACACACAGGCACAGGTGAGCATCATCAGTGCACAAGCTGTATCTGGCCTAAGTCTGCAACGCTCGCCCTGGGCTAGAGTGTCAGATTTTTCAGGCAAAACAAAAATGGCAGTCAAAGGCCAAGTGCTAATTCCCATTCTGGGTGTGCCCACTCCCTTCCAGGTAGTAGAGGGCTACAAGGGGAATGCACTGCTGGGGGAACCATTTGTCTCATACCCTGGAGTTGTCATCTCAGCTGGGAGGTTGAGCGTGACTGGGGTGGGGCAGGTCACCCTGGACCATTTCAAAATTCCCTTAACACAGATCAGTGATGGCCTGGAAGCAGCCATCAATGCTGTCAATATAAAATACCTCCCAGGTCAGGAACCCTGTGTTGATTCCCTCATTCATTCTCAGAAGCTACACCCCTCTGCGTTTGGGCTTGGTAGATGGGACATTGCGTCCATGTCTCCCCTGTCCTATGATGATGTGGTCAAAGACTGTCAAACGCAGATTGGTTTTCTGAAATGGATGGAAGCCTTTAAGGGGAGGGGACACCCCTAAAGGGCACTTTTCTGGAAACCATACCTATGCATGTGCTAAAAATCCAATGATGATTGGGGACCATTAATATGATAAAAAAAATATTTTCCAGCCACTTGGGGGGGGTACTAGCCCCCACAGGGCACCGGTAACGCGCTAAAAATAGAAAAAGACGCTATTCTAGTCACATTTTTCCTAGGGCAGTGGGCAAACATATTGGGACCAAATCATATATTCCCATATATTTCCCTGACTTTTGAGAAATGCTACCTAATTTTGAGCACAAAATAATCATGTTTACACACATTGATGGATTTTCCCGCAAAAAGGGTACTTTTTTAATGAAAAAAAAAATTATCAAATCATAAACACATGGAATAGGGCCAAATCATATATTCCCAAATACTAGAGGTTGGGGGACATGCAGCCCCAAATTTTCAGGTCATTCTGACAAGCGCAGCCCTATTTGATGGATATTCCTAGATTGCCACCTGTGACGAAGCTAAGGGAGGTTTTAGCTAGTATTTAACCACACTAACACCCCTTTATACATCTAAGCCTCATGAAAACTGGCCAAACCACATACTACCATTCTCTGCACATATGGTACCTCCTATGTTCAAGGTTTGACGCCATTCTGACAAGAACTGCCCAAGTTATAACCATTCCAAGACGGCCACCCATGTAGACGCTACAAGGAAATTAGAGTAACCATTTAGCCACACTAGCACCTCCTTCTTCATCAAAGACATCTGCAAACTGACCAAAGCACACATAATCAACTCTTGCACGCTGACGGCAACGCATGCTCAATGTGGGGTGTCATTGCGACAAGAACTGCTCAAGTTGATGGGTTTCCTATATGACCACATGACAAGGCGCTAAGGACCACTCAGTAAGTTAGTAACCCCACAGTGCCACTTAATATGCCATCCAACATGCACCAAAACCATGCAGAGTATGTTTACAAAGTACAAGGGGTGGCCACGCACCTCATATGTCTTCATCATCCCTCCAGCATGGCCAGCCTTGTAAATATGTGCATAGCCTTGACGATGGTAGCCCTAACATGCCTAAGCGGCATTTCCTATGTTTCTCCCAGGTTAGAGTGTAAGGTTGATGCCAACCAAGCTAATCAACACAACAACACCTCCTAAACTGTCCTCCCCGGCATGGATGACAAACTGGGACTATGGAGGGCAAGGAACCAAGTAAGAACATGGTATATATAGCTTGCATGCAGTCATGCATGTCAACCATGGTTGGCTCAGCACATTGTAGTCTTGTCACATCATCATAACAAAGGAAAGCTCAAACAACCATTGGTGCCAGCTATCTACATGCAGTCACACAAATGCAATATCTCCAACATCATCATCACTATAACACTTCCATCCCTGCACGATAAAATGCAAAGAAACCATTGGCGGCCCTTCACCGCATGAGCGCTGTGATGCCGCTGCGGCCTGTGAGGAGAGGGTGCGTCACTCTCAAACAACAAGAAGCGTCCATACGCACAACATCCTTGCCAGAACACGTTTTATGAAATGCCTTATACCTTCCCGAAGAGCTATAGGCTGCGACTGAAGCGGCCCTGATCACGACATCAACGAAAACAATCTAAAGCTGCCAGGTATTCGACAACACAACGGCAAGCGACGGCGAGCTAGCTGGCGGAAACTGCCCAACCAAAAAGAACGCAAAAAACCTCGAACGATGAGCTCATAGAAGAAAGCACCGATAGCAGATAACGTTCGCGACAAATCTGTACCTTGCCCTCGTAAATCCCTCGCCCAGGCGCGCAACAACAGCCGTTCTTCCATGGACAGGTCAGACACGCACTGCGCAGGTCTGAACAATTACTTACCGATAATGGCCGAAAATCTGGCAAAAAGCACCAGCTCGGTTTAGAATTCGATGCAACCGATATTAATGCCTGCTTCAAGGTCAGAACAGCCCCCAAAACCGCTATTTTACAGCCGCTATCATGAATTCTATTTCATTCCGCGCGACCAAAAAATTCAGATTACCCCCCATGCCGATGGCATAAAAAAACAACAGCGATATTGTAAACCAGCTGATATCCGCCACAAACTAACATCATAAACTCATATCCTTTTAGATTCGAGTAAAAGTTTTGCATTTCGCCTGCCCTAGTGTGGTAGTTTCGCCTGAACGCAGTCGCCATGGCCACTTCCGCAAGGGGTGCGCGCACCGTGCACGTGAAATTTGTGACCTTCGTCTCCGGCGCGAATTTTTTGGCGCCAAAAAATTCGGGGGTGTCCCGTCCCCTTAACAGGGCTAGAGAGGAATGGGTTTGTCCTGATCCACGTAGTAAGTCCCAGGTACCACCTGTAACACCGATTGAGGCACTGCCACAAGGGGCCAGAAAGCTCAGACTGAAGTTTGTCTGCAAGCATAAACCCCAGGCAGATGGGACACCTCCCATTTTTCATGCCAGACCTTGTGTCACGGAGTTCAGGGGCTCCACTGAGCTAACAGAGGCTGAACTGTATACCCCTGGTATTCAGCAGACGTCTCTTAAGGTCCTGTTGGCCACTTTCCTTCACCATCTGAATGCTGGCAAGGACTACGTGTGTAAAGCCACTGACATTAAGCGTGCCTTCCTTAAAGGCAACCCTGACATAGCCCAAAAGGTGTGGAGGGGTCAAGTCTATGTGGTAAACACTCCCAAAGTCTGGGCTGGGGACATCAAGGAACCTCATCTAAGGCCTAACTTGGGGGTAGAAGGGCTTCAGTCAGCACCTAAAATTTTTAGGCTGTCTGCCCAAGAGGTCTTCCTGAAGCTGGGGGCCCTGTATGATGATATTGACCCTTGTTTCTTCACCATCCCTCATCCTGCTGGTATGATGATGTTTGTGTGGCATGGGGATGATCAGCTCATTACTGGTCCCAAGGCAGCCGTGGAGGATTTCATTGCTCAAGTGTCTGCTAGCTTTGAATTAGGCAAGCAGCTGGAGCTGGGGAAAGATCCTGTCAAGTTCTGTGGCATCATTCTGAACCTGTTTAAGGAGCAGAAGGAGTGGGTGTGTTCTCTCAAAGCATCCCCTGAGTATGTCATGTCTTGCAAAGATGTTCTCCCTTCTGACATCACTCCTGATCTCTGTCCCACTATTCGGGGTAAGCTAGGGTGGTTGTGTGCCACTTGTGCTCCTCATCTGGCAGTGGTCAGCAGGGTGGATGATGATGTCCTCATGGAGGTAGGGTCCAGGGCTATTAAACAGGTGTTGCATGATGGCCCTCCCCTTATTCTTCATGCCTTGGATCTGTTCCAACCCATCCACATCACATGCATGATGGACAGTTCCATGGAGTCACGGGTAGTCACTAAGGTACAAGCCAGAGAGGCAGGGCTATTTATGTTGTCTAACCCCACTGGCAAGCAATCTTTGGTTTCCTGGTTCAGCAGACTCCACAAGCGCAAGGCAGTCAGCAGCAATGTAGCGGAATGCCGTGCTGTGGTCTCATCTGTGTTGCATGCCAGGTACTTGAACCATCTGCTGGTGTGGTTGCAGCATCAGGCTGGTAGTTATGCTGGGGTCAAATCCCATCTGCTGACTGACAGTCAATCCCTTCTCTCTTTCCTGGACAACCCCTTGGCTGTGCACACTGATTTGGACTGGATTGTCCTCAAGCAGGAGTGTACCTATCTGGAGTCCAAGACTCACATCCGAGACCCTGACAATGCAGCAGATGCACTCACAAAAGTGCCACAGGCTGCAGGGCCTCAGTATAGAGTCCTCTACACGCTGATGAACCCATATAACGACAGAGGGTGAAGTGCCTCAGCCTAGGGCTGTTAGCACCAGATAGGAGGGTGGTCATGGGGTGGCAGGGTCTGAAGTGTCCCACCCGTAAGACTCTCTTTGCGTCATTAAAGATTGAGGTCAGAAGGGTCCTCCTTTATTGATGGCTTGTTCTTTGTCAATAAAACGTGTGGTCATATTTTTCTGACAATGGTTTTCCCAACACAGGCATCCAACCAGTGGGGATGTTATATCCAACACGGAGGAGCTATGGGCGCTTTTATTAATGCATCTCTTTCAGTGTCCTGGTTGTCCCTGTGGGGAACCTTGCATATCAGTAGTGGTTGGCATATGAGTGGGTTGTGGGAAGAGTCTTCCCCTCACTCCCCAAAGAAAAGTAATAATGGGAGTTATTCTAGGGCTTCAGGCCTAGACTATCAGTACACGTGGCGTTGTCCCCGTTTCCCAAGTGGGATACGGACATGGACGGTGGTGTAGTACACTGGACATATCTCTACTAGGGTTTAGATCCGCACGTGCCATATTGGGCACGTGGGTGCTAGATTTTTGCACTGAGATATGTAGGGCACACGCACGTGGGTATTCACGTGGTAGGGTTTATGAGCTGTGATGCAGACCACAAGGTGGTTGCAGTGCTAGTCCTGTACGGAGGTCCTAGGGGAGGTCCAGGACCATCCACGTAGTGCTGTTAGGCAGTCGGTGCCTGTGGGCATCGTATCAGTCCTAGCTGGAGTAGATCTAGCTGAACGGAGCCAGCACCTCATTGGTTAGCACTAGTGCAGGATAGCTAGCTGCCGTCTCAGTGTCCAGAGGCCTCAATTGAGGCCTTTTGGCTCAATTGAGGCCTTTTTTACCAAGATCTCACAAAGTACGGTATTTTGGCGGGAAGGACCGGTCCTATGGGTCGTCCGGCCCCAGTGGCGCGAATCTGGTACATGTGCTGAGCGTCCTGACCCGTTGGGGTCGACAGGGGTCGACGGTTACTGAAAAATACGTGAGGTGGAAAAGTACCTATTTTGGCCACTTTCGTGCAACGGGACGAGGAATTTTCACGAATGCACGACCATGGCGGCCTCGAGTAAAATGGACCGTATGGCCACGTTCGTGCATCATTTCGAGCAGTATGGAGCGCGTTGGGCAGATAAATTATCCTTGAAGCTAGCCCGACCGCTAAATGTGTCAAAAGTCGATTTATAAATTCGTGGGGTCGTTATTTGTGTGCTGAATGCCAGGTTAGTGAAGTTCAGATGGGGCGTAGATGGCGTTGATAGTGCGCCTGCCAGCAGGACGATGCTTCGATATGTTGGGAAGGAGACTAGCGGAACGGCGGGGGGGATGTTGGGGCAGCCGTGACTAAAGGGGCGCTGGTTATATTTGAGCCTTTTGTCGTGAATCCATAGGTAGAGGAAGGGGTGTTTTTAGCTAGGAAAAACTGGGTTGCGGACAATAAACGCGCGCGCGCCCCCAGATATGGGAGCGCAATTATGCGAACAGCGCTGGTGAGGCCGCTGCAGCCGCTTTCATACGTCAATGGACGACGCATGGAGCGTCTGTCCGGCCAGATTTGCGGGCTGCATCGCTTCCGGACAACTTGAAAACGCCGAGCTTGAACAGCTTTTCTGATGCAGCCACGTTCAGCGCCAACGCATATGCGTGCTTAGTGATCCCGGGTGTGACGGGTGTGAAAGGTAAGTGCGTCCTGGTGGTAGAAAGGGAATGGCATCGATTTGCTTGTGATATCGCCAGTTTTTAGCTGCCTATCGGCGCCTAGTGCCGAGGTGACGTAAGGCAGGCTATATTACTTCGTGCAGTGCTCTGCGGCTGGCCCCCACCGTGTAGACGTGTTTGCTTTCCATAAGAAGCATGGCAGTTCCTGCCATGCTGGCCATGTCTCAGGCAACCCTTGCAAAGCTTAAAATCAAGCTAGAGGTCTAGAAGACAGTGCAAATGGTGTCCAGTTATGCTTGTATATCTTGCCATGTGCTGTTCATCTGCTGCCGCGGCAGCAAACCCCTGTCAGAATATACCGTAACAATGTAGATATTGGGGCTATGTGAGTGAAGCTGAGCGCTTGGAAGGTCACACCTATCATTATAATGCATGATCCTTGTGCGTGTTTGTAATAGAGGCTTTGGATTCCTCATGGTTACGTGCAATACCCATGGCAGGCTGTTGCTGCCTGCAGTGCTGCGCGACAGCCCCGGCCGTGCAATTGTGTATGAGGCGTCCCTTGGGGAGCATGCCATGTCATGCCATGCTTACCGTGTTGTGGGGAAACCTCGTAAGGTCTAAAAGACACCTAAGAGGCAGAGGGAACTGAGTACTAGCGCCTTTTTTCTGCTTGCATCTATGGTCATGCTGTGTTTATGGTGCCACCGCAGCGACACCCTGTTTTGTTAAATCATAATTAAATAGGTATTGGGGCTATATGACTGATGTTAAGTGCTGGCAACCCCAAAACAATCATAATAATGCATGGCCTATGCTCATATTTGGAAAAAAGTTGTTTGGCTGCATGCAACACCCAATATAAAAAAGGCCTCAATTGAGGCCTTTTCCTGGACATTGGGACACTAGGTTACCCTAACCTACGTGCCCATGCAAGCCAGGTTGGCAAGCTTGCATGGATTGATATATGCCAGCCATTGCATAATCAAACACACGTTCGCTTTCAGTGCACAAGTGCGTTAACTGGTGCCACTCACGATTTCCTCGCGGGTCGCAGCATGGGGGACATCCAGGGCCGGGGGCGCTGGCTTAGCAGCTCCACGGTTGCCCATTATGTGGGCTTGCACCGCAGTTTGGAGGTGGAGCTGCCTGAGGTTCTTCTTCGGGCCATGGCCGCCTGCCCCCCTCGGGCCTGGCGGGCTATTTTGAAATTGCCCTCCACCTAGTTTGGTTGTTCATTTCTATGTCATTATGCTAGGTTCTTTGCCCCTGGCATGGATCGCCAGGGAGGGATATAAGGGTAAGGCTAGCCTTTGCCAAGCAATAAGTGTTCCCATGAGCATCGGCGGCCGGGATGTGGCCTGCCTTTTGTATGTGCTCCACTCATTGTTTTAATAAAGAGTCTGGTTACCCTGGAGTTCCACGGTTAATAGAATCGTGGTTCTCTGAACATAGTTTCTTTATAGTGAGATGGAAGGGTAGCCGCTATAGCTAGGTTATTGGGTTCACGTGACATACCTTTTGAGGCCGGTGCGGCCTGATCCGGATCAGTCGTGGCCAAAGCTTTGGCCAGTTTTTCTTGGCCAGGTGGCAGGAGCTACGTTGAGATATAAACCTGCCACTGTCTAGGTTTCTGTTACGCCGCGGATATCTACCTCCACCTCTACCTCTAATGGGCCTGATACTACCTAAACTGGTCAGGCCTCCTCTACTCAAACCTCTGGCGAAAGACGAACGTGACGGAGCTGATCTCAATGCATTAACGTATGTGTTACTATAATACGCCATACAACCATTTACCAAAACCCGTTTACTCCAGGAATAGAGGAAGGAAACACAACTACACTGCCGTGACTCAAGCCTAAATGTGTTAATTCATTTAACACACGCCGAGTGCACACACAAGGGGTAGAACGCACATAAATGGTCACCAACGGTCCAACACGCTCGGGCCGACATGGCCCTCGCCTACAGATGCACGCTGGTCCACTACATCTACTGATGCACGCTGGTCCACTACATTCTACCACAGGATCAGGACCACTAGTAAAGTACGCGGCGCGGCGCCCAACGGCACCCAATGTACCACAGTACTGTTACGAGGACAATAATGTCCCGGTAGGAGCCTAAACGTAAACCTAGGGACAACCGAGGCAAAAGACCTAATTTACGTCCGTAACTACAACGAATTATTACGCGACGTAACACCTCCCCCCCCACAAAGGTAGGGAGCCCTCTCCCTACGCACAGGGAGGAAAACAAGGGGTAGGAAACCTAATGCACCCAGCACACACTAACACAGTCGGCAGACCGTCCAAGATACAAGACACCAACGTATTAACTCGGTCTCCACCACCACGCCGGGAGGTGTAGGGTTAGCCAGCACCAAGCCTGGTGGTAGGTTCCCCTAACTGCCTGGAACAAAGTCCTTGCCGGGGGGGAACGGCACTGGGCAGGACACACAGAGTAAACAAATCAGTACCAAGGACCAAGAACGACCAGCCAACTGGCCAGAACATGAGGGCGACTCTATATACCGGAGGGACAACACCCTCAGGTCGGGCCTAAGGCCCTCTATCTAATGGCCATCCGTCTGGTAGGTACCACGGGAGGCCAGCAGGACATCCAGGTAAGCCTGGTAGTGAGACACATCCTCAGCATTGTCGTGCCTATCTACAGTGAGGAAAACATCGGCCCACACGCCGTCAGGGAAAAGTCCCAGGAAGGCCCAGTAGTACCTATGCTGTGTAAGAACGACCTGGCCCCGGGCCCAGTCCAGGAAACCGCAGGCAAAGAGGCGTAGGAAAGGCTCTACCGCGATCAGGCAGAGAGCCCGAAGGAGCAGGCGATGATACCGGATCCGAGGGCGCATACCCGTCGGGAAAAACAGATCTACCAGGGGCTCCACGTTGGACGGCCACAACCGGATATGCCGAATCTCGCGGGAGCGCCACCGGCGGGCACACTGTCGCGACCCGAACGTCTCGAGGTAGTCGCTAGCCCGGGGAGGAGGATGACCCCGAGAGTCCAAACCCTGGCCCGGGATGGGCGCTGGACGACGGGCATCCCACTCTAGGATGGGCTGAAGGACGGTGCTGTACGTGGCACCCGGCACCGCAGGAAAATCTACCGTAAGAGCATCTGAGGCCATAATGCCCAGAGGCGGAGGGTAAGCCCACTGGAACCCGCCGTAGGTGTCCAAGTCATTGTGGCGCCGAGCCCAGCGGTACAGGACGCGCCGAACCAGGATCTCACCCTGGAACACCGGATCAGCTAAAATAACCATGTCGAAAGGAGGCCGATCAGTCTCAACTGGTAGGCCACGGTCCCGCGGCGCCCGACACACCTGGGAGAACCCGTAGGACATGGGCGAAATGGCAAGCTCGGCGGAGGCGCGCGGCAGGTCACACTGGCGGCAAGCGAGCGCAGACATACCATACCCGAAGACAGGCGTGTCGCGCGACTCCGGAGTCGCATGCACCACAGAAGGGGCCCGATCCCGATCGCCCTCTGACAACTCCCGAAGGGAATCGGCAGCGCGGGTGGCGCGCGGGTCAGAGCCACTGGACCGAACAACCGCAGCCAAAGACCGCGGGGCCGAAGGGGCAGGGGCCGACGAAGGGGTAGGAACCGGCACAGGCGCAGAAGGCGCCGGTACAACAGGGGGCCGCGTCGGACCCGATGCCGCGGGGGTCGCGACGGACCCGCCTCCGCAACTGGCGCGCCGGTCTCTGGGGGTGGAGCACCACCAGGCCACATGTTGAAAATAGGACCCGTGGGGACAGGCAATCCGGCATACGACTGGTTACCGTCCAAGCTCCAGTCAGGCACCGGGATCCTCTGCGGAGGACCGCCCTCCCAAAGCCTGGGAAGACCGCCCGGGTCGCTGAAGAAACCCCGCGAGGGCGGCGCTGACGTGGTGGGCGGCTCGGACGCGGCGGCGGCGGGCGCGGCCACTGGGACGGCGGACTCGCGCCGAGGCGCAGGTACGTCAGTAGCAGGCGCAGCGGTAGCCGAAGGCGTAGGAGCTGCAGCACCAGAGGGAACCGCAGCCGCCGAGGGCTCGTGCGACACGGTCGGACCCGTAGACGTCGAGGCGACCGAAGGGGAAGGGGGCACAGCTGCAACAGACACCCCACCTGGCGTGGCTGGAGCGTGCGCCTGGGCCGCCATGAAGGCCCCGAAGGCCGCCGTCAGGGACTGGATCTGCGCCTGCATCGCAGAAACTGTCGCCGAAAGAGGATCAGGCAAACCCGAAGGGGTAGGCTCCACTGCAACACACCGGGTCGACCGAGGGGACGACGGGACCGGAGAGGGAGGAGCAGACGCCGAGGAGGCGGACGCAGCGCTCGAGGCAGAATATTCTGGAGTATAATGTACCTCGGATGGGGCGCCCGTAGGGGCAGGACCACCAACTGCTACTCCCGCCGACTGATCAGCTATCTCCATGAATTCTACGGCCCGCAGAAGGTCGCAGGGGTTCTCATCTACCTCAGCATCATCCTCAGCCGGAAGCCAGGGGAACACATCCCGTAGGCAGGAGCGGCCCACAGGGGTGGAAAGGTAGGAGAACACACGGGAGCACTGGAGAACCGCATCTATCTGTCCCAAGGCTGGACAGCGGGAACCACACCCCAACAAACAGTGCCCGGCATCGTCGAACCCGTGCAAAACAAGCTGATGCGGCTCGTCAGGGGAAGGACCGTACCACGTGACCGTGAAGAGAGCAGCCCGGACTAGACTCGCATGTTGGGCCTGGAGGGCCGGCTGCACAACGCCACCCGGATAACTGGACCGCGACACCCAGCGGCCCGGAAGGGCCTCGAAGTACAGCTCAGGGTCCGGTAGGGGCAGGGACGGCAGCGGGCTCTCAGCCGGAGGGGTAGGCTCTGACATGACGGCTGCGGAGGGGAGGGGACAACCAACCACCCGTCGACAGCAGACATAACATAAGAGAGGAGAAAGCCTACAACTAGAGCTTGTGCAGGGTTTTATATTCCTGGAGCAGGCGACTACACCCATCTAGCTCACTCTCCGTATACCAGACCTTATCTACTTCACTACGAGCATACATCCACTTCACTTTATACTGACGCTGGGTACCGCGGCCCTTTTTGATATCTCTATGGGCCACGATGCTTTCTACTTCGTCTTCTACTTCCCCAGTGTCAGGGTTATGCTCTAAAGGGGCAGGCGCTAGCTCTCTACCAGCGAACGTACTAGGGTGGTACAGTTTCAGCTGGCTCCTATGGAAGGTGTTCGAATGTGTCTGCCAAGAGGTAGGGATATCGACTTTATATAGGAAATTTCCTACTCTAGACAAAACATGGAAGGGTCCTAAGAAGGCGGGCCTAAGTTTGACCTTAAGTTCTGCTTCAAACTTATGAGCAAAACGGCCAACACGAGGGCCTTCTACTAATACTAGATCTCCTATTTCTATCTCAGGTGCTCTTCTATCTAAGGAGGCACGCAACCTAGCAAGGTACTTAGACTGAGCTTTTTGGTACCCTGAGATCGCGTGGTCATGAGCAGTTTTCATTCTATCTAGTAAGGACCGTACACCTTCTACAGTATCTCGGGACACATCATCCTTGTCCCGTAGAGGACTAGCTAAGAGAGAGGTAGGAGTAAGAGGCTGTCTACCAGTATCTAAGAAGAAGGGCGTATATCCATGCGCAGCTTGGGGACAATTGTTGAGGGAGAACTCTACCAAACATAAATAATCCTCCCAATCACTACCCGAGCCATTAACATAGTGCCTAAGCGCTTCTTCTACTACCCTATTAAGACGCTCTACTAAATGAGAGGAGGAGGAGTGGTAGGCAGTACCGTAGGTAACCTTGGTACCGATGGCAGCGAAAAACTGCTGCCAAAAATCTGAGGTAAATAATTTATCCTTATCACTAATAAACTGCCTACTCAAACCATGATATCTATATACATTATTGAGGTATAGGCGTGCGCAATCACGTGCTGTGAGTTCTAAAGGACACGGCACAAGATGGCACATACGAGTAAAACGATCTATGAACACAAGGATTTGGGCATTGCCCCTATCATTCTTTCTAAAAGGTCCTACAAAATCCATCATGATAGAATCCCACGGCATGATGGGGTCAGGCAAGGTCCTAGGTTCTGCTATCTGTCCTACGTTATTGGGTTTCATCTCCTGGCAAGATTGACAAGTTCTAACATACTCATCTACATCCTTATAAAGGGAAGGCCAGTAATAAGAGCGGGCTACTAAGTCCCGTACCCGTTTACCACCCTGATGAGCAGCTAAGTCATGCAACTCAAAAGCAAGGAGGAGCGACAGATAGGAGGGACATACAGGCGCCATTGAGGGGGAGAATCTGCTACCTGCACATATAAAAACCCACCTACAAATTTACAAGGATGCTTGCCTAATTGTTGGGGATGTGCAGCAATGGCAGCTAATGCTTCCGGCTCAGTGGCCGTAAATCTACTAATAAGGCGTTCAAGATCAGAGGTAGGCATCGCTACAGAGGTATCCAGAACAGGTTTAAAGAGATCTCCTACCGCCTTGCCAAAGAGAAGGGGAGGTCCTAGAGGGACTACGTTTTCGTAAGACTTTCCTGACCTAGTCGCTATATGGCTAAGCGGTACAGAAATTTTATTTTTCCCCTCCCCCCCACCGAGGCCACGGGAAGGGCCTCACACGGGAGAGAGAGTCCTACGTGAGAAAGAAGATCAGGCATGCGAACAGCTGTATGAAAGAGGTAGGCATAGGATTCATCATCAGGTAGTTCACCATAAGGGGTTACACCCATAGTAGTAGGAACTAGAGTAGTATTGAGAACATCAAGGTCCTCGAAAAAGGAGTAGTCTGCACGACGAGAGAGTGCATCTGGTACTATGTTATCTACACCCTTGACATACTGAAGTTTGAAAGGGGAAAACTGTGCTAAAAATTCCATCCAGCGCGCTTGCCGAGGGGTAAGGTTGGGTTGGGAGAGAAGATGGGTAAGGGGACGGTGATCCGTTTGGATAACTAATCTATAAGGATCTAGCTCACAGGGTTCATTCAGGCAGACATCAAATTGAGCACCTTTAAGAAAGTGCTGCCACGCGTGGCAACAATACACCACCGCTAAGAGTTCCTGCTGGTGTACGGGATAGTTACGCTCCGCAGGAAGCATTGTCCTAGAGATATACTCAATTGGCTGTAAGCCCTGACCCTGATCCTGGAGAAGGACGCCACCTATAGCTACCTTACTAGCATCTGTAGCCACAACAAAAGGTTTAGTAGTATCCGGTAGGATGAGTACAGGAGGGGAAAGGAGTAGGGATTTTAGGCACTGAAAAGCCGACTGACATTCACTACTCCAAACAAAGGGGATATCCTTCTTTAATAAATGATTAATAGGGGCTGCTATAGTTGCGAAACGCGGGATGAAGCGCCTATAGTAAGAAGCAATTCCTAGAAAACTACGTACACCTTTAACGTCGGTAGGGGTAGGCCATTCCTGAATTGACTTAGTTTTATCCGGGTCGGTAGCGACCCCGGCATCTGACAGAACGTGCCCTAAAAATGGGACACTCCTACCCGAACGAACTTTAGCACGGCGCGCCCACAAAGAATTTTCAGCCATTATTTCTAATACTTTCTTTAAATCACGTAGGTGCGTTTCAAAATCAGGAGAGTAAATAAGAATATCATCTAAGTACGCTTGAGCACAAGAACGGTCATGCTCAGATAAAGAAACAGAGGAGAAGGAAGGATCCTTTAAATCAGAGGATACTTGAGGAAGGTGAGAATTTCCCATAACAGGTCTAAGCACTTCATTCATTAACATTTGAAAAGAGGCAGGCGAGTTACAGAGTCCCATAGCCGCTACTCTAAACTGGTAATGACCAAAAGGGGTGGCAAAGGCGGTTTTATGGCAATCCTCGGGAGCTATCCGCAACTGCCAAAACCCATCCGCACAATCCAGTACTGTGAAACAAGTGGAACCTTTAACCTTATTAAATATATCATCAATACGAGGTAGAGGGTATTTAGACTTCACAGTAATATCATTCAACTTCCTATAATCAGTAACTAGGCGAAACTTGCCATTTGGCTTAGGAACTAACAGGACACCAGCTGAGTAGGGAGAGTTACTAGGCTCTATCAATCCTGCTTCTAATAGCGACACTAAAATCTGTTTTAGTTCCTTTAATTCGGTAGGGCCCATTCTATACATCGGAGAGTGCGTAGGAACTGCACCGTCCTTGATAACTACACGGTGTAAAACAGAACGAGGAGGAGGATAAGAAGGAGTCTTTTCTTCAAAAACCTTTGAGGAATCTATCACAGCCATGTATCTTACTATTTCATTTTCAGTAAATCCCACTCCTATTGTATCCACTGTGTTTATATCTATATCCACACTATTATTAGTGATAGGTATCTCCTGTACTTCTTGTCAAATATCTAGCGATGTTTCTCTACTTTTGTCACGCATTATGGTATCACGCATTATATGCGGGGAAAATTGACGCCGTCAGCTAGGTGTTTATTTACACGACTTGTTGTTGGGTTTGCATCCCTATTAATTGCACCCACAGGTCGTTGACTAACTTAATATCATATACAATGTTTGAGTGTACTAAAATCCGAATGATGTTGCTCGGAATACAGCAAGCGTTACCTGTCAGCACCGTTACAGGTGCCGTAATTTACATCGGCTCTCTCCGGATCAGATCAGGTCCGCAGTTTGTGGTGCCGCCCTGGAGGCGATAGGACTTTGAGCCTATCAGACCACACACACAATGTACCATGATGTGGACAATAGATTACAGGCTGCAAAGTCGTTATTATCTAGTGTTCTTTCCGTGGTTGTAGAGACGCTAAGCTGCAGTGCCGTCAGATGTAAATCAACGGTGCATAATGCATTAGCCGCCACTACTTTGTGTGCCTAGAGTTGTTTTGCTTGCTAGCCGTGTGTGGCCCCGACCCAGTGTTGGTCGTGTGACCCTGCCCAGTGTTGGCATTGTCATTTGCCCTGGCCCAGTGTTGGCTATGGTAGACTGCGCCCAGTGTTGGCCGCACCGTGTTTTCCACTCTCAGTATCGGTGTTCTCTGAACGTAGTTTCTTTATAACA
The DNA here is from genome assembly GCA_009746045.1 of Mesostigma viride. Taxonomy (NCBI): domain Eukaryota; kingdom Viridiplantae; phylum Streptophyta; class Mesostigmatophyceae; order Mesostigmatales; family Mesostigmataceae; genus Mesostigma; species Mesostigma viride. The sequence goes on along the minus strand of RPFO01000132.1, from coordinate 1,574,227 downwards.
GATGAGAATGAACGCCGCTATGTGAGTGGTACTACGGGACGGTGGGCCTTGGGCTGGACCGGTTCCATGAGTTAGAATTATTTGGCCAGTTTTGTATGGCCATTTCTAGTTCGTTAAGTTAAGTAGCAATTAAGTTACTGTTGCTGACGGCTCATGAGGCGAGCCCGGGCTACGCCGCCCTAAAGTGCCAATTGCACGATGTTCTAGGTCTCTTTTTCTTGTAATCGGATGTATGGGGTATGGGTATGGCGGATTACAAGAAATTTAATGCTGCCCTAATCGCGTCAGCCTTTTGGCTGGCGGTGGCCGATTAGAGATGGCGCGTGACTGACATAGCTTGAACAGTCACGTGACTGTGAAAAAGAAATTTATTACTCTCGTCGGTTTTCTCCCCGCAGCTGGGTTCTTGGCCGACGAGAGACTATAAAATACTTCGCGTTTGCCTGCGCGTGGCACCTGTACGGAACTCTGAAACCATGAGTAAGATTTCCGTGCCACGCTGCAGTGCCTACCGCTTTGCTGCGGAATGTCGCAGCAGGGTTGCAGTTCCTGACTACTGACTGCCGAAGGAAGGGTGGTCGGGTTACTTTCAGTGGGCATTGTGATGGACGACAAGTCTGTCGGCCCTCGCGTAAGTAGAAAAATATTTACCAGCATCCGCTCTTATGGGTGCGTGAGGTCTCGGGAATGTGGTGGGGACGAATTCCGGAATTATGCAATATTTCGATTCAGACCGAGACTTAAGGGGCCAGTTTAACAGACGGACCTGGGCCGGGCAGGACCAAATATTTTGGCCGGCCCAGTTGCGCTTGCGCTTTATCGGCCGCTGGGGTGTGTGATGAGAGCCTGCTCATCAACTAAAACCTGAAATATGGAAAGTTACTCCCCCAGGTGACAACGTTGACAGTAATCGAGATATGGTGGCATCGGGTGACGTCCTACAAGTTGTCGTCACGTTAGGGCGGCACTGGCCTTTGAGGGAGGTCCGTGGTCGTTAAACGAGGCGTCTTCTTCCTTGTCTTTGCGTGCACATTCAACACCCTCTTTTACTGGCCGAGGGTGGAAGGCTGGGGGGGGCCCTGCGAAGGGTTATCGTGCATGAGGCTCGCTACAGCCGCCGGCGATTGTAATGGTCGTGACCGTTGCGGCAGGGCAGCCTCGAGAGCCACTGAGCGAAAGTGGTTGGCGGAGCTTTGGAGATAAAGCACCAGGAAAGGGGGGTTGGGTAACGAGAACTACAATCAATCATGAAATGGGTGCAGCGTGGCAGGCTCACTCATGGGTTCTGTAATTGCCCACTTATTGTTTTAATCAAATGTTGGTGGATTGGTAATAGTGGGAATAGAATCGGTGTTCTCTGAACGTAGTTTCTTTATAACAGATGAGAATGAACGCCGCTATGTGAGTGGTACTACGGGACGGTGGGCCTTGGGCTGGACCGGTTCCATGAGTTAGAATTAGTTGGCCAGTTTTGTATGGCCATTTCTAGTTCGTTAAGTTAAGTAGCAATTAAGTTACTGTTGCTGACGGCTCATGAGGCGAGCCCGGGCTACGCCGCCCTAAAGTGCCAATTGCACGATGTTCTAGGTCTCTTTTTCTTGTCCCGCCCTCCCTCCCTCTTCTTGTGTTTGTTTCAAGGGTAACGAGAACTACAATCAATCATGAAATGGGTGCAGCGTGGCAGGCTCACTCATGGGTTCTGTAATTGCCCACTTATTGTTTTAAGCAAATGTTGGTGGATTGGTAATAGTTAGCTGAGATGCTTAGGCTGACACACGGATTTCCGGCCTGCGCGCCGCGTATTGCCTACCGCGGCTGAGCGGGACACCTCAGTACAGTACGGCAGGGTGTACGGTACTGAGGTGTCATGTGGACCGATGTGCGGTTAGTGCCAGACTGTGCCTAGACTTCAGCTCGACCCGCCAGACCCGGGTTATCCGGTTCTGGACGGGCCGAGTGTAGTTGATGCTAGTGACGTGGTCGCATGGCATTGCAGTGTACAGTTGTCCACTGGTCGTGTGCTGCAGGTAGCACCGCCATAGGCATATAGGCGTAGCACTGGGGAGTGCCACAGCACCCGAGTTTGCCCAGACGTTCCATTCTGAGCTCTCAGCTTCCATTGCTCTCTCATTGTATTATTGTAATACAATCATCATTCGCTCTCAGCTTTCGCAGTTGTTCGTCGTCCCTAGTCTCCATCCAACTTGGACTGAAAAGTTCGATATTTTTTTTACAAGCAAAAAAAAAGATATGGCTTCCAACAACGGCAACAACGGCAACAACAAGGGGAAGGCGCCTGCCAGGCGCACCTCACCCCGCCTTTCGCCGGAGGGCACGCCCTCCACCACCGATGCGAGGGTGACGCCCAACGTCACCTTCCGCACGGTGGTCGCTGACCAACCCAGGCGTCGGGGCCCGCAGGTGGGGCCCGGCGCCCGGGGATGGCGAGCGGGCGGCCGTTTGCCACTGGCGGTTCGTCCGCCATGGCACCTGGGGGGCAGGTCCCCCGGGCACGACCCCCGTCGCAGGTGACGGGGGTCGTGAGCGGAGTGATTCCTCGAGGAGGATGGCGAGGTGCCGCCTGCGAGGCCTCGGCCTTCGCTTGAGCTTTCGTCGCAGACACCTGCGACGTCTGGCAACCTTTCCGTGGGCCGACAGATGGCCACCATGGACATTGACCGGTATGGGGAACATGTTCCGCCCCCGGTCGCGTTCGGGCGCCCACCCCATTTTCTCCCCCTTGGGGAGGACGACATCCCGGCGTTCATTGCGGTGAACGGCCGGATCATGCACCAACGTTTTCAGTTGCTTCCAGATGAGCAGATACACGCGATAGAGGTTCATCGGGTGCACACGCTGATCGAGGGGCGTCTTAGGATGCAGTCCCACTGGTTCAGGTGGCGGTTTGGCTGTACTGTTTCGCCAATCGGCCGAGGCACAACCCCGGCACTGTTGATCAGTGGGCGTCCAGGCAGCGCCAGAGAGAGGCGCTGCGCGTGGTCTCCAGACCAGAGATCGCGCTGACTCCGTTGGGGCCGTGGCCCCAAGTCACGCCAGTTGGCTGGGGCCCGGATAGGCGTGAGGCGGCTGCGATGCCGCCTGCGACGGGCGCGGGGCGGCAGACGCCCCCAACACGCCCATGGGTGGTGAAGCCACCCAGGACCCTCTGGCAGGTCAGAGGGTCCAACCTCAGCCGCAGGCTCCCCCGCCCAGCGTGGGGGGCCAGGTGGCTGAGGAGGCCACCGGGGTCGCAGGGACCCCGGCGGCGACACAAGCGCCCGGGGTCGCAGGGACCCCGGCAGCGACGCCGGCGCCTCCGGCGCTGGCGGGGGATGCAGCCCCCATGGAGGGTGTCACGGGCACCTCCAGCGGCTCTGGGGGGCAGGCCCCCTCTAGCCGCAACAAGGACAAGTCCCTGGCAGGGCCGGAGGGGCCCAGGGTCCCACCGCAGCTGGGCAGCAACCAGCACTGCTGGAGGGCGACCTGCAAGGTCGCGACTTCATCACCCTGGTGATGAGGCCGTGTGGCGTGCCATACAGACAGCCACAGCCTCCTTCCGTGGGCTGGCCGACAGGAGCCAGCAGATGCACGTCGCGGAGGCGGGCAGCCTGGTGTGTGCAATCATCACGCACATCCTGGGCCTGCCCAACCTCCAAGCGGGCACACGCAGGGTGTGCGACGACCTGCTGCCTGCCCTGCAGGCTCTCCTCTCAGGGAGGAGGGTGCAGGGCAGCAGGGTGCGTCTGGTGCGTTTGCTGGAGCTCCTGCACAACGCCATCCTGAGGGGGCGGGTAGGTGGCTAACTCTGCCTACCTGGTTGCATCATGATCTTACTAACCCTACTGACGATGAAGTGTCCCTCTCTCCCACCTTCCATGATTGGGAGGAGGCCCGCAGCAGGAGGCGGGAAGTGACACACACTCACACCCCCACCCAGCCCACCCCTATGTTGTCTAACCCTCCTACACAGCCCATGTTTGCCCATCCTGCTCAGCTCACTCAAGTAGCACTTCCCTCTCAGCAGGTCTCTCCTGTGAATGCTGCAGCAGCAACACCATCTTCTCCCTCTCCCCCTGCATCCCCCTCTAGGTTGCCCACTTACAATGAAAACCGTCCTGTGGATAGGATTAATGTCAGGGGGCTGCCTGAGGGGTATACTAGGGAGCAGGGGAATCATGCACTTCTCTCTCTGCAGCTGGCTAGGGAGGAACTGAATGTCAAGAATTGGTTTGGATCTCTCATGCAGGGGGATTTCTACCATCAGTCCTCTTCTCAGATTCAGAATCTCATTCTTGTCTTCCAGCGTAGGTATCCCAAGTGGCAGGACACGCAGGCTAGGGCAGTTTGGGAGGCTTTCATGAAGGAGCTAACTGACCTCCTCTCCACCCCCTCATCTGTGGACATCTATGGGGCATTCAGGTGGGTAGAGGAATACAGGGTCACATCAGTGGACTATGTGGCTGAGACAAAGAAATATGAGCTAGCCATCAAAGCACGTCCTGATGTCCAGCAGCTAGATCACAAGTTCTTGCTGCGTTCCTTCCTTGAGAAACTCAAACTTGACAAAAACACCTACGCTATGCTTGCCACAGGAATGGCAAAGTACTGGGAGGACATGAAGGAGGCATTGGATTATATCAAGCTGGCCTTGGCTCCCCTTAGCCAGGGGGCCATGGGCACCTCTGTAAAGAGGGTCAGGGGGGAAGAGAGGGAGGAGGAGGATAGGGAGAGGGAAGACAGGAGCAAGAGACCTGTCACTATGGCAGAAGTCAAGTCCCTGCTGGGACAAATGTTTAAGGGCAAGGGCAAGGGCAAGGGCAAGGGCAAGGGCAAGGGCAGGGGCTGGGGCAAGGGCAAGGGTAAGGGGCAGTCTCCCTCCAAGGGGGGCAGCTCCAGCAACAACAACAACAACAGCAACAGCAACAACAACAACAACAACAACAACAACAACAACAACAACAACAACAACAACAACAACAACAACAACAAGAAGCAGGACAAGGAGGACAAGTCTTCTCAGCGGTGCACCCGCTGTGGCATGAAGTACCACCTGCGGCCCACCTGCCGCAAGAACGTGGACGAGCTGGGGCATTTGGACGTCCTGTGCCACAAGTGCCACGGGCCGCCCCACGGTGACCCCAAGGACTGCAAGCGGCCTCCTTACGGCAAGAAGTGTGAGTCTCCCTCTCATGCTGGCTTGAGTGTGCCTGCTTCACCTCTTTCATCTGCATGCCCCACTGTCAGAGCAGTGAGCAGTTCTGGAAAGGTGCTACAGCTGGTTTCAGAAGATTATGTCTCTAAACCAACCTTCACATCTATGGTTCCCAAGGTGTGCAGAGTGTCCCCAGCAGAGGATGCTCAGATCAGTTTTCAGGAGCTTGCTTTGCAGTTGCATTTCCTTTATGGGCATGAAGTGAGTGCAGAGGTGGTGGCAGCAGCAATAGGGGGGGCAGCACTCAGACGTGCATGCCAGGTGGTCAGATCCCACTGCCAGCATTGTCAGTTCAATGCACCCAAACCCCCTAAGTGGCATGTAGCTACCCCACCTAAGAGCAAGGGCAGGGTGGTAGGAGATGTCTTTCATATCAAAGGACAATCTTACTTGGCACTTAAAGATGCATGGTCAAGGTACACAACCATTGAACCATTACCTGGAATGGACAAGACACAGTTGCTCAGGGCTCTCTTGATTGCTCAGGCCAGGTACTACCCTGTGGAGGCATTGTTACTGGATCAGCAGTTCACGTGTCTTGCCAATGAACCAGGGTGTGAGGCTATTGATCTGGCTGGGCTAGAAGATCATGAGAGGCAAGGCATTATTGAAAGGGCCATCAGGTCCATTAAAACCCTTGTAGCCAAAGAAGATGGCAATCTGCTGGCTGACAGTGGGTCATATGCTGACAGAGCTCTGTGGTCCACCAGGTTGTGCCAAGTCCTCAACAGGAGGCCACTCATGAAAACCCCACAAGGGGTGGTCATTACACCAGATGGATTGCATGCAGGCATTTATCCACCTGAGGTACTAGCCCTATACAACGCACAGCGAGCACAGACAGCTAGCAGGTTAGCTGTCAAGGATGCAAAGCATCCACGTCCCACCTTCAGAGAAGGGGATCAGGTCCTATTCTACAAGGAGTCGGGACTAGGCAAGGTGGGTACCTGGCATGGGCCAGCCACCATCCTAAAGTTTAACACCACTGGCAGGACAGTGTTAGTTAAACACAATGACACGGGAAAATTCACAGGTGTTCACCTCACAGGATGAAATTGTATTTTCCAACTGTGTCAGACGTGGCAGAGGAGGAAGAGCTGTTGGCCGACAGCCCTGTACAGTTGCCTGGCATCCCAGCGTTGCCCAGTGAGTGGTTGTTTGGAACACCCACTGGTGAGTGTGAGAGCCACACCCACTGTGACACCCAGGTCACCCTTGATGATTGCAGGCAGTCACTGCAGGCTTGGCCCCCTGCAGCAGAGGGTCACATTGGCAAAACAGGTGATCAGCAACCTATCACCTCTTCAAGTGTGAACATAGCTCAGCCACTAGCTGCACCTTCCAAACGCAGCCTAGCAGACGCTGTTCGCATTTTACAAGCAGCTCATAGAGCCAAAGCTCAAACTGCTGCAGGATCAGCTAAGGTGGGGAAGGTTGGGCAGAATGACAATAGCCCATTTATGGTTGCAGTGGACACACAAGCCCAGGTCAGCATTATCAGTGCCCTGGCTGTGCCCCATTTGCCTTTGGAACCTTCACCCTGGCACCATGTGGCTGATTTCTCAGGGCAGTCATCCCTCAAGGTATTAGGTCAGGTCATGTTGACTATACTCGGTATCCCCACTCCTTTTCAGGTCTTGGAAGGTTATAAAGGGAATGCTTTATTGGGGGATCCTTTTCTCTGTTACCCTGGTGTCTCATCTCCAGTGATAGACTATCCATCCAGGACATGGGTGGTGTTGATCTGAATCATTTCAAAATTTCTCTTGAAAAACTTCTTAACACCAACATTGCTTCTGTAAAATTTGCTACACCCAAGTATGCCCCAGGGCAAGAACCCTGTGTGGCAGACTTGGTTCACAACCAAAAACTTCATCCCAACTCATTTGGATTGGGCAAGCATGATGTGGCTAAAATGTCTCCTCTTTCTTATGAACAGATAGAGCAAGACTGTCGCACACACATAGGATTCCTAAAATGGGTGGAGGCCTTTAACAAGGCCAGGGAAGAATGGGTAGTGCCAGATCCTCTTAGTCCTTCTCATACTCCCCTGTCACACCTATTGACAAAAAGCCTGCAGGGTGCAAGCACTTGCGCCTGAAGTTTGTGTGTAAACATAAGCCAGCAGCAGATGGGTCAGTCATTTTCATGCTAGACCTTGTGTGACAGAGTTCAAGGGCACCACTGATCTGACAGAGGCAGAGTTGTACACGCCAGGCATTCAGCAAACATCCCTAAAAATCTTGCTGTCTGTCTTTGTGGGTCATCTCAATGATGGGGATGACTATGTATGTAAGGCTACAGACATTAAAAGGGCTTTCCTGAAAGGCTCACCTGAGATAGCACAACAAGTGTGGCATGGTCAGGTGTATGTAGTCTCCACTCCCAGAGTTTGGGCAAAACACATCCCTCAGCAGTACCTGAAAGCTAACATAGGTGTTGAAGGGCTGCAATCAGCTCCTCGCATTTTCAGGATGTCAGCTCAGGCTGTGTTTGAAAAGCTAGGGGCTAGATATGATGACATAGACCCTTGCTTCTTTGTGGTCCCACACCCTCATGGCATTCTCACCTTTGTGTGGCATGGGGATGATCAGCTGATTGCTGGGCCAAGGCGTGCTGTGGATGATTTTATTCAACAAGTGTCACAGCATTTTGAGATTGGCAAGCAAGTAGAGCTGGGCACCACTGCCATAAAATTTTGTGGCACAATGTTACAACTCCAGCAGCATCAAAACCAGTGGGTGTGTGCACTCTACTCTCCCAATGATTACATGCACAGCTGCTTGGAGGTTTTGCAAACAAAAATCAAACCTGGAGCCTGTCCTACCATTAGAGGCAAGCTGGGGTGGTTGTGCTCAACGTGTGCACCTCACCTGGCTGTGGTTAGCAGAGTTGATGATGATGTCTTGATGCAAGTAGGTCACAAAGCCATCACCAAAACTCTCCAGGAAGGCCCTCCCCTTATCTTGCACTCCTTGGATCTCCACAAAACCATTCACATCCAAGCTATGATGGATAGTTCCATGGAGTCCAGGCAGATTACCAAGTTGCAGGCAAGGGAGTCAGGCTTGTATTTTGTGCAGAATGATGATGCACCCTTGTCTCTCATTTCATGGTACAGCCGGTTGCATAGACGCAAGGCTGTCAGCAGCAATGCTGCTGAGTGCAGGGCAGTGGTGTCAGCAGTGCTTCATGCCAGGTACTTGAATCATGTGCTGGTTTGGTTGCAGATGCAAGCAGGCAGCAATGCTGGGGTGGTGGCACACTTGCTCACTGACAGTCAGTCAGTCCTCAGTTTCCTTGCTAACCCCTATGCTGTCCACACTGATCTTGACTGGGTGGTCCTGAAACAGGAGTCCACCTACTGGGAGTCCACCCGTCACGTGGAGGACAAACACAACGCTGCTGATGCACTCACTAAAGTGCCTCAGCAGGCAGCTGAACAATACCAGCTGTTGTACCACTTGATGAACCCCTATGGCAAGCAGGCAACCCTGCCCCATAGGGGGGACGCCTAGCAGGGTCCTGTTCACCAGGGCCGCCTAGGTCACCCAGTACCCCTTGGGCAGGTCCAAGGGGTAGGTTGTGGCTTCCAGCAAGGGGGTTGGTTGGAGTCTGTTTTTCATACATCTGCGTGCCCTATGCCCAATAAAATCTGTTTTGATTTTCTCAACACCATGGAATTTCGTTATGCACACCTTCATAGGTGGGCATGGGATGTATCTCACACCTTTATTCACTAGGGCGTATGCCTTGGTGGATTGGCCTTGAGCTCAGTGGCTCAGGTGCCCCCATTCAAGTGGAGGGTCAAAGCTCCCTTGACAGGTGGTTACCCAGGACCCCAGTTCACTGTGGATATCCTGGGCCACCTGGCCTTACTGTTCAGTGGCAGTAAGGCATGGGTGCTGTCATGTTGTCTAGTACAACGTGCTCAGCACAGGTGCAGGATGAAATATTCCTGTCACCTGTCACCAGGACTTCAGTCACCCATGTGCAGGGCAGGGGTGGCTGGTCTCCCACGTTGTGCAGGTGCAACGTGGCCAGGTCCAGGATGTCATAGTCCTGTCACCTGTCACTCGGACTTCAGCCCCCTCTGTGCAGGGCAGGGGTGGCTGGTCCTCACATGTTGTGCAGGTACAACATGGACAGTGCAGGGTGCAATAAACCTGTCCACTGTCACTCCTCAGGTTGCAGGTAACCTGAGCTCAGTTGACCCAGCCTGGCTGGGTATTTTTCTCTGAGTGGGCGATGATGATGGAACAACATGGAACCTCTTAAACGGTTACCTTGGCATTTTTTTACAATGGCTCTCTTGGCTGGTGATGCACTCCCTGGATAGGCAGACAGGCATAGCTATCTCCCTTGTGAGCTCGCGAGGAGGAGGAACTCCCCGGGCATGTTGAGCTAAACGTGATGCCATCACAAGTATTGCACGAGTTCTGGGGCCCATCTTTTTCAGTCCAGATGTTGCAGTATGGGTGTCAGTTGCTCAGCACCTCAGTCAGCTTGGAGTCAGTCTCCTAGCTGGGCAGGGTCAGGCTTGAAGTCGCTAGCCTTCAACCTGAAAGGAAAACATAATGGGAGTTAGATGAGATGCTTAGGCTGACACACGGATTTCCGGCCTGCGCGCCGCGTATTGCCTACCGCGGCTGAGCGGGACACCTCAGTACAGTACGGCAGGGTGTACGGTACTGAGGTGTCATGTGGACCGATGTGCGGTTAGTGCCAGACTGTGCCTAGACTAGCTCGACCCGCCAGACCCGGGTTATCCGGTTCTGACGGGCCGAGTGTAGTTGATGCTAGTGACGTGGTCGCATGGCATTGCAGTGTACAGTTGTCCACTGGTCGTGTGCTGCAGGTAGCACCGCCATAGGCATATAGGCGTAGCACTGGGGAGTGCCACAGCACCCGAGTTTGCCCAGACGTTCCATTCTGAGCTCTCAGCTTCCATTGCTCTCTCATTGTATTATTGTAATACAATCATCATTCGCTCTCAGCTTTCGCAGTTGTTCGTCGTCCCTAGTCTCCATCCAACTGTAATAGTGGGAATAGAAAACGTATTTTAATACAAGAAGTCTTTTCCATACACTTGTGCAATATCTGGTTCATAACAGGCAAAAGATCTTTCCTCCGAGCCCCGGTTTCTGACATGGTATCGAGTAGCGAGTGATGCCTATGAACCCATATTTTCCAATTCCCAACGACCGCAACCTGAGATCTGGAATTGAGCTTTTTCAATTTCCCGAAGAATCTTGCCCAGACTACCTCGCAAGAGCAAATCTGCTTTTTGCCCAAGTTGAAGACATCTTCCCGGGCGTGTTTCCTGAATCTGCCTACTGCCGCTGGCTCCTGCGTGGCATTCGACAAGAATTTTTCAACTGTGTGTGTTTCAGCGAACTTCCAGACTTTTCAATCAGAAATCTACAGGATCTGCTCGACAACAACGCAGTATCTCTGGAGAGATTAAATCACACTTTACTTCACATTACAAATCTCCAACGCAATCAAGAACATGTCGGGAGGTGCGCCAGCTGTGGCACGAGAAGTCAAGGAGAGCAGCGTTCTTAGTGCTCTCAAGAATCTCAACTTCGATGGGAGCGACCCCAAGAAATTCACCGGATTCCGAATCAAGGCGGAAGGGCAATTCGACGCCCTTGGATATTCAGATGTACTAGCTGGAAAGGATCCGATCGTGGTAAAGCAGCAAAAAATTGGCTACGCTGCCCTGATTGCTGGCCTCGACGGCAACGCGCTACTGCATGCCGCTACGGCCCCCAACAAGTATATGCACGAGGCGTGGACCGTCCTGGTTGACGTCTATGGACATGACGAAACGACATCCACCCATCAGGCCGCGACACTTGAGAAACTGCTGTCAGCTGAGCAGATTCCCATGGATTCTGTTCCTGCAAATATCAATCTCACCGAACGAAAGTACCTGGAATATAATAAATTAAGCAACATTAAACTCCATGATTCTATCCTGGTGACATCACACCGCCGCAGACTTCCTGCCCAGTATGGCCCCGTCCTGGCGGCGTACAACCTTCCCCCGACTTGACGTGGAAAGACTACAAGACCGCCGTCCTGAAAGTGGACGACCATCTGCGTGTGCACCGCGCGGCCCAAGCTGGCAGCTCAGATTCCAGTGCACCAGTGTATCATACTGCTGCCTGCCCCCACTGTGCGGGTACTATCGACGAATCAGTCTTCCTCACCAAGGGTGGGAAAGTGCTGACCTGCAAGCACTGCCACCGTACCGGCCACACTGAGGATCGCTGCTGGTCCAAGAAGGCGGAGAACAAGTCCAAGAAACCTGAGGCGCACTTCACCATGGACGGCGAGCCACTGGCTGACGACGTGGCAGATGTTCCTGCTGGTTTTTTCATTGAGTAGCCGGAATACGTGACATGCAGTATGGGGGTGTGTCAAATATCTAGCGATGTTTCTCTACTTTTGTCACGCATTATGGTATCACGCATTATATGCGGGGAAAATTGACGCCGTCAGCTAGGTGTTTATTTACACGACTTGTTGTTGGGTTTGCATCCCTATTAATTGCACCCACAGGTCGTTGACTAACTTAATATCATATACAATGTTTGAGTGTACTAAAATCCGAATGATGTTGCTCGGAATACAGCAAGCGTTACCTGTCAGCACCGTTACAGGTGCCGTAATTTACATCGGCTCTCTCCGGATCAGATCAGGTCCGCAGTTTGTGGTGCCGCCCTGGAGGCGATAGGACTTTGAGCCTATCAGACCACACACACAATGTACCATGATGTGGACAATAGATTACAGGCTGCAAAGTCGTTATTATCTAGTGTTCTTTCCGTGGTTGTAGAGACGCTAAGCTGCAGTGCCGTCAGATGTAAATCAACGGTGCATAATGCATTAGCCGCCACTACTTTGTGTGCCTAGAGTTGTTTTGCTTGCTAGCCGTGTGTGGCCCCGACCCAGTGTTGGTCGTGTGACCCTGCCCAGTGTTGGCATTGTCATTTGCCCTGGCCCAGTGTTGGCTATGGTAGACTGCGCCCAGTGTTGGCCGCACCGTGTTTTCCACTCTCAGTAAACGTATTTTAATACAAGAAGTCTTTTCCATACACTTGTGCAATATCTGGGTCATAACAGGCAAAAGATCTTTCCTCCGAGCCCCGGTTTCTGACACTTCTAACTGAAGGAACATACATAATAAATATCCATATTCCTTTAGTTCAGAACGCAACTCATCATTGGACATTAATACTTCAGGTATAGGTCTTACAGGAGGATCAACAGGTGTAGGAGGAGTAATATCTACCAAGGATAAATTTTCCAATCTATAATGACGTTCCGGTACCCAGTAAGAGCTATCTGGAAACCAGATGACCATGGTATCATAATTAATAGTAATCTTATTATCCTGGTGCCAATCTAATCCTAGTAATACATCAGCGGTAGTGATAGGGCCTATAGTGGCCGTCAGGTTGACAGTACGTCCTTGTATAACCATGGGAAGGGACACCGTACCCGGGGAATGACTGGTGCGACCATCAGCATAATGAACAGTGACGGGTTTGGTGTGAGGGGTAGGGACTAGTCCTAAACGCCTAACTAGGGCCTCGCTCACAAAGGAGCTAGCCGCACCGCTATCTACCAACACAGAGACATTCAAGAGTTCATCAGCATGCAAGAAGGGGTCTACAACAGTGTGAGGGACGGTTAAACCACCATTCAAGAACATAAGAGGACGCACACGTAGTGGTAGGGAAGATTCAGCTCCTACAGAGGTTATAAAAACAGGCAGGCAAAAATTTTTATCTGGGGTACTATCTAAGGACCTGTCCAGGTTACCCCCGGCTGACAGGCCTACTGTTCCCCCTCCCCCCCAAATCCATAGGAACTAACCCCGAAGAAGACCCTGGCGAAAAAGCCACTGCTGGAGGGTCACGAGGGAGCGAAGAGGGTGCGGGAGCCTGATTATCATAGGGGAACCCTGGGGGCCCTGCCTGCACAGCATTCAGCCTACTAGGGGTAGCTGAGGGAATGCGTCCTGAAGTAGGACGAATAGGAGCACGCTGAGGGGTACGAGGAGGGCGAGCGTCGGGATGAGGGGGAGCACCCGAAAGGAACTTGGGGCACTCACGTTTAAGATGACCTACTTCCTTACAATGATAGCATGTGATATGAGAGACATCAAGGGCTGAAAGGTCAGTAACACAGATATCTAATTCTTCTACATAGGAGTTCTCCTCCTCAGGGGTAAGGATAATATTATTAATACGGGAACGGGTAGGAAGAGAAGGGGTGGTGAAGAAATCTGCTACACGCAAGAGATGCTGGCGCACATGCTTGAGGGGCAGATCAGTAAAACGGTAGGCAGAGAACTGGCGCTTGACTTCACGTAATAAGGGTCTACTGAGGCCTTGGAGGAAGCGAGCACGTACTTCTGCACCCGACAAATCCCTAATTCGTACCATCTGAGCATCAAACTCTTTCATATACTCCTTAAATGATTTAGTACCCTGCTGCAAGGTACCAAAGGCTAATCTATCCTGCCAATCTGAATCAGGAGGGACTAAATGGTTCTCTAAACGCTTAAACAATTCTGCTACAGAGTTAGGGTAGGCATGAGAGGCCAAAGACTCACACTGAATGAGGTTAGCAAGCTCAGGAGTAATACAGGTTGTAAGATAGTGAGGAACTAATACAGCATCAGAAAGACGCCATCTATTATGATTCTGCCACGACTCCGTGTTCTGGCTGGGTAAGCAACATAATAAAGGTGAAAAACTGTTGAGGGGTAGACTTGACATCCAGCTTGGGAAGGTTAGCAAAGAGGGGAAGAGCAGGGGGCTTAGGGGGATTAGAAGAGTCAGTTTTTCCCATAGGGCCACTATCTTCCACTGCTACATAAGCGGGATAGAAGGAAGGAAGAGGAAAAGTCTTGGGTAGGGGTCTAGAAGGGGCCACCGTTTCAGGCTGGTGCCCATAAGAGAAGGGGACAGTATATTGCTCACGAAGAGAGGAATAGGCAAAATGATCAGAATTTCTATCATCTAGGGGCATGGTGCTGAAATCACTGTTAACTTCTAAATCAGCCGCACGGGTAGGGACCTGGGCTGCCTCATAGGACGTCTCAGGGTAGGACCAGGAAGCAGGTGGGTAAAAGGGAACTGCACTAGGGCGCCCAGAAGGACCGACAGGGGCAGAGGCACGACCCGTGTTAAGAGCAGGCATGGAAGGCACAGGGTGGGAAGGAGGCCTAGAGACATTGTTAGTTAGTGAGGACCTGCTGGAGGGTTGAGCCAAGGTTGCAGGAGGGGCAGGGGCCTGGTTCAGGGTAAGGGAAGGGTCATCACTAAATCTGACCTGCATACGTTGACGTTGTTCATAGGTAGGAGGGGTAAGTGAGGGACGACGGCGACCACCAGCAATAGGAGAAGGAGGTGAGGTACGAAGATTACCTTGAGGAGTGAGATGGTGCACCGTTTCAAGTGAGTCCCGTCGGTTACCACGATTGTTGTTATGGTTGTTAGTATTATTATTATTATTACTCATAGTAGGAGTATTGGTAGGTATAGGCGACATGTTACCACCCACTGGATCCATTTTTAATTAAATAAATGATCAGAATTCTAACTGAAAGCAACAAGGATAAAGGACAAGGCCTAATTTAAGGCAAGGAAAGAAAAGAAAAAGCTTTTAATGGCTTAAAAGAAGGAAACAATTTAAATCAATCCTTTTTAACAACAGTAATGGATAGGGAACCGAACTCTAAGGTGAGAGGAGTATCTGAAGCAGGTGCAGATGCAGCCCGTTTAGGGGGAGAAGAAGGAGGGGTAGCAAAGACTAGAGCTTCTACTGGAGGACGACCATGAGGCATAGGGCGTACATGCAGACCTAAATCTGTTTGGCTATGATCTATAAGGAACTGCTGAGCTTCTTCGAAGGACATAAATTTCTTATACCTAATTACGTTGTATGCACGATTCTGAACGATCTTCCTAGCGTCGGACCACGAAAGGAAAATGGAGGACCATTGAGGCGTAATCACTACGTAATATTTAGCTAGACTATTATCGCTAGAAGAATGGGAAGGAGCAGTAAAAGATCGCCGCTGGCTCATGGTAACGCACCTTGTTCTTGAGTAGTCACGATAGGAGTGGAAGGGGTAGGAGTCGACTTAGCTGGGTTATCTGGATCACCGAAATGACGAGGGCTACAACGGTCCAGCGCTCGTAGTCCTAAAGTCAGCGACCCAGTGAATTTCTGCGAGTGCGGCCGTCTAATGAGCAGCAACACGAAGGAAAAGGTGTAGGTACTGCGACGCTAATCGTCTCCGAACAGTAGTACTCCCCTATCTATGACAGGAAACAACCGTAAGCAGGAAAACAAGGCGAAGGACAGGCTAACTACGAAAGGGTTTATCCGCTGCGAGCAGGTCTAGCATCTAGGTAGAGCGTGTCCCGAAACGGGCAGCACTACTCTCCTAGCTTGAAGGCGACCCGCCCATTACCTATCAAGGACGTGTCGGCTTCGTATTCCTGGACGCGGAAGGGGTCTTGAAAAGGCGTATGTGGCAAGGGATCGTCGTCTTGTTCTCTACCTACTGAAGTTCCTCCGGAACCATTGTTACGCCGCGGATATCTACCTCCACCTCTACCTCTAATGGGCCTGATACTACCTAAACTGGTCAGGCCTCCTCTACTCAAACCTCTGGCGAAAGACGAACGTGACGGAGCTGATCTCAATGCATTAACGTATGTGTTACTATAATACGCCATACAACCATTTACCAAAACCCGTTTACTCCAGGAATAGAGGAAGGAAACACAACTACACTGCCGTGACTCAAGCCTAAATGTGTTAATTCATTTAACACACGCCGAGTGCACACACAAGGGGTAGAACGCACATAAATGGTCACCAACGGTCCAACACGCTCGGGCCGACATGGCCCTCGCCTACAGATGCACGCTGGTCCACTACATCTACTGATGCACGCTGGTCCACTACATTCTACCACAGGATCAGGACCACTAGTAAAGTACGCGGCGCGGCGCCCAACGGCACCCAATGTACCACAGTGCTGTTACGAGGACAATAATGTCCCGGTAGGAGCCTAAACGTAAACCTAGGGACAACCGAGGCAAAAGACCTAATTTACGTCCGTAACTACAACGAATTATTACGCGACGTAACAGTTTCTTGGCTAATGGCGTAGTGATTAACTAGATCTAGATTTTTTCTCTCACGCAATATGTGACCTAATAGCCCCTGTAGCCTTACGTAAGCTGCCGGCAATTAGAACGCCACATTGCGTCATTTGTTCAGACGCAACATTTGCGTGGCGAAAAAATGCCGTCCGGGCCAAGGCCGCATGACACGCAAAAAAGGACAAAAACAAACCCACCTAGCTAAGGTCGGCCTCTTTTCTTTTCCCGCCCACCCTCCCTGCGTGTTTGGGGGTAAGGCTAGCCTTGGCCAAGCAATAAGTGTTCCCATGAGCATCGGCGGCCGGGATGTGGCCTGCCTTTGGTATGTGCTCCACTCGTTGTTTTAATAAAGAGTCTGGTTACCCTGGAGTTCCACGGTTAATAGAAAGTATATATATATGTTGATCTTGGAAGGTGATTTCCCAACGTCAACGGTTGTCTAATAAAATTCTTGCATGTAAGTATCTGATTTTTTTCCAGTAATGTGTTCCCTGTTGCAAGTACCAACCGACTTATCCTGTATCCCTGTGCATATTTTTGCTTGCTCACTTGCATTCTTGAGGGCACCAGACAATTATTATTATTTGTTACAATATATTCTGATCAGGCCTTTTTTTTTCCGAAGATACCGCACCGCCCTGCCCAGCAAATATCGCAGTTGCAATATACGAGAATGCTCATAACTTTTGACTCCGGCCATGAAATTTCATCAGGTTGGTTGCATTAGACTCGTCTTTTGAAGACGAACACGCTGATATAATTTTCTACAGCTGTCGCTCAATATTTCCGAAGATACCGGCACCGCCCTGCCCAACAAATATCGCTGTTGCAATATACGAGAATGCTCATAACTTTTGACTCCGGCAATGAAATTTCATCAGGTTGGTTGCATTAGACTCGTCTTTTGAAGACGAACACGCTGATATAATTTTCTACAGCTATCGCTCAATATTTCCGAAGATACCGGCACCGCCCTGCCCAGCAAATATCGCTGTTTTTTTCAGCTCGATATGGCGGAATACGACTCATCCCAGCAATCACAAGCGTCCGCGGCCCTGCACCAACTCGCTGATGAAGCCATGGCGTCATTGGAAACACCCTTGCACGCTATGCCGGACGCCATTGTCAGCATCCAGCCGCTCCACTCCACCGCTCCGCCGAACAGCGACCCTGCCATGGATACCCGCGAGGAGGCCTTTTCTGCCAAGGAAGCTGCCGCATTTTTACCTGGCAAATGGCCAGGCCTTAACGCCATCATGCGCCTGTCCCGAGCTGCCGCCCTCACCATCCTGCACCTGGCTGCCGAGAAAAAGTGCGAGATCCGGGACTGCAACCAACAGGTTACCCACCTGTCGGACTTTCTCCACGACGACCCCGACGACGCTGACCTCTGCCTCGCAGTCAGTGAAGGAGACCACCCCCAAGTCTGTGGGGGCTCCGCACGTGACCGTGTATGGCATTCATAGCGATTCGGGCCGCGGTGCCCACACCCCTGTAACTAGGACCTAGATAGCTTACACCATCCATTCCATCCCATGTTCCCCTCCCACTGAGGACTTATGCTCACGTGACGCAGTTCATTATTTAATTATTTTCAACATTTTCAGAATCTGGACTTGCACCACGTCGTGGATTTACATGTGTCGCCGTCTAATACATTGACAGTTGTGCTGCACCACGGCCTCACGGCTCATTGATGATGTTCAACAATATGCAGCTATTGACTGAAATTTGGTGTATGCTTCATGATAAACATCATCCATCTGTGCCCTGCATTCCTATCTCAGAGATTTTAACGTTAAATGCAGGCGGGGGCTGCGAAGGCAAGCAAGGAAAGCCATGCACTATATGTAATGCATGAGAGAGTAATACGACACAAGGTCCTTGCTCTCAAGTATGAAGGATCCCACAACAAGCTCCATGCCCATACACAAATGTGCACACACATTCATTATTGGCAAAATACACCGCTGCCATGAACTCGGCAATGAGCAGCTGATAGCTCGTCGATAGGAACCATGCAGCCACTTCGAGATCTGCTGCTGGCCTTTGTTGACAGGAACCGAGGATGGGGCAGTCGAATTAAGGCCTTCCCATCTCGGCCACCGCCCTGTAAAAAGCGTGCTGCTTCTTGGAGGCCGCCTCCTCCGTGTTCTTCTTCACGATCCTGAGAAACAGGTCCCGTAACTCCTTCGAAATATTCTCGCAAGCCGCGATCCCTCCATTTGAGATGCCGGCAAAGTGTGCTCGAACTCGAGAGACGCTGACTGCCCCAGCCTTGGAGTGTAAGCTCTGGTTGCAGAATGCACATTACTGCTTACTCACAGAGACCTCTTCCATGGTCGGTAACAGGATCCTGAACCTTTTCTTTTCTGTCCTGCACGTAATCCCACTCGGGACCTTTTGATCGCTTCCTGGCTGCAAACCCGCGCTGAAGGTCTTCATGCGCATGATGCTGCACAGGCTCCGCGCCGCGCTGGACCCACACCTGGGTGAGTCTCAGATGGGTTTCCGTCGTGGTCGTAACCGGCTGTCATGGCTGTGTTTGTCGCGCGCCGGTTGATGGAGGAGGTGCGTCGCCTTTGCCCTGATGATGGTTTGCCGCTGGTCTTCATTTTTGTTGACTATATCAAGGGTTTTGACACGGTCCTCTGGGAGGCTCTTTGGGCCATCCTAGCTCTGGATCGGGTGCCACCAGTAAACGCTGCAGCGTTTATTGCTGCCATTCGTCGACTGTATGAGGGCTCACAGGCAGTAGTGCGAACTGCGGAAGGCACCACCCCAACATTCCCCCTTCACCACGGGGTGTGGCAAGGTTGTGTCCTGTCCCCATACCTGTTCATTATTGTCGTGGATCACGTCATGCGTCGGGCACGTGCGCGCTTTACTGCCCTAAATGGTCTGAGATCCTGCCGATAAATCGGCTGGATCTTCACAATTTTGCAAACCAGATGCCATCCAACCTACCCATATCCAATGGCTGTCCTTGGGGGCCAAGCATGTCCATGAGTTGCCCTTCGGGTTGGTACATCACAACCTCACATATATGCAGGGTAGGCCATGTTTAACTGCCGTCAAAGTCAGGGGGGTCAAGACGCGCGTTTTCATTTTTGGTAGAATGTGCATTTTGAATTATGTTATAAGACCTAGGCACCTACCACTTCAGGGATGATAAACAATTAGTTGCTGAACAGTTTGAGCCATTGGGGTCATCATTTGGGTGGGTATACCAGCAGTTACACCCAGTACAGCCCATAGGGGTACCGTTGGTAAAAAGCAACCAAGGGAGTAGGGGTGGGCATACTACCTCCTAATATGGCCACCAACCATGCCACACAATACATTTCCCTTCCACAATGATGGGGAAACATAACTGCATCATCACACTGCCCTTACATGGCACCTATGTGCAGGTGCCACCTTGTCCATGCACATAGGTAACGTGGTACGGACACCCTACGCAAGGCATGCATTCTAGGAGGCAGCCACCAACAAACTAGTGGTGTTGAGCCTATTTCAGCCTGCCCTAGCAAGGATAAACTAGGCCTAAGCTGCTATAGCTTGCCAGGTGATGGCCAGCACACCTGGTGGCACATGCTGTCAATGGGAAGCTTTTACTCACCAGTTACGTGCTTGATGATGCCACAGAGACCAGCCAACTGCCTCACACTCATGCAATATGTGTATGGGAAATGTATAACAAACATATATGGAGGTATTCAAACCCATACAGCCTCTAAAACTTATCACCATCACCCTGTGGCAGGTCAACTGACTGAGGGAAGCATCTAAGAAGGGTGTTTTAGAAAGGGGCCAGGCCAGGGTCAAGAAAGAGCATGAATAGTTCAAAAATAATGTGCTACACAAGCTAGAACGTATATATAAACGTCAAACATCGATAGGAAAACGAGGATTAAGCTTTACCAGGCATGGATGGCGTTACCTTGGCCCAGGCGGTGGCCGCAAAATGGCGCATTTCGGCACACCAAAGTTGTGCAGCATGGTCGTTGGATTCGGCGATTTCTGGCCACCCTTGCACGTTTACGACTACTATGTATCATAAAAAGTACAAAGAAACCAATATATCCTTTAAAATACGCCGGAAAGGTATTGCTGTCAACGTTTCTATCGTCCGGCCTGATCGCAGTTTTTTCCAGCAAGAACGCTGCCAACACCTATCAAATGGCATTCCCGCGAACCAAAAATTGGCCTGTATGATCTTTAGGACGTTTAAAATCAATATCCTAAGTTTGGCCAGAAAATTCGAACGCAAACGTAAATGCCATGCGTGGGCGCAAGCCGCCATGGCCAGGTCGTCGTTTTCCGGAATGCACGTTGTACGTGAAAAAGTACCCTGACCCCTTGTACTTTGACCGGCCAGAACACCTCTATAACTTTGTCAAAAGTATGCAAACCCTAGTACCATGCTGTGAAGAATTTTATAAACTTTCGATCTTCTCAGCTAAACTTTTCCTAATTCTCAATAGATTTCGCGGCATCTGGTCCCCCGAGAAGGGGCCGATGCATCGGCTGGAACTCGATTTTTGGCGGAAAATCGGCAGCAAGACCATTTAGGGGTTAAGGGGACTCGCACGTCCAAAAGCCTGAAAAACTGACTTTAAATGAATATCAGTTCCAATGCACTTGGGAACCATCTAGTGATGATTGAGAACCATAAATATGATGTTTGGACATTCATGCCACCACTTGTTGGGGGTACTACCCCCAACCACGCACCGGTGGCGAGCTAAAAATAGAAAAAGACGCTATTTATGAGATATTTTGCCCAAGACAAACCACTTATCCAAATGACCTGCCCATACATTCCTGCAAAGTTTCCCCACTTCTAAAAAATCTGGGCTATTCACATGGTCAAAATAATCACATTTGTTTGAGTTATTAATTTCCCCGCAAAATGGGTACTTTTTTGAGCAAAAAAAAATAAATCAAATCATCAACACATCGAATGGGGTCATCCATACATGCGAAATTCCACTGAGTGGGGGGAAACACAACCCCAAAGTTTGAGCTCATTCTGACAAGCGTAGCTCAAGTTATTGATTTTCCTGTGATGCCACCTGGGTAGACGCTAAAAGAGAATTGAGCTAGTGCTGAGCCAAAATAACATCTGTTTTGCTACCCTAGACACCCAAAAACATGCCCACTTTGATCACGGAGTGTGAGGAGGATTTCCGGAGCCTCATACGCCCCACCCCTCCATCGGCACAGCCAGCCTTGTGAGTCTGACCCTTAACAACAAGGCTGGTAGGACGACACGCCTGAGCAGCATATGTAATGCCTATCTCAGGCTAATAATGTGTGATTTTGTGCCAACAACCAAGTTGTTTCACCCAACAACACTCTTCCAAAATGCCCAACAAGCCGGACACGTGGAGGACCACACACGCAGTATATAAAGAGAAAATAAGCTGACTTTTTATCCAGCCAACCTGTGGCTAGCTGCTCTGGTTAGCATGACAAAGGCTATCATTTACTCAGTGGGAAAGGTGAAGAGACCATTGGAACAACCTACCTGACGCATGTGCCACCAAAGAATTGTGTCCCGCAAAATGCACACTGCCTCCTTTCTAACAAGCACGAGCCACTTTCTTTAGGAGACAGGTGCCAGCTCGTCAGTGTCTGGGGAAAATGATGCCGCTGCTTAGTTAGGAAGACCGCGTGAATTTCCTCGAACACAACTGTCTATAAAGCAAAAGAAATTTCAGAGAAGCATGGAAAAAAAAGCATTACACCTTCCCGACAGGTTGCGTGCCACGCGCTGCAGAAAGCCAGCCATGTCACAGACGAACTTGCTAAAAGACATCCAGGAATCCAGCGATGCAGCGCCAGGACCCGCAACTTCCTGGCTGCATCTGGCCGGAAAGAAGGCAAAAGCTTACGCTCAACGAGCTAAGAAAGCAGGAAAACGCTAGCTTAAGACGTTTAATACAAGAACGTACCATAACGGGCATTTATTCGTGCCCAGGCGCACAAGAAAGGCCACCCTTGCATGGAGAGGTTGGGCACACATCGCGCAGGCCTAATGTTATCTTACCGCAAAATGACGGGAAAGGTAAAGATAGCAGCGGGAATTTTTACGGCTTTAGAAACATCATTAAACTAGCTTTCCTTACGACCATCAAAACTGGCAACAATCGACAATCACACCGGCAGGCATCCATTATACTTTATTCATCCCGACAGAAATTCAGGCCGGACCCCCCCTGCCGATGGCAAAGAAAAAAAGCCCGCGACATTATAGATCGCAACCATCCCACCATAAATTAGAATCAGTAGCTAATTTTCTCCAACAATCGAGCATTTTTTCTGCTTTCCGCGTGCCAGATTTGTCACGTTTCGTCTAAATGCAGTCGCCATGGCCACTTCCGCAAGGGGTGCGCGCACCGTGCACCCACTTTTCACGGTACGGAGGGTACCGCGGAATTTTTTTGGCGCGGAAAATATTCGCCGCGCCGAGTCCCCTTAAGGGGTTCGAGCCAGGCTTGGACATCCTTAACGAGAGCGCGCACGGCGGGGTTAAACCTGGCTACCGCCTGGCCGGCCTGATTTATGTGGATGACACCACCCTCATCGCAAGCCCCGAGCACATTCAGACCTGGCTGGACTGTCTGGGCCTGGAGGCGAGGGCGGTGGGGTTGGAGATTAGTGTCAAAACTGAGGCGATGGTGGTTGGGGCCTCCAGTACACCACCGCTGCCGCGCCTGCTCGACGGGACGGAGGTCCCGTTCCGCGATCGCTTCAAACTGTTGGGGAGTTGGCTCCCTGACACTGCAGACGATGTGGACACCCGCATCGGCCTGGCCTGGGCCAGGCTCCGTTCGCTCAACACCTACTGGCGCTCGAAGGGCCTGGGCGAGTGCACCGCAAGCGCATGCTCTTCAAGGTCCTCGTCCTCACGGTGCTCACGTATGGCGCCGAGGCGTGGACACTCACACCCACACTGGCAGCTAGGCTCAATGGCACGGTTTACAGGATGCTCCGACAGGTCCTTAACGTAGGGTTTTCCAAGCGCCCGTCATTAGAGTCTTTGTATCATGGTATGCCTCGTATTTCGGAC
Organism: Mesostigma viride; assembly: GCA_009746045.1. Taxonomy (NCBI): domain Eukaryota; kingdom Viridiplantae; phylum Streptophyta; class Mesostigmatophyceae; order Mesostigmatales; family Mesostigmataceae; genus Mesostigma; species Mesostigma viride. The sequence continues at coordinate 1,550,736 of RPFO01000132.1, read as the reverse complement.
GAGATTAGGCAGCGTAGGATAGCATTTGTAGGACACCTTGCTCGCACCAGCCAGGTCGACACCGCCCTTGGTCTGGCAGGCCCCCAGCGGCTTGGCCAGCCAGGGCGGCACATTCTGACCTGGCCTGGCCCCAAGGGCATTCCCAAAAGGGTAGGGAAACCTGTCATGAACTACATCCAGATGTTGCTGGACGACCTAGTGGTCCCAGCCCAGTTTGAACACCGCATCCACTCTCTCTTAGATGCTCGGCCGTTGGCTTCCCGACTGCGAGGACGACATGACGACACGGATCGGCATGGCGTGGGCGCACCTCCATGACCACCGCCGCTGGTGGAGCAACCCCGCCCTACCCCGGATCGTCAAGCGTGACCTCTTCAAGGTCGTCATTCTGACGATCCTGACCTACGGCGCCGAGACGTGGACACTGATGCAGGAGCTGGCGCAACGACTCGACGGCGCCGTCACCAAGATGCTGCGCAAGGCCCTTAACATCCCCTTTGGTTTGCACATTAGTAATGAGGATTTGTACGCTGATTTGCCCTATCTATGTTTCCCACATTATTAGGCACAGGCGCCTGGGCCTAGCCGGGCACCTGGCCCGCACAGATCAGGTAGATACATCACTGAGATAGACTAGCTGGCACCAAGCCCGCCCAGCCTGGGCGATATGTCCTCACCTGGCGTGCCCTCGGCCGCGCGCGGCAGGGCCGCCACCCGTGGACTTTTCGTGATAGACTCGGCATGGACATGTGCTACACTAGACGTGACGGGCTCACCCCCGGGCAGCCTCCTGGTTTGTCTGTACTATGGATGCAGATGGTGCGCAAGGATAGATGGCAAGTAGTGATGACGGAGACCACCACCAAGCCTGTGGGGGCTCCGCGTGTGACCAAGTATGGCATTCATAGCGATTCGGGCCGCGGTGCCCACACCCCTGTAACTAGGACCTAGATAGCTTATACCATCCATTCCATCCCATGTTCCCCTCCCACTGAGGACTTATGCTCACGTGACGCAGTCACGTGTCTATTAATTAATTAATTAATCCACTCTCTCTCCCGTCTTTGGACTGCCATGCAGGAGGATCACGCGGTGGCAGAAGATTGTCAAGGCTCACACGCCAGACCCTGTGGGCAAGCCCCCTCCCCCCAAGAGGAGGAGGCGTTTTGATGAGTAGTGTAGTTAGGCTTTTCTAGACTAGATAGCTTAGAGTTAGGTTAGTCCGATTACGCGGCTTCCTCCACTCCACCCATCCATCATGGAATATGTGCTACATGCATGATCTCCCAACGGAGGCATGTTATAATTTAATTTTTAAATTTAATTTAATGGCTGCAAACTGTCTCACTCAGGCCTGACCTCGTCGTCGCTTTCTGCAGCAATATCACCATCGCTACCTAACCCTAATAAACAGCTGGCATACGCTGCCATGATAATGCATTATATTTTTTCGCGCCAACTGATTCCTAGCCCCGCTATATTTTTCCCGGTAAAAATCCGCGGACGGGGAAGTAAACGCAGCGCCAAAGAACCTAGGCGCCGCGCTGCCCGGTGCTAAGCCTGGTACCCCCGAAAAGTTCTAAGTCCAAGTCGCGTATTTTTAATAAAATACGCGTATTTTGTCCGCAACATAAAGTACGTGGTTTAACGTGCTTTATTCTTAAGTACGCCGTTACTATTTGCCAACCTGGCTGGGGCACCCTCCCTCATTCTCGCTGTGTATAAACGTCACAAGTCCACTTATTGGTACCCATGCACATATGGCGCAGTCTACTAACTAATGACTACATGCATATATATGTAACCCAAAAAGCCCGCCGCCCGGCCCTTCGTTGGTCTACCAGGTAATGGTACAGGACATGACGGATGACCTCCCACCATATGCGCTATTTCAATCTCAGCATTCTCATGCCGGGCCCTGGAAAAGCGTTGACTCAATCAGCCCACGCCCCACTATGTGCAGCACTACACCTTTGCTATAGTTGACACTGACTGGTGCCTCAGTGTTGACACATCCGTGCAAGCGGGCATGTCCCTGGCAATCTTCTCCATGGCAGCGTTCTCATGCATCGGCAGAGCCGCCCTCCAAAAATGCGCCCATGATTCTGCCGTTGTCCACCCTGGTAAACAGCCCATACAAGGTTATGGTAAACAACACACGGTATCCAACCAGCATGGAAGTAGAATTGAAAAACAGGTACGATAAGGGAATGCGGCCGGCTCTGGACGACACAACCAGGAGGGACAGCCATCACAGGAAATCCTAATGATAGCCGCCCGACAAATTTGGAAGTGGTTGGAAATCAACTGGCAATCCCACTGGCGATTCACTGAACTACATGGTACAACTGGCAAGTAGGGGAAGGATAAAAAAAAAATCATTCTAGAAATGAGCCCTTTGATCATCTTATGGGGGGCGGTCATCCACGTTGACCACAAGCCCTGGCAGCCCCCTCCTGCCACCTCAGACTATAGGGAATCCATACCAGTACGTAGTGTAGATTAGTCAGGCTTAGCCTAGCATGTGGCCCACGCGCATGTGCGCCCATAATGGCCCCCATGGATGTTGCCTTCAGAATTTAGCCAAGCCATGCCTATAATCTGACGACGCTCTGGAGGACTTCCCTGAAAAACGCGCCCACAAGCGCGCGGCAGAGGCGTTCGTCGACGCGCTGGACATCCCGGCCAGCCACGCCCAGCTGCTCGCTGCCGGCCCGGCATCGGCCCTTCGGCACCTCGCTGCATGCCAAGCTGCCCGCGGCCGGGGCACTACTGCCCCCCCGCCGCCCGCCCCGCTTCACCAGCCTGCACCGGCTCCCCGCCGTCATCCAGGCCCGGCAAGCCCTGCGCGACAACAGCGACCCCGCCCGCTACGCCCGCCTCAAAGCCGATTACCACTCGGCCATCCGGCAGGCGACCAAGGAGCAGGAGGACCTTCATGTCCGCGAGTACTTCGCCCACCTCAAGGACCAGCACGGCAAGTACGCCTGGACCCGCCTGCGTCATGCCCAACGGCCCGCCGGCGGCGCGCAGCCGGCGCCGCGGACGCTCTCTGGCTCACCGCAGCAGCAGCTCGACCAGTGGTATTCCTCCCAGTCCCGGCTGCTCGGCGCCCCCCCGCCGCCTCTGCCGCTTGGCCCTCTGGCGGCCGCACGCCTGGCAGTAGCACCGGCGGACGTCCCTTTGCCGCCCACGCCGCCCGCCGCTGAGCAGGACTACACGTACCCAGCCCTGACGGAACCCCTGGCCGACCCCAACGAGCTCCCGCCGTTCACCGAGCTCGAGCTGAGCACCGCCGCCAAGCAACTCCGCTTCTATGCCGCCGTTGGACCTGACCAGCTCCCAGCCCCGGTGATTAAGCTGACGGCGCTCACGGGGTTCCTGCTTGACGTCTGCAACCGGATCCTGCCTGCCGACGCGCCGCCGATTCCTGAGTGGCAGCACAGCTACCGTATTATGCTGTACAAAAACAAAGGTTCCCCTGACGACCCCGCCAACTACAGAGGAGTCTGCATCCAGAGCGCCGCACTTAAGTTGTTCATGCGCATGATCCTCAACCGCCTTCGTTCTGCTCTCGACTGTCACCTTGGGGAAAGTCAAATGGGCTTCCGTCCTGGGCGCAACACCGTCATGGCCATCTTCGTCGCGCGTCGCCTCTTCGAGGAAATCGCTCTCCTGCAACCTGGTGAGTTTCCCGCCATCCTGATCTTCGTCGACTTCATCAAGGCTTTTGATTCTGTCCTCTGGGACGCTCTATGGGCTGTACTTGCTCGCGCTCGCGTCCCCACTCCCCTGATTACCGTCATCCGCACGCTGTATATGAGGGGTCGACCACTTCGGTGCGCACTCAACACGGCATTACCCCGCCATGCCCACTGCAGACCGGCGTCTGGCAGGGTTGCGTCCTGTCGCCGTACCTGTTTATTATTGTAGTGGATTATGTTATGCGCCAGGCACGTGCTCGCTTTGCTAGCATTGCAGGCCGTGCCCCTGGCCTAGCGATCACGAACGAGCTTGAGGAAGGGGGGCCGACTAACAAGCAGAATTTACTAGCTGACCTCATTTATGCCGACGACATCACGCTCATCGAGAAGCCGGAGTCTGCCCAACTTTGGCTGGACTGCCTGGCGCTCGAGGCTCGGGCGGTTGGTCTAGAAATCAGCCCCAAAACGGAGGCCCTGGCCCTCGGCATGGCAGGGCCCCCACCCACACTCCGCCTCTTAGACGATGCCGAGGTCAACTACCCTCGATCCTTCAGGCCGCTTCAAGCTGCTCGGCAGTTGGCTTCCCGACTGCGAGGACGACATGACGACACGGATCGGCATGGCGTGGGCGCACCTCCATGACCACCGCCGCTGGTGGAGCAACCCCGCCCTACCCCGGATCGTCAAGCGTGACCTCTTCAAGGTCGTCATTCTGACGATCCTGACCTACGGCGCCGAGACGTGGACACTGATGCAGGAGCTGGCGCAACGACTCGACGGCGCCGTCACCAAGATGCTGCGCAAGGCCCTTAACATCCCCTTTGGTTTGCACATTAGTAATGAGGATTTGTACGCTGATTTGCCCTATCTATGTTTCCCACATTATTAGGCACAGGCGCCTGGGCCTAGCCGGGCACCTGGCCCGCACAGATCAGGTAGATACATCAGATAGACTAGCTGGCACCAAGCCCGCCCAGCCTGGGCGATATGTCCTCACCTGGCGTGCCCCCGGCCGCGCGCGGCAGGGCCGCCACCCGTGGACTTTTCGTGATAGACTCGGCATGGACATGTGCTACACTAGACGTGACGGGCTCACCCCCGGGCAGCCTCCTGGTTTGTCTGTAATATGGAGGCAGATGGTGCGCAAGGATAGATGGCAAGTAGTGATGAAGGAGACCACCCCCAAGCCTGTGGGGGCTCCGCGTGTGACCAAGTATGGCATTCATAGCGATTCGGGCCGCGGTGCCCACACCCCTGTAACTAGGACCTAGATAGCTTATACCATCCATTCCATCCCATGTTCCCCTCCCACTGAGGACTTATGCTCACGTGACGCAGTCACGTGTCTATTAATTAATTAATTAATGCCTATAATGGGACCCCCATGGATGTTGCATTAAGAATTTAGCCATGCTATTCTGATCATCAGCCATGCTATGCCTATGCAGAGAGATGCTCTCTGTTGAGAAGCCATGCCCTAGCTCTTGTATAGCCATGATGATCTTCCTCCGCCGTGCCGGGATCCCCTTAGTTGGGTTGAACCCGAGACAGCATGGTGGTGCCGGTGCCCTTGAGGCACCTAGAGCAAGTGTTGCTTACATTCCACTCTTGCAGGAAGTAGCCCAGAATGTATTAATTAATTAATTGATTAGGAACATAACTCCGTTGGGAGTATATGTAGCACATAGCCCAGAGAAGGGGCATATGGCCTATCATACATTCTAAGCTACTTCCTGCAAGGGTGGGAATGTAAACGACCCTTGCTCTAGGTGCACCAGGGCACTTGCAGCCCCATGATCTTCAAGCTATGCCCAGCTAAGGGGGAGCCTGTCATGGGGGGAAAGATCAGCATAGCTATACAAAAGCTAGGGCATGGCGTCTCAGCAGAGAGTTACTCCCTGCATGGGCACGGCATAATTAAATAAAGCTAGGCATCGTCTGGAGGGTGGCTCATCATAGGCACACATGTACATGACTAAAAAGGCTAGGCCTCAGCTGGTATAGTGCCTGTAGTAAGCGGGCATGTACAAGGCCACTGTCTAACTATTCTACACTACTGCTACTGTATTCCCCTAGGCCGGGGCTGGGGTCGCTGGGGCCGCGGTGGTCGAGGGGGTCGCGTGCCAGGGCTTGTGGCCGACGTAGATGGCCGCCCCCTTCCAGTACACCGGCTGGCCCGCCTTGGTCTGCCGGAGCTGGAGGTAGGTCGGCCATAGCTTCCGTCGCCGTTGTTGCTGCGCCAGGGTCAAGTCGTCGTCCACGGTGAAGGGAGTCTTCTCGAGCCGCTTGCGGCGTCTGAGAAACGAAATCTTGTCCGCTGGGCTCTCAAAGATCAGAAGAAGCGGAGGCGCCCCTGCCTTACCCCGCGCGCGGGGGAGGCGGTGGGCGGTCAGCTTAATCTCACCAAGGAGGCCCATGTGTGCAAGGATTTTGCTCTCAAACACACGTGCAAGCTTCTCGGAATTCTCACCTTCCTCCATGGCGAAGTTCTTGAGGATGGCGTTGAGGCTGCGCTTGGCGAGCTCGGCCTCCTCGCGGAGGTCAAGCGTCTGCCGCTGGAGCTGGGCTGCGACGGCGGTGGTGGAGGTCAGGTGTGCTGCTTAAGCATGTCCGCCCAGGTCGTGATGGGAGGAGCATCGCCGGCCAGGCCAGCAGGGGCTGGCTTGGCGGCAATGTCCTTCACCGCCTGGGCGGTGATCGAGGCCTGCGGTGTTCTGCAGGACCTCGATAGCGATGGCATTCTCCTTAAGGGGACGCGGCGCGCCGAATTTTTTCCGCGCCAAAAAATTCGCGGTACCAGCCGTACCGTGAAAAGTGGGTGCACGGTGCGCGCACCGCTTGCGGAAGTGGCCATGGCGACTGCGTTTAGGCGAAACTAGCAATGTAAGGCTAGAGAAATGCCAAAAAAATGCTCGAATGTTGAAGACGATGATTTAATGATGTTGGTTTGTGGCGGCAAGTAGCTGATTTACAATATCGCTGCTTTCTTTTACTGCCATCGGCATGGGGGGTAAACTGCATTTTTTCGTCGCGCGGAATAAAATAGAATTCGTGATAGCAGCTGTAAATTCGCAGTTTTCGGGGGCTTTTTGACCGCGAAGGATGAATTCGTATCGGTAGCATTGAATTCCAAACCGAACTGGTGCTTTTTGCTACATTTTCGGCCATTCTCGGTAAGTAATTCTTCAGGCCTCCGCAAATGCATGTCGGAACCTTCCATGGAAGAACGGCCGTTGTTGCGCGCCTGGGCGAGGGATCTGCGAAGTCAAGGTATATATTTGTCGCGAATGTTCTGTGCTATCAGTTCTTTCTTCTATTAGCTCATCGTTCGAAGTTTTTTCCGTTCTTTTTGGGCAGTTTCCGCCAGCTAGCTCGCCGTTGCTTGCCGTGGTGTTGTCGAATACCTGGCAGCTTTAGATTGTTTTCGTTGATGTCGTGGTCAAGGCCGCTTCAGTCGAAGCCTATTGCTTCTCGGGAAGGTTTCAGGTATTTCATGATACGTGTTCTGGCAAGGATGTTGTGCTTATGGAAGCTTCTAGTTGTGTGAGAGTGACGCACCCTCTCTTCACAGCGGCATCACAGCGCTCATGCGCTGGAGGCCCGCCAATGGTTTCTTTCCATTTTATCATGCAGGGGAGGAAGTGTTTTACTGACGATCATGTTGGAGATATTGCATTTGTGTGACTGCATGTAGATAGCTGCCACCATTGGTTTATTTGAGCTTTCCCTTGATATGATGATGTGAAAAGACTGCAATGTGCTGAGCCAACCATGGTTGACATGGTTGACTGCATGCAAGCTTTGTATGCCATGATCTCCTTGGTTCCTTGCCCTCCATCGTTCCAGTTTGTTGCCCATCTCAGGTAGGGCAGTTAAGGAGTCGCTGCAGTGTTGATTAGCTTGGTTGGCATAAACCTTAACACTCTACCCTGGGAGAAACATAGAAAATGCTGATTAGGCATTTTAGTGCCATCATCATTATTGCTATTCACATGCTTATAAGTCTGGCCATGCTCGAGGGACGGTGAAGGGGTATGAGGCGTGTGGCCACCTATTTGTATTTCATAACATATTCAGCATGTATTTGATGCATGTTGGATGGCATGCAAAGTGTAATTGTGTTTCCTTGGTTACTGAGTGGTCCTTATTAGGGCCTTGTCAGGTGGTTGTCTAGGAAACCCATCAGTGCGTGCCACAGTGACCCCCGACCTTGAGCATGTGTCGTCATCAGTGAGCAAGAGTTATAGAGGTGCTTTTGGTCATAGATTTGCTGAGTTCTTGGCATGAAGTTTACGAGGTAACCTTGGGTTGAGTATAGTGTATGCTCTCTTGGCATGTATGCCTAGCGATCGTGTTGCTATGCTTGCGCTGGCAAGGTTGGCCATGCCGAGGGCAGGTGAGGGCAGATGAGGTGCCTAGGCGTTTGCTTATGTTTTGTGATCGAGTAGGGCATGCTTTCAGGCTCTTTGGATGGAAAACATCATGCCTAAGTGGCCTTGTACAAAGAAAAACCTTCTTTAGCGGTCGTGAGAGTGGCATCTGCCAAACGCAATAACTTGAGCTAGGGTTGTCCGATTGACCTCAAACTTGGACCGTGGCTGGGACCACCCGTGCCGAAATTTAATAGTGCTTTTTGGCTTGATCTGACAAGTTTATGAATTGTTTTATTTTTTTAAGTGAAAAAAATCGCGTTTTTGGCGCCACGGGCTATTTTTTGAACGGCGGTGTCCGTATGCCCCATGTAAGTTGCTGTTTGCGATGTGCCTGGAAGCAACTACGCGGCTTGTGCTTTTTGGGTCAACCTGTTTTGTGGATTGGCTGGGGCATAACCAGCCCTAGTTAGCGTCTTTTGCTATTTATAGCGCATTATTGGCGTATATATGGGGGTAGTACCCCCAAAAAGTGCATGGACAACTCACTAGAGATGTTATTTAGTGCCCCCAATCATAACTTAGCATTGTGCAAATGAATTTCAAGTTGTAACGACTAAAAATGATCATCAACATCATCCACAGTCCAATATGAAAGATCTTTTACCTGGGTTGCTTTCTTGAGTCGCAGAACTTCAAGTATCCGAGCAACGTTGAGATGGAAATTCCACAGCACGTGATTTAGGGAATCACAACCCCTTGTAGACACAAAGACAAGCTCGTGTATAGACGACCTCTGTGGAACTGAAGGACGTCTATAGCCAAGGGGCTCTTATGAATGGACAACAAAGACAAGCTTTATTATACCATGGTGAATCAAAACCAACGTAGCAACAATGGCGACCCCACGTCCTTGATATCGACGTGCTTGTCGAGCTTGCTCCAACCTTAGCCTGAAGAGAACCAATCAGAACCATGGAATCCTATACAAGATCTTCGTATCCATCCTAGTCACACAAAACAGAACAACACCACACACAGCCTGGCAGAATCTTTCCAGGAGATCCTAAATCTGTCGTGAGTCCCAAAGGAGCATTTAAGACTCAATAGTACCAACTAACAAACTACAACCCCACGTGGATCAGGCCACGACCAATGAGGGCTCCTATCAGTAGTATCAGCCAACAAACTACAACCCCACGTGGATCAGGCCACGACCAATGAGGGTTCTTATCAGTTGGCTGACAAAGTATCAGCTCCAAGTACCGTCGTCTTAGAAACCTCATAACTTTCTCAATACTGATCCAAAAGTCCTCGAATAAAAGCCAAACATTCACAAAACAAAGGATGTAACAACAAAGTCATTTTTGCTTGTTACATATCTCCCCCTCAAAACTGGACCTCCCAGGTCCAATAGCCAACTCTTGAAGGCAGAGGAACATTGAACAGAAATCCACCATCTCTTGGGAAAAGCAGATGGGTTTTTACATCCCTGAAAACAGGGCCTCCTATCTCATAACATCTAGTCACAGGTCTCTACAGCAAACAAGTCACTACCTTATCTACTATAAAGCCAGATAAACACTTCTCATAATACAAGGTCTTCCATTCAGCATCCTGGAACCTGGAACTCTGGACTGGAACATCAGAACTGGACTGGAGCCCCCCCCCATCATCCATCCTGGAATCCCCCCCTCACACCACAATCCAAAGCACCTTCCATACTCTTCCCCCATCCTTCCCCATCCTCTTCCTGCACAGCTCTGTTCTTCACAGGCTATACCAATCCCCATTCACACCATCCTTGCCCCTGGTCCCAAACAAGGGAAACTGCTCCACCATGTGAACCAGGTCTGGCCAGTTCCTGCTGACCTGCAGCACCATGCACGTCTCTGCAGCCCCTGCTGCCATCTGGGCAACATAACGCAGGCATGTCCCTGGGTAGGAGAGAAGCACCACAGACTGGCTCTCAGGATCCATCACCCAAGTAGAAGACGTCTTGTGCCTGCTCACCCATGACCTGTACGCCCACCAGAACTGGAGAAAGGTCTTGACCACTGACCACTTAGCACCTGTCAAAGGCACCATCACCCTCAATGGGGTCAGACGAACCTTGAGCTCCATGGTGAACTTAGGCAACCCTGGGCTGCAGAAAAGGTTGGATGTCTCCAAAGGGAAGCACCCATTGACCGAGCTGGAAGAAGAAGGAGCCAAGTCAAAGTCTCCCTGCTGCACTGAAAACTCCAACAACTCCATGTAGGAAGCCTCACCCATGCTCACTGGCTGGAACTGCATGAAGGCTCCTTTCAAAGCCTCAGGCAAGGTGGTCAACATATCCTGCCCCTCTGCAGGTCTCATATCAATCTCAGGTCCTGGAGTCAAGGCAAACATCCTGTGCAACAGGTGGCCCACAAAAGGAGAGCCAATCTCATACAGGCTGGTGTGCAACTGAGACAAGACCTCCTCCACATAACCCTCAGGGCTCACTTCCCCCTCCTCCCTGTTAAGGGCAGCCACTGCCTTGGCCAGCGTCTCACAATGCTCACAAGGTCCCATGCACTTCCTGTGATCCACATAGGCCACCACATTCTTGACAGGTACCACATGACGAGGAATCTGAATGATGGGAGTGCTGCTGGAGCTGAGAGCTATGTTAACACCACTCCCCATCTGGGGCTGGGACAAGGACAACCCCTGGAGAAGCTCCTGTAGCTTATCCTGCTTGGAGATCACTGAATGCAAGAGCTTGTTAATGGTATCCATCTGCTGACCCCTCCTAAGGTCACGCCTGACAATACTGTCAAACAGGGATTCCACATAACTCATGGGGTTGGGGGTTTCTGGATGCATACCCGTGACCCCTTCCTCCGTGGTGGCGCCCAGGCCCAAGTTGGGGTACGTGAACTCCTCCTCCATCTGGGACCACACAGCATGCACGAAGAAACCATTCGTTAGTCCTGAGATATAGGAAGGGGAGCAGTGGTTTGCACCAACTCAGTATACCAAGAAGGAAGAGTGAGCCCCTTCTTTTGGCAATACTCCTGGACCACTTCATGGCAGTGAGTCAAGTCAGACAACCACAGCCATGTGGCAGTAGACTCTAACTCTCCTTTCCAGTGCACCTTAAGGGGACGTGCGCCCGCCGAATTTTTTGGCGCCAAAAAAAATCGCGGTACCGCCGTGAAGTGAAAAGTGGGTGCACGGTGCACGCACCCCTTGCGGAAGTGGCCATGGCGACTGCGTTTAGGCGAAACTAGCAATGTAGGGCTAGAGAAATGCAAAAAAAATGCTCGAATGTCGAAGACGATGATTTAATGATGTTGGGTTGTGGCGGCAAGTAGCTGGTTTACAATATCGCTGCTTTCTTTTACTGCCATCGGCATGGGGGGTAAACTGCATTTTTTGGTCGCGCGGAATAAAATAGAATTCGTGATAGCGGCAGTGAATTCGCAGTTTTGGGGGTCGTTCTGACCGCGAAGCAGGCGTTAATATCGGTTGCATCGAATTCTAAACCGAGCTGGTGCTTTTTGCCAGATTTTCGGCCTTTATCGGTAAGTAAGGGTTTAGACCTGCGCAGTGCGTGTCTGACCTGTCCATGGAATAACCGCTGTTGTTGCGCGCCTGGGCAAGGGATTTACGAGGGCGAGGTACAGATTTGTCGCGAATGTTATCTGCTATCAGTGCTTTCTTCTATGAGCTCATCGTTCGAGTTTTTTTGCGTTCTTTTTGGGCAGTTTCCGCCAGCTAGCTCGCCGTCGCTTGCCGTTGTGTTGTCGAATACCTGGCAGCTTTAGATTGTTCTCGTCGATGTCGTGATCAGGGCCGCTTCAGTCGCAACCTATAGCTCTTCGGGAAGGTTTAAGGCATTTCATAAAACGTGTTCTGGCAAGGATGTTATGCGTATGGACGCTTCTTGTTGTTTGAGAGTGACGCACCCTCTCTTCGCAGCGGCATCACAGCGCTCATGCGCTGGAGGGCCGCCAATGGTTTCTTTCCATTTTATCGTGCAGGGGAGGAAGTGTTTTATTGACGATTATGTTGGAGATATTGCATTTGTGTGACTGCATGTAGATAGCTACCACCATTGGTTTATTTGAGCTTTCCCTTGATATTATCATGTGAAAAGACTGCAATGTGCTGAGCCAACCATGGTTGACATGGTTGACTGCATGCAAGCTTTGTATGCCATGATCTCCTTGGTTCCTTGCCCTCCATAGTTCCAGTTTGTTGCCCATCTCAGGTAGGGCGATTCAGGAGTTGTTGCTGTTTTGGTTAGCTTGGTTGGCATAAACCTTACCCTCTAACCTGGGAGAAACATAGAAAATGCTGGTAAGGCATTTTAGTGCCATCATCATTATTGCTATTCACATGCTTATAAGTCTGGCCATGCTCGAGGTACGGTTAAGGGGTATGAGGTGTGTGGCCACCCCTGTGTACTTCATAACATATTCAGCATGTATTTGATGCATGTTGGATGGCATGTAAAGTGTAATTGTGTTTATACTTGGTTACTGAGTGGTCCTTAGCGCCTGTCCGGTGGTCGTCTAGGAAACTCATCAGTGCGTGTCACAGTGACCCCCAACCTTGAGCATGTGTCGTCATCAGTGTGTAAGAGTTATTTATATGTGCTTTTGGTCATAGATTTGCCGAGTTCTAATCATGAAGTTTACAAGGTAACCTTGGGTTGAGTATAGTGTATGCTCTCTTGGCATGTATGCCTAGCGATCGTGTTGCTATGCTTGCGCTTGCAAGGTTGGCCATGCCGAGGGCAGGTAAGGGCAGATGAGGTGCCTAGCTGTTTGCTTATGGGTGTAGACACCTCCCCCGCTGCCCTTGCACAGCTGGATGAGCTGAGGAACAAGAGGAAGCGCCAGCAGGTGGTGAAACGGACGCTAGAGTTCAAGGCCGGGGCTGCAAAGGCCAATAGCACAAAGCGTGGCCACCACTGGGATGATGCCAAGAAGGACAAGCAGCGTGGCCAGCACCCATACAGCAAGGCGGTGTTCTATGGGGTGGGTGGGGGCTGCCACTGGGGGGCAGGGTGATGAGGATGAGTGTGACACTGCACACATCCCTTGCTTGCGCTGCTCTAAGACCGATGCATCTGATGATGACCCTTTCTTGCTGTGCAGCACACCCGGGTGCGATGGGGGGCTCCACCTGAGCTGCACGGTCCCTCTCCTGCCCAGCGTACCTGATGGGGACTGGTTCTGCCCAGTTTGCTGCGGGGAAGACTGTGATGATGGCAGTGATAGTGACAGTGACTAGTATAATGGACGCCCAGGTGGCATGCTGCCAAAGACTATAACTTCCACACCGCTTGTCCAAATGCAGCCAGATTTTGCGAGCGTGTGTGTCGATGACTAATGGAATTTTAAATATCATGTTTGGCCCATTTCACATGTGTTTGGTATTTTATTATTTTTGGCATGTGTGAAAAACAGCGTTTTTGTACTTGCAAGAGAATAAAAATTCTAAAGCATGTCAGATATGGGTTGTGAGTGGCTCTAATTTTTGGCCACCCACGACCTGCTTGGAAAATATCATGGCTGGCCTGAATTGATGTGTGCATTGGCTGGGGCATACTGTGCCCTAATTAGCGTCTTTTTCTATTTTTAGCGCGATACCGGCGCGTGGTTGGGGGTAGAACCATCAATGAATGCATGGATAACTCACTAAACATGTTATTTAGGGCCCCTAATCATGGCTGGGCATAATTCAATTGAATTCATATTGAAACAAGTGTATTCCAGTTTTGGGGGGGGTTTGTGGCACACCTCCCCTTAAACTGCAGCTGCTTGGTCCTACCCTTTCCTTTGACTCTGTGAGCCACCAGCTGCTCCACTTCATATATCCTCTCCCCCTCAGTATCCAGCTCAAATGGTAATGGAGCAGAAAGGCGTCCCTGCAAGGTATTGCGTTTATACAGTTTGAGCTGGGCCAGGTGAAACACGTTAGTCTTAAGCCTCCAGTGGGAAGGCACCTGGACTTGAACTACAGTCCCATAGTGGAAGGTATTCAGGACAGGGTAAGGTCCCAACCACAAGGGTTGCAGTTTCCTGCATTGCTCCTTTTCAGGTAGCACACGATTAGCCTCCAAGAGCACCAGGTCACCAGGAGCCACAAAGGTGTGTGTAGCCAACATCTGTTGCCAAGCATTGTTTAAATACTTGTCCTGTGCATGCAACATCTGAGCAGCCACCATACTGTGAGCTTCCTGAAAGGATGCAATCAACTGGTGGACAGAGGTTAGTAGGCGTCTTCTGAAGGGGCCTTCAGCATCCCTATCAGGTAACTCCAGGTCAAATGGAGTCAAGGGGCACTGGCCATGGCAAATGACAAATGGAGACATTTGGTGAGGAGCCAGGGGTGAGTTGTTGATGGCAAACTCTATGAAGGGAAGTTTCTTGTCCCATTCCTTGTTATCATGGGTACAATAGTGCTTCTGGCATTCCCGTACAATACGGTTCAGCCTCTCCACAGCCCCCGTGCTGGCACACCTGTATGCTACTCCAAAGGCCAACTTAGTGTCTAGGATGTCAAAGAAGGACTTCCAAAACCCAGACATCCACAAGGGATCCTGGTCAGTGATGATTACACGTGGCATGCCATGCAATCTGTACACCTCCTTCATGAACAACTCTACACACTGGGCAGCTGTGAGATGGGCATTGCAGGGGATGAGGTGGCACATTCTAGACAGCCTGTCCATCACCACTAGTATCCTGTCATTGCCAGCATCAGAAACAGGCAAGCCACAAATGAAGTCCATGGTCACACTGATCCAGGGTCGAAGGGGAATAGGCATGGCCATAGGAAAGATAGGCACTGCCTGAGTCCTAACCTTATTCCTTTGGCATGAGTCACAGGAAGCCACATAGGCTTTGATATCACGAAACATGCCAGGCCACCAAAACCTCTCTTGTACTTCATGGAGAAGCTTAGCATACCCAGGATGACACGCAGTCACGTCGTCATGGAAGCAATGCAACACAGTGGGAATGGCCATTTCTGGCACATAGACCTTCCTGGTCACTACATGATCTGCATCCTGGGTGTGGACATACAGGACTCCCTCCCAGTACTCCACAGGTCTGTTACCAAAGCTTCCTTCCTGAATGGCCTTAGTGGCCAGGTCCTCAGTTTTAGTGAAGGCCTTAATCACGTCCAGCAGGGCTATACTCATAGGGTTAGGCAGGACTAGCTGTTTGCCAGGTCCTAAAGGCTGCAGCTGCAGCACCTCACCCTCCTGCAGGTGACTAGTGACTAGATGCTTGGATGACAGAACATCAGCCACAGGTGTACGTGACTTCCCCTTGATCTCAGCTGCCAATCCTCTAGACTTGGTCAGCATCCCTGGCTCCAGTATCCACTTCCTGGGCCGTCCCTTCCCCTCCTAGGATTCTCTGTGCTTGGTTGTGTTGTGAGAGTGGGCTGGCTACCAGCAGAACCCTCCCTAAGACTGCTCTGCAGTGACTGACCCCCACCCTGGACGCCTGTCGACCCTGGGACAGAGCCCTGGTCAATGAGCATCTCGTGACTAAAGCTAGCCTCTACAGGGGGTGGCTCAGCTTGGAGGTTTGCTGGTTAGCTGCCTGTGCCCTGGTGACAGCACCACACTCTACTACAGAAACCATGGCAGCACAAATATCCAGATCCTCGTGAAATGCTCCCATCAGATCCCTTCTTCTAGAGAGGGCGTCTGGCACCACATTCTGTGATCCTGGGACATACTGCACAGAGAAAGGATAGAATCCCCCTAGGTACTCCATCCACCCAGCCATCCTCTTACTCATCCTACTCTGTTCTAGCACGTGCACCAAGGGCCTGTGGTCAGTCATCAGGGTGATAGACTCTTGCCCTAGCCCATCTGTAGCACTGCTAGCCACAGAAAACTGAGCTCCCTTCAACAGATGCTCCCACTTGTGACATGCTACCACTAAACCCAGCAACTCCTGCTCGTGTACAGGGTAGTTACGTTCAGCTGAGCTCATGGTTTTAGACATGTACTCCACTGGCTGTGGTCCATAGCCATGGTCTTGCATCAGCACAGCACCTATGGCGCCTTGAGAGGCATCTGACCTAACCTGATAAGGTAGATCTGGATTGGGACCCACTAGCACAGGGGTGGATGTGAGCTTCTGCTTCAACAGGTCAAAGGCCTGCTGACACCTATCTGTCCACTCAAACTGAACATCCTTCTTGATTAACTCAAGCAAGGGGGTGGAGATGGCAGCCATGTCAGGGATAAAACGCCTGTACCACCCCACCATGCCCAGGAAGGACTTGACATCATGTGCAGACTGCAACACAGGCCACTCAAGGATGGCAGCAATCTTAGCATTGTCAGGTGTCATACCCAAGGAACTCAACTTGTACCCTAGGAACCCCACTTCATGCCCCCACTCCACCTTAGACCTCTTGACAGACAAGTGGTAGTGCTGGATGACCTTCAGGACCTCCTCCACGTTCTCCAGATGCTCCTTGAACGTCTTTGAGTGCACCAGGATGTCGTCCATGTAGGCCACCACGCAGGTCCTGAACACGGGTCTTGCAGGGTCACACAGGTGGGCAATGTCTTTGAACCTGGGATTCCTGAGATCAGGGGAGATCTGAGGCAGAGAGTTCCCTGTCAGATGGCCAAAGATAGCATTCACAAACATCTGCATAGTAGCTGGGCTGTTGGAGGCCCCCATGGGCATCACAGTCCACTGGAACTGACCCCAGGGTGTGGAGAATGCAGTTTTTGGAATGTCCTCAGTAGCTATCCTGATCTGCCAGAACGCGTGTCTAAGGTCAAACTTGGTGAAGTAAGATGATCCAGCTGTCCTCTCTAGCAGCTCATCAATCCGTGGCAAGGGATACTTGGACTTCACTGTGACCTTGTTCAGGCCTCTCAGATCAATGCACAACCGCCATCCACCATCATGCTTGGGGACAAGCAAACACCCAGAGCTGAAAGGACTATTGGCAGGAAGAATGAGTCCAGCTTCCAACAGGCCTGTCAAGATCACCTTCAGCTCTGCCATCTCAGCTGGCCCCATCCTGTACATGGGAACAAAGGGAGGCCTGGCACCATCCACAAGCTTGATGACATGAGTGATTGGCCCTTCAGGAGGGTACTGTGGCATTTTGTCCTCAAAAATGGCAGCAAACCTGTCCAAAAGGGCATCATGCAGCTTCTGCTCCTCCTCTGTGACAGCTGGTACTGGGTTCACAGCATTCACCGTGTGGCCATGAGTCTCATCAGAGGGTGAGTTAGGAACCAACTGTAAGAGAAAGACGTGTTCCACTGGGTAAGTAGCCAGGTAAGACAAGGTGTGATTGGCAGACCATACGTGCTTAAGTAATGCAGCACGTTTCTCTTCCAGTGAAGGCACCTTGACGTCCTCCTTGGCACCTGCAACCCCTCTCCCATCATTGACAGCCTCATTAGTAGAACAGCACTCTGTGACTGGTCTTTCTCCCCCCTTAATCACTGTGGTGGCGTCCCACACTGACCCATCCTGAAACTGCACCACCTTCTCAGACCACAAGATGGCAGGATTAGCAGACTCCAACCATGGCATCCCCAGAATCACATCAGCAGCAGTGAGTGGAATGACATCTGCTGTGACAGACAAGGTTTGACGTGAGCACACTTGAAAAAGCAGTTGCACGTAGCCAGGTGAGTTACTCTGCCTACCATCAGAATATTGGACCTTAACAGGCACAGGGTGGGGGAGCACTGGTAGATGCAGCTCCTGCACCAAGGAAGTGGAAATGTAGTTACTTCCTGCACCTGAGTCAATCATGAAGAGACATAAAGGCTGAGCCAAAGGGACTGGCACGTTCAACAGCCTAGCCTGGAACTTCAAGAGTTGACTGGGAATAGGAGGGCCCAATGGGGTGGTGGAATCAGAGGCAGACAAGTTGTTCACAGGACGGACATGCACAGCAGGCAAACCAGTTAACTCCACCGCTGGACGTAGTCCTGGGGGCTCCACTAGTTTTTTGGCAGCTCAGGAGGATGATCTGAAGACGAGCTCCCCACTGAAGGCTGCACCTGCTGATCCTCTATGCCGTCTGCCTCCCCTTCTCCCTCCTCCTCCTCTGCTAGGAGGTGCCACAGGGCGTTGACCATCCGACGCCTGTCTTGCCTGTTGAATCCCTTGGGCTGGAATGGTCCCTTGCCCGAAGCCTGGAAGTTGGGTCTAAACCCAGGCTGTGCCCTGTGGTCGCTCTGGCTCACCCCAGGAGGGAAGATGGGTGGTCTGGTGAATGGAAGAACCCCCTGAGGACCCTTGGTGTCGCTTGGGAACTGGTCTCGCTTGGGGCAATCCCGTGCAAAGTGTCCCAGCTGGCCACACGTGAAACAGGCTCCTTTGGACTGCTCCATGGCACTGAGCTCCTCCATCACAGCGTTCAGCTGGTTCAGGGGCTTCTTAACAGCAGGCGCCTGGTTGCCTGCAGCAGGCTCCCACTTGAGGGAAAAGTCAGGGACACGGCACAGCGTGAGGGCATAAGACAGCACAGTATCCCACTTCCACTCGACATAGTCGAAAGGGGAGAAATGCTTGTCAATATCCACCCTGACTTGAGGGGAAGCCCATGCAGAAACCTGTGAAGAGCTTCAGAATCAGAGCACTGGGGGATTTTGGCCCTCAGGTTGGTAAACGTCTCTACGTATTGTGGTAGTGTCAGGCCAGACTGAGTACAGTTGGCCAACGCGTCCCGGTCCAGACGGAGCTGGTCCTGGGGAAGGAGAAAACGTCGAAATGAAAGCATGAGAGATGGCAAATCCTTGCAAGTATTACCTGCCGAGGATCGTAAAAACTCATCAAACCTGTCGGCTGCACTGTCGCTCATTCGCTGTCGAACCATCTTCTTCTGGATGTCCAGGGAAAGTCGTTCTTCCGCTCGTTTGCCGTAGTTAGCAAAGTGGATAGCGAACACATCCTGGAATCGAGTAGAGAAATGATCGAAACTGCGGTGGGTTAGATTGGTGAGCGACAGCTTGTCTACGGATTCGATTTTTGGAAATGGCGGGGCGGAACCTTGATGCGGTGGTATAGTGACGGTCACGGGGACGTCGCTGGCGGGGGTGGTGAAGGTGACCGAGGTCGTCTGCGCTGGATCCTGCCTATCGCTATCCTGCGTCTCATTCCTCGTAGTAACTGCGGTACTATTAGGTAAAACCCTTCCGTCACCCAACCGAGGAGCCTCTCTCCCCAATCCAGCAACCATGTCACGCATGGCCGCCTCCTCCTCCTCAATTCTCTGACGAAGTCTTCCCACATCCTGTTCCACCTCCTCCACCATCTTTCTATACATCGCTGCGTGTTGTTCATCGTGTAATAATCTGATTTTAGCTGCTGAGAGGCGATCCGCTGCAAGTCTGGTCCCGTCTCTTCCAGGCGTGGTATTTAGCGGGAAAAGAAATGAAGAAGATGCACTCCGCACAGGACTTGTTCGCGCGCTTGGAATCCTGGGCGACAGTGACGCTCCTCGACCCACGCCTGTCAGCGATGGCTCGCCTGGTTGGAGACCAGATGCAATGACGGAAAACTTGGGCCCTATGGACAACGAGGGCCGCCTCACTTCAGACATAGAAGTACGGTTGAAATCAAGTTGACGCCGTGGAGTACGAGTAGTTGTCTCAGCACCTTCCCTAGCAATGGGTTCCAGAGATGATGACGGATCTCCCAAACCTTGATTAGTAGGGGGTAAAGGTGATTGTGTCTTCGAACTACTCATACTTCCACATGGAGTCGCGATCGTCTGCCTAGTAGAGACAACGGTTACGGCTGACTTCTAGTGTTACAGAGCAAGACAGTCACATCAGGATGTGTCTCAGTCTGTAACACCGTAAGTTTTCCGCAACTCTATGAATCTTCTCGGATGACAGACATCTGATCAACGTTGTACTACCCGGAAGGTTGCGACTTCAAGAGAAACACCAAAGTAGAGATCCTCCGATACCAATGTAACGACTAAAAATGATCATCAACATCATCCACAGTCCAATATGAAAGATCTTTTACCTGGGTTGCTTTCTGAGTCGCAGAACTTCAAGTATCCGAGCAACGTTGAGATGGAAATTCCACAGCACGTGATTTAGGGAATCACAACCCCTTGTAGACACAAAGACAAGCTCGTGTATAGACGACCTCTGTGGAACTGAAGGACGTCTATAGCCAAGGGGCTCTTATGATGGACAACAAAGCCAAGCTTTATTATACCATGGTGAATCAAAACCAACGTAGCAACAATGGCGACCCCACGTCCTTGATATCGACGTGCTTGTCGAGCTTGCTCCAACCTTAGCCTGAAGAGAACCAATCAGAACCATGGAATCCTATACAAGATCTTCGTATCCATCCTAGTCACACAAAACAGAACAACACCACACACAGCCTGGCAGAATCTTTCCAGGAGATCCTAAATATGTCGTGAGCACTGAAGTCCCAAAGGAGCATTTAAGACTCAATAGTACCAACTAACAAACTACAACCCCACGTGGATCAGGCCACGACCAATGAGGGCTCCTATCAGTAGTATCAGCCAACAAACTACAACCCCACGTGGATCAGGCCACGACCAATGAGGGTTCTTATCAGTTGGCTGACAAAGTATCAGCTCCAAGTACCGTCGTCTTAGAAACCTCATAACTTTCTCAATACTGATCCAAAAGTCCTCGAATAAAAGCCAAACATTCACAAAACAAAGGATGTAACAACAAAGTCATTTTTGCTTGTTACACAAGTGATATTAGCATATGTCAATTTTAAGGGTTTTGAGGTGCCACATCCCCTGCTGGTCGATGTCGCGGAGCTGGGCGGTGATGGCGTCGGAAGTGGGGGTGGCGGCGGTGGAGGAGGCGAGGAGGGTGGAGGTGGCGGTGGAGATGGTGGAGAGGAGGGGAAGCTCGGCAGCCAGCGTGCTGCCCAGGGCCGCCACATCTGCAGCGATCATGGGGGCCACGTGCTGCTCGAGGGCCTCCTTGAGGAGTGAGCGGATGGAGGATTCGGTTCCAGAATGTATAATTAGCCATATGCCCCTTCTCCGGAATATGTGCTACATGTACTCCCAACGGAGTTATGTTTCTAATTAATTAATTAATTAATTAATTAATCAATCAATCAATCAATACACGCCAGTACTTGCTTGCTTAGTTACGATGGAGTTTTGGCTCCATCCAGAGCTTTTGCAGCAGAGTCTTTCTTAAGAATTTATTCATTCATTCACGCGCCTCTGTCGGGAGAGTCACGGGGTACCAACTTTATGAGTAGGTATATACGTTTATCCCTGTTTGATGCCCAGCAATAAGGGGGCATGGGATCCCCCCCTTCTCTCGTTGCCTTGACAGGCAGGCCACAGGTTCAACTAAACTGCTCACTGGGAGAGTCTAGCAACTACTGTGAGTGCAATAAAGCTTCGACACTGCAAAATCGCAGCGGATGCAGTAGGGCTGACGCAGTCGTGAGTCTATTAATCAATCAATTAATTAATTAATTAATGCAGTAGGGCTGACTCATGCACGGTCCAGTGGCCACAGATAGGCTTGGAACTCATCATCTGCGGCGCCCGGTTTGGGAGAATAGAAAGGCCTCGCCCAGCCAGAGCCTGAGGGATTTTAGGGACATACCCAGAGTTCACCCACAAACCTCATTCGTAAGAATGATTGTCACACACCTAAAATTGCATAGATGTCTAGTAGAAAAGGCAGCTGTAAAAGGATTTCATTCGTCCTGCCACTTAAAGCCGATTCCCTCCAGATAGGCCACCCTTTTCTCGCTGAGAGCGCCCTTCTGATGCGCTTTGCGTTGCGCATCCTGCATGCGTGGTGAGCAAAGAGCATGCGAACAAAACGGTAGTTGGGTAATTAGACCACCCCTCTCACAGAAAACACACTAATTACACCAAAAATTGCAACTTGCATCGTGGTCTTCAGGGAAATGGGCGCCTCGCGCGTCACATAAGTAGTCGGGTTTCTCTGAATATGGTTTAATTAACGCATGCGGGAAAGATGGGGCCGCTATGCCTTGGCCTGCATGCTGAAGGCTGTCTCCGACATGGGCTGACTAATTGGCTATGTACAAAGGGTTTCATGCTCGCCTGAATTTTCCTTGAATGACCCGGTTGTTTATAAGGGTCGGTGGCTATTAATTAGTGGTCTGAAAAAAAAATTATAGTAGGTTTTATACAACTTGCTTGCAATGATTCGTAATTGTTTGCACCAGCTGTGATTAGCTAGGGACCTGTAGGGTCGGCTGGTTGCTTCAAGCATCTTTGACAGACTGATTTTTTAGTGAGTCGTGATTAATTACTGTATAGTGGACTCGGACCAGCCCAAGGGGTCGATGGGCGAGAATTATGTCTGTCAGTTTTGAGAACCTTGTACGACTACCCGTGTGGTTAACGCACTAGCTTGGGGGTGCGTGGCCATCTTCTTTGTAGTGGCGTCCAGTACTGTTCAGGCCGGCGCGTGACGCATGCCGGTGTTAATTCATTTAGGATGATGTCAACTTGTGTGCCGGCGGACCATGCCTTACGCAAGCTAGGCTGGCAATGATCTGCAATTGTTTCTTTCACAATGGCCTCTTGTGCAAAATTGCACATCCTAGCGCGGGTTGCATCTGTCTTGTAGCCGAGGCAGATGGTGGCACAGCCGCTAAGTTGTTCGACCAAGCATAGCAGAGTTGGTCGTAAAGCGGAAAGAAAATTTAAGTTAACCCCCATGTCGTTTCCCCCGGCTGCGGGTCTTTTTGACATGGGCGAAGGATGGGGCGCTACTTTGGCGGTTTTACCAGCTTCAGCGGAGCTGTTCATAAGTTTCTAAAACAGCTCTAGTGTCACATTGCAGGCTTGCCACCTTGCGATGGTGAGTGTGACGTGGCCTGGACCCTAATAAAGTTCACGGCCCAGGTTCCTGTCAGAGACGGCGTGTTTTCATGAATTATTTTTTGTGGCGGCAGGTCCGTTGTCCAGTTGCCCCTGCCGAGAAGGGGCGGTTGGGGACTACAGGAGCCGCGCAAGGGCTGCGCTCCGAAGCTAAAAATTATTCCCTATTGAGAGTCTTGAGTCGGGGAGGGCGTTTTAGGAAGGCGCGGCAACGCCAGACCTTTGTCGTTCCTTTGTTCGTCTCAGCACCTGCTGCGCGGCTCAGTCTATTATGGTGTCGTAAATCCTCTTTCCTTTTTGGATAATTCCGGAATTGCGGAATGCTGGTTCCTTTTGGGGGCCTTGCTTTTGGGGTGGTCACCGGCTTGTGTCGCATGGTAACCAGCAGGCCCCTGCGGGGGTTATCAAAGCCTAGCGCGGGCTGCGTCGCCGTTTAAGATGTTGCGACACGCTCGTTTGCACATGGTGGTCACGAGATTAATCTGTGTGATGGGGTTGGCGACAGAGGGGGGTAATTGGGTGGAGGCTTCTTGCTTCCGCATGCGGACTGAGAAACCTTAAGGCCACTGCAAACGCTGCATTTTTGGCGGGGCTCCACTAATTGTACTAATCAAATGCTGGCCTTCTTGGGAGCTTAGTGATCTTAATCGTGGTTCTCTGAACATAGTTTCATAGTGAGATGGAAGGGTAGCCGCTATAGCTAGGTTATTGGGTTCACGTGACATACCTTTCGAGCCCGGTGCGGCCTGATCCGGATCGGCCGTGGCCAAAGCTTTGGCCAGTTTTTCTTGGCCAGGTGGCAGGAGCTCCGTTGAGATATAAACCTGCCACTGTCTAGGTTGCTTTGTGAATGGCGTAGTGATTAACTAGATCTAGATTCTTTCTCTCACACAATATGTGACCTAATAGCCCCGGCAGCCTTACGTAAGCAATTAGAACGCCACATTGCGTCATTTGTTCAGACGCAACATTTGCGTGGCAAAAAATGCCGTCCAGGCCAAGGCCGCATGACACGCACGAAGGAAAAAAACAAACCCACCTAGCTAAGGTCGGCCTCTTTTCTTTTCACAAGGGCGGCGACAGCAAGCCAGGGGAAACGAACCTCTGGTTTGACGAACCTTTACTGTCGGAGCCATTTTGGGCCCTGAGCAGCAATGCCGAAGGGGCGCAAGGCTACAGCAAGGCAGGCAGCGCGTGGGGAGGACGAGACGCCCACACCGCGGGCTGCTGCCGCCAGTCATGCGCCAAAAAGAAACAGCTCGCCACTCTGCTCGTCAAGTGCACCAGCCCCGCAGAGGCTGTGGGGGCAGTCGAGCAGGTCTTCGGTGCCGATGACTGGGTGACGGACGCCAGCTCGTGGAGCTCGAGCCAGCTGAAGTCTGTCGTGCAGTTGCTGGCCGATCACGTTGACATTGCCGACGTGTTGGACGCACGTGACCCAAACAAAGCGTTGGTGACAAAACTGCTGGCTGTGGCAGATCTCGCGGCGGACGAGGAGGCGGCGGCGCTGCCACCAACGACACCTGCGCAACGAAAAATGGCCGAGCCGAAGGCACGGCCAAAAGTTCGGCAGGTGGGGGGGCTGTCGGAAAGGAAACGAGAGCGAGGTTGGCGACATTCGTTGGGGCACCTCCGGTAACCAAAATTCAGGACGACGACGAGGACGAGGAGGGGGAGGTCGCAGCCGAGAAATTCATGCAAGATTTGAAGGCAGCGCTGGGAGGAATGGAGGGGGCGGGAAGCCACTTCAAGGCCTCGAAAGGGGTGGCGCTGCCGAGCCGAGCCAAGAGCGTGAAATATCGGATTTTGGAGTGGGTGCTGCCGGGGGTGTTGGAGGACGCTAGCGACAATGGGATGGGAATCCGGTCGTGGGTCATGACAGTCAAGCCTGGAAGTTGGCGGAACATGGAGAACAGGAAAATTGTCATGAACATTGCATTGGCCACGGACATCCTTCTCAAGGAGCTGGGCTCAGCAGCCGGGGAGCTTGTGGGCATGGAGTACCTAATGAGGGTGGTGGAGGCCTTGCTGCAGGTGGAGGGGCAAGGACGGGGGGGGTGGAAGGTGGCCAGCCACCTCCTGCCAGTGGGGGAGGAGGCTGCACTATCAGCCACCCCGGCTGTCAAGGCAGCTCTCCAAACTGCGATCCTCTTGGACAAGCTCAGCAAGGCCCAACAAGTAGGGAAATAGAATCCCAGCGGGACCGCTCCCTTTTCCCGCTGCCATACCCACTTAGGCCAGCGTACACCGCGTGGGGCAGGGTGAGATCGGCACGCCAGCGACAACGTGCCACGCGCCGCCACCGCGAGTACACGCTGCAATGCAAGGTAGTGCGTTGGCTTAGTTGGCTGTGGGGGGGGGGGCAGACCCTCCTCCTAGTCCTAGAGGGGCGTGCTCTCAGGGGAGGGAGGAGGCCCTAGCGAGGGTCAAGAAGCACTGCACCTGGCACAGTCGCCGCGTAGGGGGCGTTGCGACAGGCCAGGAGCAGAAGGTGCTGATGCAATATATGGGAAGCAGAATAAGTATGGACAACTGCGCGCGGACGCGGTGAGTTTGCCGAAGGCGGAGGTGGCGGGTAAGGCACGGTGCTCGACCTGTTGGCTATGCGGCCGAGCTGGCGGGATATATATGCCAGCGAAGAGAACTGCATCAAGTCAGCGGTCGCGGCGAGCGCAAGGTATTGGAATGTGCCCAAGCCCAGCCGGGGATGCTCCATGGCTGAATGGGGCAAGCTCATCACCCGGGCAGCGGGCGTGGGCATGGTGACGTTCCGGGAGAGGCGGCCCAAGTGGGTGGATGGCTGCTTTGGAGTGGCCAAGGGGGTGGGTGAGCTACGGTTCATCGTCAACAGGAAGCTGGGCAACCTGCTGTGGGTGGACCCCCCCAAGATCCTGCTCCCCCACCTGGGCATCCTCGTGGAGGTCTACATCAAGGGCTGGTGCTACTGCGCCAAGAGCGACCTCGTGTCATACTACTCCATCGAGGTGCCCGAGTGGTGGTGGGACTACCAAGGGCTTCCTAGTGTGTGGTCGACTAGCGTAGGTCTGGCAGGGCCGAGGCGGAGGGTGTGCTAGATCCTAGCAAACCGACCCCTTGTTGCCCTTTCAGACTTTGAAAAATTTACAATAATTCTGGCACACCCTGGCGAGACAGCCTTCCCACCCCTTGCCCGTGTTTGGGACGCGAATACCGTTGTCGAGCAGCACCGAAGGGTCCAGAACTGTTGCCCAGGGGTTTGACTCGTCCCTGGGTCCGAACTGCTGTTCCAGTTTCTCCACCACCACAGACCGCAAGAGCATGGCTCGCTCTGTGTCGACGGGAAGAGATGGGAAATGAATGTGAAAGCCAGTCTTGACTTTTCCTGTCTTGGTAACCTTTTTCGGGGCCCGGCACACAACCATGAGAGAGTTTTCCTTCCCAGGAAGGCACTCTGAGAGTGCTGCCTGAATCGCAGGCAGCCACGATTCAATGATGACACCACCCAGATCCTTGTCGTCCACGCAATCAAGGTCGAAAAACATTGGGAACGGTGAATTAAGAGGTTTCTGCTCTACAATAAAATTTCTGGTGTTTCGCGTCCCATCCTCGCAAACCGCTTTGTAAAAATCCCACATGTCCTCGCGGTCCACATACGCTTTTCCACCCCTGAATCCATCCAGCAAAAGATGCGAATACTCCTCGTCGTTCCCCACAAATTGTCTTCGATTTGCGAGCCACTTGGTCGCTGCCGAATATCCAGGCGGCTGCCACTTTTCCTTGTCCATTCGCGGGGTCAGGACATCGTCATCGGATTTTGGGTGCTGCACGCTATGAAGGCATTTCGTCAGACGGAGAGCGGGATGCGTTACCGAGTTTTGGTGGTGAAGCTCGCGTCGTCTGCATTTTTAGACGCAACGCCTGGCGCCAAATGAAGAGACGCGCGCCTGAGCAACTGGCGCGGCGCCAAACAAAGTCATGTGGATCCGTACGCCACACTGGATATTTGTGCGACCCGGCGCGGCGCCAAACCGTAGTTCCGTGGATCCGCCCGCAACTTCGGGTATTTCGGTGCTGCGGCACTTGCTTTTTACACGCAAGGAGGGCAAAGAGTCTTGCGTTAGAAAAACGAGGGATCGACGCATCTTTTATAATTCCTTGCGTGTTGGCAAGGTGTAGGATTTCATGCGAATTCGGGCTGGCTGCAACAATATTTATCGCAAGTGATAATTTATTATTCGCCGGGCAGAAACGTTTTTGCAAGGCTTTATGACTGCTCGAATGGAAACGCGCGCATCCGGGAGGCAGAGGTCAGTGAAGAGTTCTCGTAGTCCACATGTCACGAGTAACAATTCACGCGGCCTTACGTTATCATACTGTTATTATAGAGGAACAGCCTTTGTTGATTTGTTTTCAAGGGACAGGTGTGACGCGATATTTATCGGGTGGATGAAACGTCGTTTGAGGTTGTTTAACCGAACCGTCTTGGTAAGCGGCTTTCTGCGAACGTAGCCATTTCGTCTAACATTTTTCGAGCGTGGCGGTCGCCCACACCTGTCTTTGCTTTTTTGCAGGATGTGGCTGACGGACACAGTCTTAGCCATTGTGGGAGAAACTCTCGACCTCGAAACTTCTTCTCGTCTCAGCACAGTGGACAAGCATCTTCAGTCGACACTGAGGCCTTCAATACAGGCTAAGCTTGCGTTTTATGACACTGTGTTGTCAGGGCGTGCGGAGGGTGTTTGGAGTTTTTTGAGCTCCATTGCGATAGAGAATAGCTTTTTTCAGCCGGCGGTGGTCTTCCGTTATGACTTCATTAATGGCACCCGTGACATATCTACAACGACGTGGTGTTCTATGTACATGGACAGGGCAGAGAGGGACATGAATGCCGTCAGTGACAGCACTTCGCACACCCTGCTTACAAGGCTGCTAGACAAGCTAGCGTCATTTTCAGGTCTGTCAGGCCGTCTTGTGCTCATGGAAGGCCACGTGGAGGCTGTCCTAGAAGCCAGCAAGGTCTTTGGCGACACGCGTTCTCAGCTGGTGCGCCTGTACACAGACACGCCCAAGACCGTGTTTGGTTTTGTACGCCTTGCGCATACCCTGATGATGCGTATCACGGATAACAAGAGCTTTCGTGAGCTAGCTTGCCTGGTTGGCCTTGCGATTGCACACAGCTTTGACGCTGCTCTTGACAACGAAGAGCGCAGGATAATAATGTGCCTTCATGTTGTCGGCTTGTTGACATGGCGAGCTCAGTACAAGGGGTCTTGGCTGGGCATGGCCTGCGACCAAATTTTTTTTACCATCGCACAGGAGCGCTGATCACGGGTTCGCTACGTGTACCTGGATGACTTTGAACGCCGGCAGTTTGCGACGAGCGCGCACGAGTACCTCATCACTGCCACGCAGCAGTACGATCACTTTGTCGAGAAAACGGATCTAGAAACCATCACGCTGCCCTTTTCCCACCCTGTCAAGGAGCTAATTTTCTTCTACAAAGCCGACGAACGTCTGACAGACCCAGCCATGTCACCGGACCCGACGCAATCTGTATGGAACTTTACCAACAAGAACAACCCTGACGGACACCTGTTTTCCACGGCCAACCTGACACTGAACTCGCAGCAGATGTTCGGCGAAGGCCGCGGCCCTATCTACTTCTCCTACTACTTGCCTCTTGAGGCGCACACGCGCATTCCGAGTGACAGGCACGTGTACGTCATCCCGTTTGCCTTGAAGCCAGAGGATTGGAAGCCGACAGGTTCGATCAACTTTTCACGATTGGATTCGGTCAAATTGGTATTAAAGGGTATAGGCACCAACCTGCCAAAGGGCGTGATCACCATTTATGCCCGGTCATTCAACATCCTCAAAATCACAAATGGGATGGGTGGGCTACGGTTTGCATCGTAGTAGTGTTAAAACTACGTCAACCTGACACGGTGCGAGGGCGGAAAGTACAACTCGCAGTACGCGAGAACGGCGGAGGCCGCCTTGCTTAAGGCTTCATCATACGTGTCAGTCTCCCGGTTCAGCCGTTGTTCATCGAAATTGTTCCAGTAGTACCCGTCGGCCGTGTCACGAATGCTGCCGAATGATGAGATCAGTGTCTGTTGGACGTGATCCACCGTCTGTTGGACGTGATCCGCCATGCACAGCTCTCCGTTCTTGAAAACGATGAACTCAAAGCAGTCGCTGGAAAAAGGGCTCTGTACAGTTTGCAAAATGCGCCTGACGTAAAGGTCTTCATGCACGTGGAAACCTGTCTTTCGACAATGAAAGGGCATGCCGTCTGCACCAACATGCGTCTGATCAATGGCGACTGCTCGTACACCGCGTATGAGACAAGGAAGGTAGCAGCATTGTCTCCCCTCGAAAACTCGTTGGCATTTTCATACAAGTTGGATGACACATGGTCGATTATGTGCCCTGGGACATAGACAAGAGGGCGCAAAATCAGGCTCTGGAATGCCTCTTCGCGCTTGGATAGCACGGTCGAGATTTTGGGCGGGCGGCTCGACGCGTTCGCCTGGTTTGCGGGGCACGACCCCGCTGGCGCCATCTTCGAGTGGTCGGCGTTGTCGCGCGCGTTCTTGCGTGGTTCAACAGACTCAGGCTCGTTTTTAGACCAGGAACACGGTCGACCGTCAATCTCTAGCGTATCAGTGATGCCTGACATGGAAAAGTTAGGATGTCTAATAGATGTTTTGCTGGGTCGGGCGAGTTGTGATGGCGCTTGACGATGAACCTCCTAAATACTTCAATAAACTGTTTGTTCCCCGCGATATATGAGCGCCGTTCCCCTCACGGTGCAAAAATTCCGCCTCCCGTCGAGGCTCTGCCGCGTGTCACACACTTTTGCGGCTTCCACTGACACGTGTGCCACCGGCCGGTGGGACGCTTTGACGGTTCAAGATTTCTAACGGAAAAATAGCGACGCCACTTTTTTCTAGTGCTGACACTATACGCCCGGTTTGTCAGGTCGATTTCTACTGACACGTGTGCGCGTCAAGCGGACAGAAGACAGGATCACAAAAGTCGCGCGAACACGTGCACTATGCATCAACGACTCCGCCTCCCGCAACGCGCCTGTCCTCTGTACAAAAGACTCGGGTCATTTGCGAACCATGGAAAACCCTTCTGCAGACGCCGAGAGTTCAATGATGGCTGCCCGACAGACCAGCGGTGAAACTCGCGAGGATGCCTTAACGCCCGACGTCCTGCCCCCAGGCTTTGGCACCTCCTGTCCGTGTCCAGTCCACCACAAGGTGTCAGGCGGTTCGGCTGCCAATCGTGAACCTCGCCTCAGCTCGAGCTTCTTTTTCGGTGGCGTGGAATTCCCCGACCTCGGATCCTTCACTAAAATGGTCCTGTCTGCTACCTGCCTCAAGACACCGGAAATGGTGCGCGCATACGCGGAAATTTGGCACAAGGCCGAGGCGTGCAGATTGTTATCAATGCGCGAAGAACGCCTTTTGATCGATGCCCGCATCCGCGAAAAGGAGAAATTTATCGAGGCTGACACCGCGCAGGCGAAGCTTGTCGAGGCAGAGCTGGCAATGGCTGCCATCCGCAAAACTCCCGAGGAACGCCGCGCGAAGGACAACAAGCGCAAACGGGATTGGAGGGCATCCCTGTCCACGGTTGCTTTGGAGGCGCTTCGCGAGAAGGACAGGGAGCGGAAGCGGGCATCGAGGACAGGCTTTGAGCGGTCTGCATAAATTTTCCCTCTTACGCATGCATGGATCGCGCCATTTATTTGCGCAGATGCCTCGTGCAGTATCCTATGCATCTAGGTTGCAACGGGTTTGCGCACCACCGCTTATTCCTAAAGTTCCATACCCCGCAGTGGCCCCTGGGGCGGACGCAGTGTTGGTTTGTGCACCTGTGGCCTGTGCACGCCCTGATGATTTTGTCGGGAGTTGACTCCATTTCCACCTGCATGCCATTGGAATGATCAGACACCTCCATCCTCAGGGTCTTGTAGTAGTCTACAAGTCTCTGATTGTTATTTATGCTGCTTGCAAGCATCATCATCTCGGTTCGAAAACGTCTGTTGTCATTCTGGGGTAGGCGCGGCACCATCTCTTGTTCCCAACCCTCCCTCGTGACTGGATATTTGCGTATTAGGGCTAACGCCTCATCATCTGTTCCAGGAAAAATTGGGTATGGATTTCCTCCGGATGCGGTAAGTCTGACCTTACCGTTCACGGGGTCTGACAAAGATAGCCGGTTGAGCTCCGTGCCGAAACGAAACATCTCTTTTCCCAACCCTTTAACGGACGTACTTTCTTCCTCTGAGGCGAATGGTCGACGCGCGTGTGGCGACGCGTTTATGTAAAATTTTTCATAATACAAAGCGCCATCTTTTGTCTTTGAAGGTATAAGTTGACCCAGGTGCAAATTTCCCATGCTCAGTGGAGTTTTATAGCCATCAAGAAACTCCACAAACACGTTCTTTAGACCACCTTCAAAATAACTTGGCTCAACTACGAAGTTTAACGGATACTTTCTCCCTTCGTTTGATAGCGACCACCCTGTTGGAATTTCTTGTCGCTCTACCAGGTTGTGAAATACGTCGGTACGTCAAATACGTCGGCCTCCAAAACACGGGTATATACGTAGACCCCGGCAGAATACGTCGGCTTGAATACGGCAAAATACGACAGTGTGCAATTCGGCCTTTAGAGCATGGTTATGAATGGGCCTTTTGGGTTTGAGGCTTTAGGGTATAGTTATGCAATATGGTTACCACTCATGGCAAGGTGCAGTCAAGTCAGAACACTGACAACCATTACCATGCATGAATGAGACAACGAGCTATCAAATCTGATCATCCTATATCAAAATGGGTCATGAATGAATAACTAATTGCCTTGTCTTTTCGGCTTCTGAAGAAGTTTGCCTGCCAGCAGCCACCGACTGGGAGCAGTGATCAGCCCTTTGTACTGACTCAGGCCGGAAATCATCGCCTTGAAAGAGCGGCTCTGAGCCGCGTGAAAGGAAATTGCGTTCTCAACAAAGAAGTTGGCCACCAGGAGCTGGCACTCCTCTTCGTTTGTGGGGTTCACAAACCTCGTGATTGTCTGCTGGCGAGGATCACCTGCAATGGCCGACCCCGAAGCAAGGCCCTGGCCGCTCTCCGCCACTGCCCTGAAGCTCAGGTGCCGCTGCTTCTTCGCCTTCAGCCCGGCCTTCTTGCCCACAACTCCTGGAATTCTAGCTTCCGTTTCTGCCCAATCTTTGCGTCAGGGCAGGCGTCTATGCCCTGCCCTGTGATGCTCGCAAAATGTGCGCGCATCCTGGTCGCACTGATCTGCTTGCCATCGCCACTGGTAAAATTGTGGCCGCAAAATGAGCAGCTAAACTTGACCTGCGAAACCGTATTCCCCAGAGCATCCTTCACCGCGACGGTCTTTTTTTCTACAAAGTTATGCTCCGGCACTTTGTGTGGCATGGCTGCGAAAACACGTTTGACAACTAGCACAAAATCCGATGGCACACCGCCATGCAATATTCATCATACATGCTATATTACGTGCCACACGTTCCCAACACAGCTGGCATTTTCATATTGCTGGCACTCTCTCCGTGTATGGAAATTTCAGTTAGCTTGCCAACTGCCAAGTCATTATGTCAGTCAGTCAGTAAGGTTATTCTTGCACAAGTCATTATGAACTGGAGTGACTTGACTCAGGACTGACGAAAAGCCTAGTTCGTAGTAATCGAGCCTAGTTTGCATAGTAGAAGATCTTGGGGGAGGTAGGCGCCGCGCCACGTTCCGGCTGGCCTCGCGCCAAGCACTGCCCCGGCTCGAACCTCGAAAATTGCCCAAGTCCAAATCACGTATTCGGGACCAAATACGCGTATAATACGTCGGGGCCCAAAAAACGCGTATTGCCGTATTTATTTTGACAATACGCACGTATTTCACAACCTGGTCGCTCTAGTTTGCGCTTTTCTCGAGATCGCTCTAGCTTGGCCCTCTTCATATTTATAACAACTTTGCGATATTAAATAAGAAATAAGTAAGAATATTGTTTCTTACATTAATTTAGCATACTCACGCAGATCTTGCAAGTAAATAGAGCTTTATCCTGTGCTCCGTCCGCGTTTTGACCTGAGCGCGGGCAGGACAGTTCGCAATTGCTGTCTAGTTGTCGTGTTTGACGACGCGAGTGGACACGCGTTTCCTGTCGTCGTCACTGTCTGAGTCATGTTTGTTGGGATCGTGACGCGCGTGCCCGTATTTCCAAAACTTGCTTGACCCGACCTTGAATGGCGGACGCATCTCACCCTTGTACCAGAAAATCACGTCCTCAAGTTTGTTAGAACCGCTGGTGTGGTCGATCACCAGGCATTCATAGTTTTGCGTGCATTCGTTCAAGATGTGGCAAAACACCTCAAACGTCGGCACAATGCCAAAAAAATTCTTGTACAGCTTCTCGAGGTTCATGATGATGTTTTCTTTCAGCGCAAACACGTAGTCGATCAGCGCCCCTGTGCGATGGTAAAAAAAATCTGGTCGCAGGCCATGCCCAGCCAAGACCCCTTGTACTGAGCTCGCCATGTCAACAAGCCGACAACATGAAGGCACATTATTATCCTGCGCTCTTCGTTGTCAAGAGCAGCGTCAAAGCTGTGTGCAATCGCAAGGCCAACCAGGCAAGCTAGCTCACGAAAGCTCTTGTTATCCGTGATACGCATCATCAGGGTATGCGCAAGGCGTACAAAACCAAACACGGTCTTGGGCGTGTCTGTGTACAGGCGCACCAGCTGAGAACGCGTGTCGCCAAAGACCTTGCTTACTTCTAGGACAGCCTCCACGTGGCCTTCCATGAGCACAAGACGGCCTGACAGACCTGAAAATGACGCTAGCTTGTCTAGCAGCCTTGTAAGCAGGGTGTGCGAAGTGCTGTCACTAACGGCATTCATGTCCCTCTCTGCCCTGTCCATGTACATAGAACACCACGTCGTTGTAGATATGTCACTGGTGCCATTAACCCTTAGTCCGTAAACCACCCGAAATTTCGGGTAGTTTGACCAACGGTCCTAACTCGCGCCGCGCCGTGAGCGCCGCGCCACCCGTGACGGATGCAAGTTGTCCGGTGGGTCCGGGAACACTTAGGGACGAAGGTGATGCATAGGTTTGGGGGTAATATTCGCCATAGCATGGTAATTACAACGTGCCTTGAGACAGGATCACGTGACTTTGGCGGGAAATTTTCGCTCGCGCGCGCGCGTGACGAGATATGGCTGCCATCGTGCCGTTATCATGGAAATTTTGCGTCTCGCGGCCGGAAATGGTTCAGAATGTTGCTCAGAATGTCGATGCGTGATTTTCGTAGGTTAGGCATGGCCAGATTTATAGGATTGGGAAAATACAGGTAGGAAAATAGTGCTTCTTGGTCGTCAGTGCCAGATGAGTCATCGCTTATCATATGTCGATTTTCTCCTTATGGCCGGGCAGTCTGCGCCAGCCCAAGCATCCAGGTTTGGTACGGGATGTCCGCTGCAGCATTAGCTGGGAATGCGGACGCGTTTATAGGTCATCTTTGAACGGAACATCAATCTGGTAATCATGGAGGATGCATGCAGGATGAGGCTATGGCGGCCTTATCCTATAGAGCAACGGTATGTGTGAGATATGAGGGTCCCGGCCAGCGGAGTCCGTGCAGGACATGAACGAGCAATGTACGACAACGTGTTTGCGTGTTGTTTGCAGCGGAATATGTCTTCCATGCATTATATTTGACGATCTTATTAGTGCACTGTTTAGCAAGCTTCCATATCTGCTGTAGAGAATGGTATTAGCCCTGAAAGTGCCCAGTTTATGGCATTTCTTTGGAGCACATCATTCCGTTAGTGCAGGTATGCAGCATGTTTGTATTCCAGCACCTTTGACAGTCTTTTATAGCTTGCTATAATGCATTCTTGTATTGCATGTCATGGATGGCTGTTTACGCGCGCCTAACCCACACACATATACGACCACGTTTTGTTGGTCTAATGGGTTATCCGGGTGGTCTGACCCAAGGAAACCACCATTGGACTATCCAACTAAGTTGTCCAATGTTGGTTTTGAGGTTCCCTTCCCTCCCTGGGAAGTTAGGGGTAGGTACACTTTTTCTTGGGGAAAAAAGATCGTCTTTTGGCCAACTTTGGCTGGCGCTGTCATCCAAATGCTTTGATAAAGCCATGGTATTATTGCATATTCTGAAAGCCCTTGAAGCGTAGATATGTTTGGCATCTTGGTTGAGGGTATTTGGAGATGTGGCCTGTGAGTTATGATTTTTTTCATTTTTAGGGGTATGAAAATGCCCAAAATGGGTCAGCGGACTATGGGTTAATGAAGTCATAACGGAAGACCACCGCCGGCTGAAAAAAGCTATTCTCTATCGCAATGGAGCTCAAAAAACTCCAAACACCCTCCACACGCCCCGACAACACAGTGTCATAAAACGCAAGCTTAGCCTGTATTGAAGGCCTCAGTGTCGACTGAAGATGCTTGTCCACTGTGCTGAGACGAGAAGAAGTTTCGAGGTCGAGAGTTTCTCCCACAATGGCTAAGACTGTGTCCGTCAGCCACATCCTGCAAAAAAGCAAAGACAGGTGTGGGCGACCGCCACGCTCGAAAAATGTTAGACGAAATGGCTACGTTCGCAGAAAGCCGCTTACCAAGACGGTTCGGTTAAACAACCTCAAACGACGTTTCATCCACCCGATAAATATTCCACTCCACTCGTGTAATGCCCGGCCAATGCCGCAGTAGTTACGGGACCGCACGATAGAGTCGTCCTTGGACAGTTTCAACGGCATAGCTGCCTCACTAATGCACCACACTTTTTGCTGACGCCCGCCACCCCTGCCCACTGCTGCCCACTGCTGCCAACTGTCAACCGGCACGGGGGGTCGCCCTCGCGGAGCCTAGTGGCCCGTGCTCAAGGTGCTGGCCATGGGACATTCCCATGCGGAGGCGCTGGGGGAGGCCATTCATGAGATGGTGCTCTACATGAGCAGTGCCCTGGATCCGAGGCGCCAGGTCAACTACCTCTCAAGCGCAGGTGAGCTCACCTTGGTGCGCGACGAGTGTGGCAAGCCGCTGCGCTTGGTCATCGAGTACAAGGAGGAGCGCGTCGAGGAGCTTCAGATTGACCTGGAAAACCCCCCTGCCCCCATGCTGTCCATCACCATCGATGACTTGGTGGCCAGCAACGGGCGGACCTGCGAGGCGGTGAACCAGCTTAGCACGCGCGCTATTGAGGAAGGCTACCTTCCTAGCAACCTTATGCCGTCTAAGGAGAAGACTAAGATGGCCAGCCTGAAAGGGGACGCGCTAGAAGCCCTGGGGGTGGTGCACCGACGGAACGGCGCGCTGGAACCAACGGTCAAGCAGCTCAACCTTGTGATCGCCCACACGCAGGCTATACTCACTCGCGGCCGAGCTACGGCCGAGGGGCTGGCTGCCATCTTGGGGCGGTGCTTGTGGCTGCAGATGTTAAGCCGCAGCTGCTTGTCCATCTGGCAGCAATGTTTCAAATTCATCAGCCTGCAAGGACGTGGGGGCAGCGGTCCTGGGTGCTGTGGGCCGGGGTGCGGGAGGAGTGAAGAGTGTGCCCTGGCCTTGGCTCCTATGCTAAGGGTTGACCGAAGCGCACCTTTGACACGTGAGGTGGTTGCATCTGACGCGTCCACCTACGGGCAAGGTGTCGTGTACGCTACCATGGAGCCGGGCGATGTGATGGAGCTGGCGCGAGCACGTGAGGTGCGGGGGTAACCGACTTTGCTCAAACCAACCGTGGTGGCCTACGCTGGCCCTAGGCCACTGAGCGTGCGGGCGCAACAAGCAATCACTAGTCAGCAATGGCGGGTTGGGGTCAGGAGTCGTTGGCGGGATCCGGGGATGCACATCAACGAGAAGGAGGTGCGGGCTGCAGTGAAGGGCGTGGAGAGGAGTGCGCGCACTCTGGCAAACCGAGGCAAGCGGGTGGTGAGGTTGGTGGACTCCACCGCGACGTTGGGCTGCTTGGCTAAGGGGCGGTCATCATCCCACAAGCTCAACAAGCAGTGCCGCCGCTTGTGCGCGCTGACCCTCGCCACTGGGAGTCGTTCCCAGTGGGTGTGGACGCCGAGTGCACGTCAACCAGCCCATGGCGTTTCTCGCGGCTAATCCATGGCGACTTTCTTGGCAGGCTGGGTGCGCGACCTGACCGCGGAAGGCATCCATCCTAACCCGGGGCCCCCTGCAACTGTTAGCTACCTTCCATTGCTAGAGGGGAAAGTAAAGCCGGCTACCTTGTTGGTCTACCGTCGTGGCCTTGATTCCCTAATGACTTGGTGGGAGGCTGGCGGGCGGGCGGACAGGTCATCGTCACGAGCTGACACCCTTGAGGAGACATTTTGTGCGTATGTCGCCTGGGCTCACTTTCGGGAATACAGCCGCCAGACGTGTGTCAATGCCTTGATGGGGTTGCTACTTTACTATACCGGTATGGTGAAGCGGTGGGACTTGGCCCGTGGCGTCGTCGCTGGGTGGAAAACACTTGTGCCCCCCTGCGCCCCTCCTCCGATTCCATGGGAGGCGGCATTTGCACTTGCCAGCACGATGGTCATTCAAGGTCAGCGCCTTGCGGGCCTGCTGGTGGTCATCGTGTTCCGCCATTACCTGCCAATCTCGGAGGCGCCGAACCTCCGTGTTGGCCATGTGCGCCTCCAGCCTAACGTTCGGCTTGGGCTGGCTCAGCGGGGTGCCCTGCTGTTGAGGTCTACCAAGACCTCTAAGGGCAAGACTCAGTCGGTGGTGGTAGAAGATGTGATGTCTGAAACCATCCTCCGTCACTGCATCGTGGGTAAGCACGCTTGGGAGGCCGTGTTCCCTTTCACCTACCCGCAATTCAGGCGCCTTTGGCAGGATGCGACTCAGGCCTTGGGGGTCGCCCAGATTTTCACCATTCACGGGCTGCGGCATGGGGGTGCCACTCATGATTTCATCGAGGGTCGCAGCATGGGGGACATCCAGGGCCGGGGGCGCCGGCTTAGCAGCTCCACGTTTGCCCATTATGTGGGCATACCCCGCAGTTTGGAGGTGGAGCTTCATGAGGTTCTTCTTTGGAGCATGGCCGCCTGCCCCCCTCGGGCATGGCGGGCTTTTTTGAAATTGCCCTCCACCTAGTTTTGTTGTTCATTTCTCTGTCATTATTATGCTAGGTTCTTTGCCCCTGGCATGGATCGCCAGGGAGGCATATAAGGGTAAGGTTGGCCTTTGCCAAGCAATAAGTGTTCCCATGAGCATCGGCGGCCGGGATGTGGCCTGCCTTTTGTATGTGCTCCACTCATTGTTTTAATAAAGAGTCTGGTTACCCTGGAGTTCCATGGTTAATAGAATCGTGGTTCTCTGAACATAGTTTCCTTATAGTGAGATGGAAGGGTAGCCGCTATAGCTAGGTTATAGGGTTCACGTGACATACCTTTCGAGCCCGGTGCGGCCTGATCCGGATCGGTCGTGGCCAAAGCTTTGGCCAGTTTTTCTTGGCCGGGTGGCAGGAGCTCCGTTGAGAAATAAACCTGCCACTGTCTAGGTTTCTTGGCTAATGGCGTAGTGATTAACTAGATCTAGATTTTTTCTCTCACGCAATATGTGACCTAATAGCCCCTGTAGCCTTACGTAAGCTGCCGGCAATTAGAACGCCACATTGCGTCATTTGTTCAGACGCAACATTTGCGTGGCAAAAAAATGCCGTCCGGGCCAAGGCCGCATGACATGCAAAAAAGCCAAAAACAAACCCACCTAGCTAAGGTCGGCCTCTTTTCTTTTCCCGCCCACCCTCCCTGCGTGTTTTGGGGGTAAGGCTAGCCTTTGCCAAGCAATAAGTGTTCCCATGAGCATCGGCCGCTGGGATGTGGCCTGCCTTTTGTATGTGCTCCACTCGTTGTTTTAATAAAGAGTCTGTTTACCCTGGAGTTCCACGGTTAATAGAATTGATTTTCTGTATATGGTTTAACTAACGCATGCGGGAAAGATAGGGCCGCTATGCCTTGGCCTGCATGGCGAAGGCTGTCTGCGACATGGGCTGACTAATTGGTTCTGTACAAAGGGTTTCATGATTGAGTGAATTTTCCTTCGATGACCCCGTTGTTTATAAGGGTCGGTGGCTATTAATTAGTGGTCCGAAAAAGGTTTTATACGACTTGTTTGCAAAGCTTCGTAATTGTTTGCACCGGCTGTGATTAGCTAGGGACCTGTAGGGTCGGCTGGTTGCTTCAATAATCTTGGACTGATTGTTATAGTGTGTCGTGATAATTACTGTACAGTGGACTCGGACTGGCCCAAGGGGTCGATGGGCGAGATTTATGTCTGTCAGTTTTGAGAACCTTGTACGACTACCTGTGCGGTTAACGCACTAGCCTGGGGGTGCGTGGCCACGTTGTTTGTAGCGGTGTTTTCAGCACTGTTCAGGCCGGCGCGTGATGCATGCCGGTGTTAATTCATTTAGGATGATGTCAGCTGGTGTGCCGGCGGACCATGCCTTACGCAAGCTAGGCTGGCAATGATCTGCAATTGTTGTTTTTCCCTCCCTCCCACCCTGGAGGCTTCTGGATTCCGCGTGCGGACTCAGTAACCTGAAGGCCACTGTAACTGCTGCATTTGTGGAAGGGCTCCACTTATTGTATTAATCAAATGCTGGTCTTCTTGGGAGCTTGGTGATCTTAATTAATTAATTAATTAAGTAAGTAAGTAAGTAAGTAAGTAAGTAAGTAAGAAGTTAGTAAGTAAGTAAGTAAGTTAGCAAGTAAGTAAGTAAGTAAGTAAGTAAGTAAGTAAGTAAGTAAGTAAGTAAGTAAGTAAGTAAGTAAGTAAGTAAGTAAGTAAGTAAGTAAGTAAGTAAGTAAGTAAGTAAGTAAGTAAGTAAGTAAGTAAGTAAGTAAGTAAGTAAGTAAGTAAGTAAGTAAGTAAGTAAGTAAGTAAGTAAGTAAGCAAGCAGGCAAGCAAGTAAGTATTGAGCAAGTACTTGAGTGGTCCCCCAACGGGGATACGAGACTAATTAGTAAATAAATAAATTAAGTACTTGCGTGTCATGCGCAGAGGCATGCCGAAGTACTATGCTAATCTCATTAGAAAAGAATTCCACAAGACATGACAAAAACAAAGATCGTCTGCACCACGCCCCAATCCTAGAGCCCGAACCCGCGCACCACATGATACGGCCGCCACAGCGTGACGGGTCAGGAGGCCGGCCTATGTAGAGTCTAAAATAATAGGGGGCTTGGCCCCCACCGGTTCTACTTGTCAGGAATAAAACTGACCAGTTTTAGTTCAATCGGTATGTGCAAGAGGCCGACTACTAAGCCTAGCTACACCTTGGCCCATCCAACCCTAGGATTCACATTGAAAGGCTTCCATCACTACAGCAAATGCCAAGTTTCTAAAATCGGTAATGTGACCATCCTTCCTTGCTGCCAGAGCCAACAGAACAAGAGTCCGGCTCAAACCGCGAGACGAGCAAACAGACAGTCGCGTGCGCCGTTCCTTGCATGCCACCAACATCCAAGGGGCTTGAAGGATCCAAGGTTTGACGGTAAAAGGTTCGTGCCTGTGCTAGCTGAGGTATCCACAACAAGATCATGATGGCTGTAACTAACAAGTGCCTGACAGTGCACACCTGGCTTTTGCCGAACCTGGGAACACTCTAGGCCAGGGAGATGTGGACAACAATGCGGAGAAAGCACACCTGAACTTACCGTACCCATAGAGTCATAGCAAAGCAACGGTGCGTGCCATACGTACCACCCAGCGCGCGAGAGGTTCATCCTTGGGCACCTGCAGGTGGCCGTGCGCGTCCCTGAACGCGCACAGCTCGCGGAAGCCGACCATGAAGGTGCTGCCACACTGCTTCTCCGCCACCCAGCTGAAGCCAACTGCGTCCAACCTGATGACTCATGCCGCCGGCAAGGGGGGGAGATGAGCGGGCGAGCCATAAGCCCACGTGCAACTCGGCAGTAAATTTATCCAGAGTTGCTTCAGACAAAAGAATTTCAGGTGACCAGAGAAAATGAGAATGAAAGAAGCTCGTTGGAGACATGAGTCATGGGCTACTGCCATTGCTCAGATGACACATCCCAATGGACAACAACACAAAATGGCGCCTACACAACTGGAACAACTGCTTCCCTGGAAAGCTGCGCCTTTCCAAAGGCAAGTACATGCGACGAAACAGTAGCATCACGCTTCCCATGCATGGCATGCCTTAGACTGGCAAACATGGACCACCAATGTGCAACGTCCCTCACATGGCAGTATCGCATCGAAGGATAGT
The DNA here is from genome assembly GCA_009746045.1 of Mesostigma viride. Lineage (NCBI taxonomy): Eukaryota > Viridiplantae > Streptophyta > Mesostigmatophyceae > Mesostigmatales > Mesostigmataceae > Mesostigma > Mesostigma viride. The sequence goes on along the minus strand of RPFO01000132.1, from coordinate 1,509,483 downwards.
ACAATGCACCTACTACTGGCATGCCACATGGGGGCCACCATTCACAAGGGCAGCCTCCAGAAAGAAAATTGTGGCACTGATCACAATACGTGAAAAGGGACACGGTCTAATCATCCATGAAACAGCATCTGGCTTCTGCCCCCAGCCACAAGCACGTCGTTTCACCTTGTTGTAGGTCATGGCAAGTCAAACACTGCAATACATAGCGTTGAACAAAAAGCATCCAGGCAAAACTGAAGAGGCACAGAGACTTTGTTGCTGGAGGCCGTTTGGCCCTGGAAGCGGTTTGGGAAAGATAAGCCCACGTGGAGACAGCACTGGCGGCAAGAAATGGCTGTGCGCTTGCATTATCATGTCACGGCACGGCGACATGTCAGAAAGTCTAGATGGCAACAGAGCAGCGTCATAATGGGGAGACATGGATCAGAGCGACAAATACTACAATGTGACGGTCGAAGAAGAGAGAAGGCCCCGATAAGAAATAAATAAAGGGGTGCGTAGTAAATAAAGTGGGTGGACCGCGCAAACAGGCCCATGCACCCACCCCACACAAATCGACGCGCATCCGGGCGCCCGTTATTAGACATGGGCCTTATTAGCCATGGATCAGCGCATCCATGCGCCCATATTCGACTTGCAGCTATGTTGTCCACGCGTGCGGCAGCTCCCACTCTCAAGCTACCCAGCTGCAGATGATACCTACTGCAATACGGCACCAGTCAAACCAAGGGAAGCCACAACGTGACCGACCGACTGCCAACAGCTTTGCCACCCGCCTCCCCACCTGCCTACCTACCTGCCTACCACTGGCACCACCCTCCCTGGCACTACCTGCCCAAATCTCCGCCCCCCCCGCCCCCCCGCCCCCTCACCCCACTTTCACCACCTGCGCCTCCCCCCCGGATCAACTTTGTATCTACCAGTGTGCCCACCTTCTACTCCCCCATCTTCCCCACCCTCTACTCCCCCATCTTCCCCACCCTCTACTCCCCCATCTTCCCCACTCTCTACTCCCCCATCTTCCCACCCTCTACTCCCCCATCTTCCCCACCCTCTACTCCCCCATCTTCCCCACCCTCTACTCCCCCATCTTCCCCACCCTCTACTCCCCCATCTTCCCCACCCTCTACTCCCCCATCTTCCCCACCCTCTACTCCCCCATCTTCCCCACCCCCTACTCCCCCATCTTCCCCACCCTCTACCCCACCCTCTACTCCCCCATCTTCCCCACCCTCTACCCCCCATCTTCCCCACCCTCTACTCCCCCATCTTCCCCACCCTCTACTCCCCCATCTTCCCCACCCTCTACCCCACCCTCTACCCCCCCATCTTCCCCACCCTCTACCCCACCCTCTACTCCCCATCTTCCCTACCCTCTACCCCACCCTCTACTCCCCCATCTTCCCCACCCTCTACCCCACCCTCTACTCCCCCATCTTCCCCACCCTCTACCCCACCCTCTACCCCAGCCTCTACCCCAGCCTTCGCGCACCCCCCTCTCCCCTCCCCCTCCCCCTCCTCTCCCCCCACTCCACTCCAACCTCTGCCCGTCCTGCACCCCAGCCTCCACCCCACCCTCGCCCACCCTCTACCACTCCTCCCTCCCATCCTCCCTTCACCCTCAACCCCCCCATCCCACCCACCTGGCACGCCGCTCGTCGCTGAGCCGATTCTCCCGCCCGGCGATGCGCTGCTCGTTGACCCAGTAGCCGAGCGCCGGGTGCGGCTCATGCTTCTTCTTCACCATCGTGTGGCCGTGCGCCGCCTGGGGGGGGTCGAGGGCGGGAGATGAGGCGATGAGGGGATGAAGGGATGAGGGGATGAGAGGACGAGGGAACGAGGGGACCACCGCACCATTCCTCTCGTGTTCCACCGCACCATTCCTCTCGTGTTCCACCGCACCATTCCTCTCGTGTTCCACCGCACCATTCCTCTCGTGTTCCACCGCACCATTCCTCTCGTGTTCCACCGCACCATTCCTCTCGTGTTCCACCGCACCATTCCTCACGTGTTCCACCGCACCATTCCTCTCGTGTTCCACCGCACCATTCCTCTCGTGTTCCACCGCACCATTCCTCTCGTGTTCCACCGCACCATTCCTCTCGTGTTCCACCGCACCATTCCTCTCCTCTCGTGTTCCACCGCACCATTCCTCTCGTGTTCCACCGCACCATTCCTCTCGTGTTCCACCGCACCATTCCTCTCGTGTTCCACCGCACCATTCCTCTCCTCTCGTGTTCCACCGCACCATTCCTCTCGTGTTCCACCGCACCATTCCTCTCGTGTTCCACCGCACCATTCCTCTCGTGTTCCACCGCACCATTCCTCTCGTGTTCCACCGCACCATTCCTCTCGTGTTCCACCGCACCATTCCTCACGTGTTCCACCGCACCATTCCTCTCGTGTTCCACCGCACCATTCCTCTCGTGTTCCACCGCACCATTCCTCTCGTGTTCCACCGCACCATTCCTCTCGTGTTCCACCGCACCATTCCTCTCGTGTTCCACCGCACCATTCCTCTCGTGTTCCACCGCACCATTCCTCTCGTGTTCCACCGCACCATTCCTCTCGTGTTCCACCGCACCATTCCTCACGTGTTCCACCGCACCATTCCTCTCGTGTTCCACCGCACCATTCCTCTCGTGTTCCACCGCACCATTCCTCTCGTGTTCCACCGCACCATTCCTCTCGTGTTCCACCGCACCATTCCTCACGTGTTCCACCGCACCATTCCTCTCGTGTTCCACCGCACCATTCCTCTCGTGTTCCACCGCACCATTCCTCTCGTGTTCCACCGCACCATTCCTCACGTGTTCCACCGCACCATTCCTCTCGTGTTCCACCGCACCATTCCTCTCGTGTTCCACCGCACCATTCCTCTCGTGTTCCACCGCACCATTCCTCTCGTGTTCCACCGCACCATTCCTCTCGTGTTCCACCGCACCATTCCTCTCGTGTTCCACCGCACCATTCCTCTCGTGTTCCACCGCACCATTCCTCTCGTGTTCCACCGCACCATTCCTCTCGTGTTCCACCGCACCATTCCTCTCGTGTTCCACCGCACCATTCCTCTCGTGTTCCACCGCACCATTCCTCTCGTGTTCCACCGCACCATTCCTCTCGTGTTCCACCGCACCATTCCTCTCGTGTTCCACCGCACCATTCCTCTCGTGTTCCACCGCACCATTCCTCTCGTGTTCCACCGCACCATTCCTCTCGTGTTCCACCGCACCATTCCTCTCGTGTTCCACCGCACCATTCCTCACGTGTTCCACCGCACCATTCCTCTCGTGTTCCACCGCACCATTCCTCTCGTGTTCCACCGCACCATTCCTCTCGTGTTCCACCGCACCATTCCTCTCGTGTTCCACCGCACCATTCCTCTCGTGTTCCACCGCACCATTCCTCTCGTGTTCCACCGCACCATTCCTCTCGTGTTCCACCGCACCATTCCTCTCGTGTTCCACCGCACCATTCCTCTCGTGTTCCACCGCACCATTCCTCTCGTGTTCCACCGCACCATTCCTCTCGTGTTCCACCGCACCATTCCTCTCGTGTTCCACCGCACCATTCCTCTCGTGTTCCACCGCACCATTCCTCTCGTGTTCCACCGCACCATTCCTCACGTGTTCCACCGCACCATTCCTCTCGTGTTCCACCGCACCATTCCTCTCGTGTTCCACCGCACCATTCCTCACCGCACCATTCCTCTCGTGTTCCACCGCACCATTCCTCACCGCACCATTCCTCTCGTGTTCCACCGCACCATTCCTCTCGTGTTCCACCGCACCATTCCTCTCGTGTTCCACCGCACCATTCCTCTCGTGTTCCACCGCACCATTCCTCACGTGTTCCACCGCACCATTCCTCTCGTGTTCCACCGCACCATTCCTCTCGTGTTCCACCGCACCATTCCTCTCGTGTTCCACCGCACCATTCCTCTCGTGTTCCACCGCACCATTCCTCTCGTGTTCCACCGCACCATTCCTCTCGTGTTCCACCGCACCATTCCTCTCGTGTTCCACCGCACCATTCCTCTCGTGTTCCACCGCACCATTCCTCTCGTGTTCCACCGCACCATTCCTCACGTGTTCCACCGCACCATTCCTCTCGTGTTCCACCGCACCATTCCTCTCGTGTTCCACCGCACCATTCCTCTCGTGTTCCACCGCACCATTCCTCTCGTGTTCCACCGCACCATTCCTCTCGTGTTCCACCGCACCATTCCTCTCGTGTTCCACCGCACCATTCCTCTCGTGTTCCACCGCACCATTCCTCTCGTGTTCCACCGCACCATTCCTCTCGTGTTCCACCGCACCATTCCTCTCGTGTTCCACCGCACCATTCCTCTCGTGTTCCACCGCACCATTCCTCTCGTGTTCCACCGCACCATTCCTCACGTGTTCCACCGCACCATTCCTCACGTGTTCCACCGCACCATTCCTCTCGTGTTCCACCGCACCATTCCTCTCGTGTTCCACCGCACCATTCCTCTCGTGTTCCACCGCACCATTCCTCTCGTGTTCCACCGCACCATTCCTCACGTGTTCCACCGCACCATTCCTCTCGTGTTCCACCGCACCATTCCTCTCGTGTTCCACCGCACCATTCCTCACGTGTTCCACCGCACCATTCCTCACGTGTTCCACCGCACCATTCCTCTCGTGTTCCACCGCACCATTCCTCTCGTGTTCCACCGCACCATTCCTCTCGTGTTCCACCGCACCATTCCTCTCGTGTTCCACCGCACCATTCCTCTCGTGTTCCACCGCACCATTCCTCTCGTGTTCCACCGCACCATTCCTCTCGTGTTCCACCGCACCATTCCTCACGTGTTCCACCGCACCATTCCTCTCGTGTTCCACCGCACCATTCCTCTCGTGTTCCACCGCACCATTCCTCTCGTGTTCCACCGCACCATTCCTCTCGTGTTCCACCGCACCATTCCTCTCGTGTTCCACCGCACCATTCCTCTCGTGTTCCACCGCACCATTCCTCTCGTGTTCCACCGCACCATTCCTCACGTGTTCCACCGCACCATTCCTCTCGTGTTCCACCGCACCATTCCTCTCGTGTTCCACCGCACCATTCCTCTCGTGTTCCACCGCACCATTCCTCTCGTGTTCCACCGCACCATTCCTCTCGTGTTCCACCGCACCATTCCTCTCGTGTTCCACCGCACCATTCCTCTCGTGTTCCACCGCACCATTCCTCTCGTGTTCCACCGCACCATTCCTCTCGTGTTCCACCGCACCATTCCTCTCGTGTTCCACCGCACCATTCCTCTCGTGTTCCACCGCACCATTCCTCTCGTGTTCCACCGCACCATTCCTCTCGTGTTCCACCGCACCATTCCTCTCGTGTTCCACCGCACCATTCCTCTCGTGTTCCACCGCACCATTCCTCTCGTGTTCCACCGCACCATTCCTCTCGTGTTCCACCGCACCATTCCTCTCGTGTTCCACCGCACCATTCCTCTCGTGTTCCACCGCACCATTCCTCTCGTGTTCCACCGCACCATTCCTCTCGTGTTCCACCGCACCATTCCTCACGTGTTCCACCGCACCATTCCTCTCGTGTTCCACCGCACCATTCCTCTCGTGTTCCACCGCACCATTCCTCTCGTGTTCCACCGCACCATTCCTCTCGTGTTCCACCGCACCATTCCTCTCGTGTTCCACCGCACCATTCCTCTCGTGTTCCACCGCACCATTCCTCTCGTGTTCCACCGCACCATTCCTCTCGTGTTCCACCGCACCATTCCTCTCGTGTTCCACCGCACCATTCCTCTCGTGTTCCACCGCACCATTCCTCTCGTGTTCCACCGCACCATTCCTCTCGTGTTCCACCGCACCATTCCTCTCGTGTTCCACCGCACCATTCCTCTCGTGTTCCACCGCACCATTCCTCTCGTGTTCCACCGCACCATTCCTCTCGTGTTCCACCGCACCATTCCTCTCGTGTTCCACCGCACCATTCCTCTCGTGTTCCACCGCACCATTCCTCTCGTGTTCCACCGCACCATTCCTCTCGTGTTCCACCGCACCATTCCTCTCGTGTTCCACCGCACCATTCCTCTCGTGTTCCACCGCACCATTCCTCTCGTGTTCCACCGCACCATTCCTCTCGTGTTCCACCGCACCATTCCTCTCGTGTTCCACCGCACCATTCCTCTCGTGTTCCACCGCACCATTCCTCTCGTGTTCCACCGCACCATTCCTCTCGTGTTCCACCGCACCATTCCTCTCGTGTTCCACCGCACCATTCCTCTCGTGTTCCACCGCACCATTCCTCTCGTGTTCCACCGCACCATTCCTCTCGTGTTCCACCGCACCATTCCTCTCGTGTTCCACCGCACCATTCCTCTCGTGTTCCACCGCACCATTCCTCTCGTGTTCCACCGCACCATTCCTCTCGTGTTCCACCGCACCATTCCTCTCGTGTTCCACCGCACCATTCCTCTCGTGTTCCACCGCACCATTCCTCTCGTGTTCCACCGCACCATTCCTCTCGTGTTCCACCGCACCATTCCTCTCGTGTTCCACCGCACCATTCCTCTCGTGTTCCACCGCACCATTCCTCTCGTGTTCCACCGCACCATTCCTCTCGTGTTCCACCGCACCATTCCTCTCGTGTTCCACCGCACCATTCCTCTCGTGTTCCACCGCACCATTCCTCTCGTGTTCCACCGCACCATTCCTCTCGTGTTCCACCGCACCATTCCTCTCGTGTTCCACCGCACCATTCCTCTCGTGTTCCACCGCACCATTCCTCTCGTGTTCCACCGCACCATTCCTCTCGTGTTCCACCGCACCATTCCTCTCGTGTTCCACCGCACCATTCCTCTCGTGTTCCACCGCACCATTCCTCTCGTGTTCCACCGCACCATTCCTCTCGTGTTCCACCGCACCATTCCTCTCGTGTTCCACCGCACCATTCCTCTCGTGTTCCACCGCACCATTCCTCTCGTGTTCCACCGCACCATTCCTCTCGTGTTCCACCGCACCATTCCTCTCGTGTTCCACCGCACCATTCCTCTCGTGTTCCACCGCACCATTCCTCTCGTGTTCCACCGCACCATTCCTCTCGTGTTCCACCGCACCATTCCTCTCGTGTTCCACCGCACCATTCCTCTCGTGTTCCACCGCACCATTCCTCTCGTGTTCCACCGCACCATTCCTCTCGTGTTCCACCGCACCATTCCTCTCGTGTTCCACCGCACCATTCCTCTCGTGTTCCACCGCACCATTCCTCTCGTGTTCCACCGCACCATTCCTCTCGTGTTCCACCGCACCATTCCTCTCGTGTTCCACCGCACCATTCCTCTCGTGTTCCACCGCACCATTCCTCTCGTGTTCCACCGCACCATTCCTCTCGTGTTCCACCGCACCATTCCTCTCGTGTTCCACCGCACCATTCCTCTCGTGTTCCACCGCACCATTCCTCTCGTGTTCCACCGCACCATTCCTCTCGTGTTCCACCGCACCATTCCTCTCGTGTTCCACCGCACCATTCCTCTCGTGTTCCACCGCACCATTCCTCTCGTGTTCCACCGCACCATTCCTCTCGTGTTCCACCGCACCATTCCTCTCGTGTTCCACCGCACCATTCCTCTCGTGTTCCACCGCACCATTCCTCTCGTGTTCCACCGCACCATTCCTCTCGTGTTCCACCGCACCATTCCTCTCGTGTTCCACCGCACCATTCCTCTCGTGTTCCACCGCACCATTCCTCTCGTGTTCCACCGCACCATTCCTCTCGTGTTCCACCGCACCATTCCTCTCGTGTTCCACCGCACCATTCCTCTCGTGTTCCACCGCACCATTCCTCTCGTGTTCCACCGCACCATTCCTCTCGTGTTCCACCGCACCATTCCTCTCGTGTTCCACCGCACCATTCCTCTCGTGTTCCACCGCACCATTCCTCTCGTGTTCCACCGCACCATTCCTCTCGTGTTCCACCGCACCATTCCTCTCGTGTTCCACCGCACCATTCCTCTCGTGTTCCACCGCACCATTCCTCTCGTGTTCCACCGCACCATTCCTCTCGTGTTCCACCGCACCATTCCTCTCGTGTTCCACCGCACCATTCCTCTCGTGTTCCACCGCACCATTCCTCTCGTGTTCCACCGCACCATTCCTCTCGTGTTCCACCGCACCATTCCTCTCGTGTTCCACCGCACCATTCCTCTCGTGTTCCACCGCACCATTCCTCTCGTGTTCCACCGCACCATTCCTCTCGTGTTCCACCGCACCATTCCTCTCGTGTTCCACCGCACCATTCCTCTCGTGTTCCACCGCACCATTCCTCTCGTGTTCCACCGCACCATTCCTCTCGTGTTCCACCGCACCATTCCTCTCGTGTTCCACCGCACCATTCCTCTCGTGTTCCACCGCACCATTCCTCTCGTGTTCCACCGCACCATTCCTCTCGTGTTCCACCGCACCATTCCTCTCGTGTTCCACCGCACCATTCCTCTCGTGTTCCACCGCACCATTCCTCTCGTGTTCCACCGCACCATTCCTCTCGTGTTCCACCGCACCATTCCTCTCGTGTTCCACCGCACCATTCCTCTCGTGTTCCACCGCACCATTCCTCTCGTGTTCCACCGCACCATTCCTCTCGTGTTCCACCGCACCATTCCTCTCGTGTTCCACCGCACCATTCCTCTCGTGTTCCACCGCACCATTCCTCTCGTGTTCCACCGCACCATTCCTCTCGTGTTCCACCGCACCATTCCTCTCGTGTTCCACCGCACCATTCCTCTCGTGTTCCACCGCACCATTCCTCTCGTGTTCCACCGCACCATTCCTCTCGTGTTCCACCGCACCATTCCTCTCGTGTTCCACCGCACCATTCCTCTCGTGTTCCACCGCACCATTCCTCTCGTGTTCCACCGCACCATTCCTCTCGTGTTCCACCGCACCATTCCTCTCGTGTTCCACCGCACCATTCCTCTCGTGTTCCACCGCACCATTCCTCTCGTGTTCCACCGCACCATTCCTCTCGTGTTCCACCGCACCATTCCTCTCGTGTTCCACCGCACCATTCCTCTCGTGTTCCACCGCACCATTCCTCTCGTGTTCCACCGCACCATTCCTCTCGTGTTCCACCGCACCATTCCTCTCGTGTTCCACCGCACCATTCCTCTCGTGTTCCACCGCACCATTCCTCTCGTGTTCCACCGCACCATTCCTCTCGTGTTCCACCGCACCATTCCTCTCGTGTTCCACCGCACCATTCCTCTCGTGTTCCACCGCACCATTCCTCTCGTGTTCCACCGCACCATTCCTCTCGTGTTCCACCGCACCATTCCTCTCGTGTTCCACCGCACCATTCCTCTCGTGTTCCACCGCACCATTCCTCTCGTGTTCCACCGCACCATTCCTCTCGTGTTCCACCGCACCATTCCTCTCGTGTTCCACCGCACCATTCCTCTCGTGTTCCACCGCACCATTCCTCTCGTGTTCCACCGCACCATTCCTCTCGTGTTCCACCGCACCATTCCTCTCGTGTTCCACCGCACCATTCCTCTCGTGTTCCACCGCACCATTCCTCTCGTGTTCCACCGCACCATTCCTCTCGTGTTCCACCGCACCATTCCTCTCGTGTTCCACCGCACCATTCCTCTCGTGTTCCACCGCACCATTCCTCTCGTGTTCCACCGCACCATTCCTCTCGTGTTCCACCGCACCATTCCTCTCGTGTTCCACCGCACCATTCCTCTCGTGTTCCACCGCACCATTCCTCTCGTGTTCCACCGCACCATTCCTCTCGTGTTCCACCGCACCATTCCTCTCGTGTTCCACCGCACCATTCCTCTCGTGTTCCACCGCACCATTCCTCTCGTGTTCCACCGCACCATTCCTCTCGTGTTCCACCGCACCATTCCTCTCGTGTTCCACCGCACCATTCCTCTCGTGTTCCACCGCACCATTCCTCTCGTGTTCCACCGCACCATTCCTCTCGTGTTCCACCGCACCATTCCTCTCGTGTTCCACCGCACCATTCCTCTCGTGTTCCACCGCACCATTCCTCTCGTGTTCCACCGCACCATTCCTCTCGTGTTCCACCGCACCATTCCTCTCGTGTTCCACCGCACCATTCCTCTCGTGTTCCACCGCACCATTCCTCTCGTGTTCCACCGCACCATTCCTCTCGTGTTCCACCGCACCATTCCTCTCGTGTTCCACCGCACCATTCCTCTCGTGTTCCACCGCACCATTCCTCTCGTGTTCCACCGCACCATTCCTCTCGTGTTCCACCGCACCATTCCTCTCGTGTTCCACCGCACCATTCCTCTCGTGTTCCACCGCACCATTCCTCTCGTGTTCCACCGCACCATTCCTCTCGTGTTCCACCGCACCATTCCTCTCGTGTTCCACCGCACCATTCCTCTCGTGTTCCACCGCACCATTCCTCTCGTGTTCCACCGCACCATTCCTCTCGTGTTCCACCGCACCATTCCTCTCGTGTTCCACCGCACCATTCCTCTCGTGTTCCACCGCACCATTCCTCTCGTGTTCCACCGCACCATTCCTCTCGTGTTCCACCGCACCATTCCTCTCGTGTTCCACCGCACCATTCCTCTCGTGTTCCACCGCACCATTCCTCTCGTGTTCCACCGCACCATTCCTCTCGTGTTCCACCGCACCATTCCTCTCGTGTTCCACCGCACCATTCCTCTCGTGTTCCACCGCACCATTCCTCTCGTGTTCCACCGCACCATTCCTCTCGTGTTCCACCGCACCATTCCTCTCGTGTTCCACCGCACCATTCCTCTCGTGTTCCACCGCACCATTCCTCTCGTGTTCCACCGCACCATTCCTCTCGTGTTCCACCGCACCATTCCTCTCGTGTTCCACCGCACCATTCCTCTCGTGTTCCACCGCACCATTCCTCTCGTGTTCCACCGCACCATTCCTCTCGTGTTCCACCGCACCATTCCTCTCGTGTTCCACCGCACCATTCCTCTCGTGTTCCACCGCACCATTCCTCTCGTGTTCCACCGCACCATTCCTCTCGTGTTCCACCGCACCATTCCTCTCGTGTTCCACCGCACCATTCCTCTCGTGTTCCACCGCACCATTCCTCTCGTGTTCCACCGCACCATTCCTCTCGTGTTCCACCGCACCATTCCTCTCGTGTTCCACCGCACCATTCCTCTCGTGTTCCACCGCACCATTCCTCTCGTGTTCCACCGCACCATTCCTCTCGTGTTCCACCGCACCATTCCTCTCGTGTTCCACCGCACCATTCCTCTCGTGTTCCACCGCACCATTCCTCTCGTGTTCCACCGCACCATTCCTCTCGTGTTCCACCGCACCATTCCTCTCGTGTTCCACCGCACCATTCCTCTCGTGTTCCACCGCACCATTCCTCTCGTGTTCCACCGCACCATTCCTCTCGTGTTCCACCGCACCATTCCTCTCGTGTTCCACCGCACCATTCCTCTCGTGTTCCACCGCACCATTCCTCTCGTGTTCCACCGCACCATTCCTCTCGTGTTCCACCGCACCATTCCTCTCGTGTTCCACCGCACCATTCCTCTCGTGTTCCACCGCACCATTCCTCTCGTGTTCCACCGCACCATTCCTCTCGTGTTCCACCGCACCATTCCTCTCGTGTTCCACCGCACCATTCCTCTCGTGTTCCACCGCACCATTCCTCTCGTGTTCCACCGCACCATTCCTCTCGTGTTCCACCGCACCATTCCTCTCGTGTTCCACCGCACCATTCCTCTCGTGTTCCACCGCACCATTCCTCTCGTGTTCCACCGCACCATTCCTCTCGTGTTCCACCGCACCATTCCTCTCGTGTTCCACCGCACCATTCCTCTCGTGTTCCACCGCACCATTCCTCTCGTGTTCCACCGCACCATTCCTCTCGTGTTCCACCGCACCATTCCTCTCGTGTTCCACCGCACCATTCCTCTCGTGTTCCACCGCACCATTCCTCTCGTGTTCCACCGCACCATTCCTCTCGTGTTCCACCGCACCATTCCTCTCGTGTTCCACCGCACCATTCCTCTCGTGTTCCACCGCACCATTCCTCTCGTGTTCCACCGCACCATTCCTCTCGTGTTCCACCGCACCATTCCTCTCGTGTTCCACCGCACCATTCCTCTCGTGTTCCACCGCACCATTCCTCTCGTGTTCCACCGCACCATTCCTCTCGTGTTCCACCGCACCATTCCTCTCGTGTTCCACCGCACCATTCCTCTCGTGTTCCACCGCACCATTCCTCTCGTGTTCCACCGCACCATTCCTCTCGTGTTCCACCGCACCATTCCTCTCGTGTTCCACCGCACCATTCCTCTCGTGTTCCACCGCACCATTCCTCTCGTGTTCCACCGCACCATTCCTCTCGTGTTCCACCGCACCATTCCTCTCGTGTTCCACCGCACCATTCCTCTCGTGTTCCACCGCACCATTCCTCTCGTGTTCCACCGCACCATTCCTCTCGTGTTCCACCGCACCATTCCTCTCGTGTTCCACCGCACCATTCCTCTCGTGTTCCACCGCACCATTCCTCTCGTGTTCCACCGCACCATTCCTCTCGTGTTCCACCGCACCATTCCTCTCGTGTTCCACCGCACCATTCCTCTCGTGTTCCACCGCACCATTCCTCTCGTGTTCCACCGCACCATTCCTCTCGTGTTCCACCGCACCATTCCTCTCGTGTTCCACCGCACCATTCCTCTCGTGTTCCACCGCACCATTCCTCTCGTGTTCCACCGCACCATTCCTCTCGTGTTCCACCGCACCATTCCTCTCGTGTTCCACCGCACCATTCCTCTCGTGTTCCACCGCACCATTCCTCTCGTGTTCCACCGCACCATTCCTCTCGTGTTCCACCGCACCATTCCTCTCGTGTTCCACCGCACCATTCCTCTCGTGTTCCACCGCACCATTCCTCTCGTGTTCCACCGCACCATTCCTCTCGTGTTCCACCGCACCATTCCTCTCGTGTTCCACCGCACCATTCCTCTCGTGTTCCACCGCACCATTCCTCTCGTGTTCCACCGCACCATTCCTCTCGTGTTCCACCGCACCATTCCTCTCGTGTTCCACCGCACCATTCCTCTCGTGTTCCACCGCACCATTCCTCTCGTGTTCCACCGCACCATTCCTCTCGTGTTCCACCGCACCATTCCTCTCGTGTTCCACCGCACCATTCCTCTCGTGTTCCACCGCACCATTCCTCTCGTGTTCCACCGCACCATTCCTCTCGTGTTCCACCGCACCATTCCTCTCGTGTTCCACCGCACCATTCCTCTCGTGTTCCACCGCACCATTCCTCTCGTGTTCCACCGCACCATTCCTCTCGTGTTCCACCGCACCATTCCTCTCGTGTTCCACCGCACCATTCCTCTCGTGTTCCACCGCACCATTCCTCTCGTGTTCCACCGCACCATTCCTCTCGTGTTCCACCGCACCATTCCTCTCGTGTTCCACCGCACCATTCCTCTCGTGTTCCACCGCACCATTCCTCTCGTGTTCCACCGCACCATTCCTCTCGTGTTCCACCGCACCATTCCTCTCGTGTTCCACCGCACCATTCCTCTCGTGTTCCACCGCACCATTCCTCTCGTGTTCCACCGCACCATTCCTCTCGTGTTCCACCGCACCATTCCTCTCGTGTTCCACCGCACCATTCCTCTCGTGTTCCACCGCACCATTCCTCTCGTGTTCCACCGCACCATTCCTCTCGTGTTCCACCGCACCATTCCTCTCGTGTTCCACCGCACCATTCCTCTCGTGTTCCACCGCACCATTCCTCTCGTGTTCCACCGCACCATTCCTCTCGTGTTCCACCGCACCATTCCTCTCGTGTTCCACCGCACCATTCCTCTCGTGTTCCACCGCACCATTCCTCTCGTGTTCCACCGCACCATTCCTCTCGTGTTCCACCGCACCATTCCTCTCGTGTTCCACCGCACCATTCCTCTCGTGTTCCACCGCACCATTCCTCTCGTGTTCCACCGCACCATTCCTCTCGTGTTCCACCGCACCATTCCTCTCGTGTTCCACCGCACCATTCCTCTCGTGTTCCACCGCACCATTCCTCTCGTGTTCCACCGCACCATTCCTCTCGTGTTCCACCGCACCATTCCTCTCGTGTTCCACCGCACCATTCCTCTCGTGTTCCACCGCACCATTCCTCTCGTGTTCCACCGCACCATTCCTCTCGTGTTCCACCGCACCATTCCTCTCGTGTTCCACCGCACCATTCCTCTCGTGTTCCACCGCACCATTCCTCTCGTGTTCCACCGCACCATTCCTCTCGTGTTCCACCGCACCATTCCTCTCGTGTTCCACCGCACCATTCCTCTCGTGTTCCACCGCACCATTCCTCTCGTGTTCCACCGCACCATTCCTCTCGTGTTCCACCGCACCATTCCTCTCGTGTTCCACCGCACCATTCCTCTCGTGTTCCACCGCACCATTCCTCTCGTGTTCCACCGCACCATTCCTCTCGTGTTCCACCGCACCATTCCTCTCGTGTTCCACCGCACCATTCCTCTCGTGTTCCACCGCACCATTCCTCTCGTGTTCCACCGCACCATTCCTCTCGTGTTCCACCGCACCATTCCTCTCGTGTTCCACCGCACCATTCCTCTCGTGTTCCACCGCACCATTCCTCTCGTGTTCCACCGCACCATTCCTCTCGTGTTCCACCGCACCATTCCTCTCGTGTTCCACCGCACCATTCCTCTCGTGTTCCACCGCACCATTCCTCTCGTGTTCCACCGCACCATTCCTCTCGTGTTCCACCGCACCATTCCTCTCGTGTTCCACCGCACCATTCCTCTCGTGTTCCACCGCACCATTCCTCTCGTGTTCCACCGCACCATTCCTCTCGTGTTCCACCGCACCATTCCTCTCGTGTTCCACCGCACCATTCCTCTCGTGTTCCACCGCACCATTCCTCTCGTGTTCCACCGCACCATTCCTCTCGTGTTCCACCGCACCATTCCTCTCGTGTTCCACCGCACCATTCCTCTCGTGTTCCACCGCACCATTCCTCTCGTGTTCCACCGCACCATTCCTCTCGTGTTCCACCGCACCATTCCTCTCGTGTTCCACCGCACCATTCCTCTCGTGTTCCACCGCACCATTCCTCTCGTGTTCCACCGCACCATTCCTCTCGTGTTCCACCGCACCATTCCTCTCGTGTTCCACCGCACCATTCCTCTCGTGTTCCACCGCACCATTCCTCTCGTGTTCCACCGCACCATTCCTCTCGTGTTCCACCGCACCATTCCTCTCGTGTTCCACCGCACCATTCCTCTCGTGTTCCACCGCACCATTCCTCTCGTGTTCCACCGCACCATTCCTCTCGTGTTCCACCGCACCATTCCTCTCGTGTTCCACCGCACCATTCCTCTCGTGTTCCACCGCACCATTCCTCTCGTGTTCCACCGCACCATTCCTCTCGTGTTCCACCGCACCATTCCTCTCGTGTTCCACCGCACCATTCCTCTCGTGTTCCACCGCACCATTCCTCTCGTGTTCCACCGCACCATTCCTCTCGTGTTCCACCGCACCATTCCTCTCGTGTTCCACCGCACCATTCCTCTCGTGTTCCACCGCACCATTCCTCTCGTGTTCCACCGCACCATTCCTCTCGTGTTCCACCGCACCATTCCTCTCGTGTTCCACCGCACCATTCCTCTCGTGTTCCACCGCACCATTCCTCTCGTGTTCCACCGCACCATTCCTCTCGTGTTCCACCGCACCATTCCTCTCGTGTTCCACCGCACCATTCCTCTCGTGTTCCACCGCACCATTCCTCTCGTGTTCCACCGCACCATTCCTCTCGTGTTCCACCGCACCATTCCTCTCGTGTTCCACCGCACCATTCCTCTCGTGTTCCACCGCACCATTCCTCTCGTGTTCCACCGCACCATTCCTCTCGTGTTCCACCGCACCATTCCTCTCGTGTTCCACCGCACCATTCCTCTCGTGTTCCACCGCACCATTCCTCTCGTGTTCCACCGCACCATTCCTCTCGTGTTCCACCGCACCATTCCTCTCGTGTTCCACCGCACCATTCCTCTCGTGTTCCACCGCACCATTCCTCTCGTGTTCCACCGCACCATTCCTCTCGTGTTCCACCGCACCATTCCTCTCGTGTTCCACCGCACCATTCCTCTCGTGTTCCACCGCACCATTCCTCTCGTGTTCCACCGCACCATTCCTCTCGTGTTCCACCGCACCATTCCTCTCGTGTTCCACCGCACCATTCCTCTCGTGTTCCACCGCACCATTCCTCTCGTGTTCCACCGCACCATTCCTCTCGTGTTCCACCGCACCATTCCTCTCGTGTTCCACCGCACCATTCCTCTCGTGTTCCACCGCACCATTCCTCTCGTGTTCCACCGCACCATTCCTCTCGTGTTCCACCGCACCATTCCTCTCGTGTTCCACCGCACCATTCCTCTCGTGTTCCACCGCACCATTCCTCTCGTGTTCCACCGCACCATTCCTCTCGTGTTCCACCGCACCATTCCTCTCGTGTTCCACCGCACCATTCCTCTCGTGTTCCACCGCACCATTCCTCTCGTGTTCCACCGCACCATTCCTCTCGTGTTCCACCGCACCATTCCTCTCGTGTTCCACCGCACCATTCCTCTCGTGTTCCACCGCACCATTCCTCTCGTGTTCCACCGCACCATTCCTCTCGTGTTCCACCGCACCATTCCTCTCGTGTTCCACCGCACCATTCCTCTCGTGTTCCACCGCACCATTCCTCTCGTGTTCCACCGCACCATTCCTCTCGTGTTCCACCGCACCATTCCTCTCGTGTTCCACCGCACCATTCCTCTCGTGTTCCACCGCACCATTCCTCTCGTGTTCCACCGCACCATTCCTCTCGTGTTCCACCGCACCATTCCTCTCGTGTTCCACCGCACCATTCCTCTCGTGTTCCACCGCACCATTCCTCTCGTGTTCCACCGCACCATTCCTCTCGTGTTCCACCGCACCATTCCTCTCGTGTTCCACCGCACCATTCCTCTCGTGTTCCACCGCACCATTCCTCTCGTGTTCCACCGCACCATTCCTCTCGTGTTCCACCGCACCATTCCTCTCGTGTTCCACCGCACCATTCCTCTCGTGTTCCACCGCACCATTCCTCTCGTGTTCCACCGCACCATTCCTCTCGTGTTCCACCGCACCATTCCTCTCGTGTTCCACCGCACCATTCCTCTCGTGTTCCACCGCACCATTCCTCTCGTGTTCCACCGCACCATTCCTCTCGTGTTCCACCGCACCATTCCTCTCGTGTTCCACCGCACCATTCCTCTCGTGTTCCACCGCACCATTCCTCTCGTGTTCCACCGCACCATTCCTCTCGTGTTCCACCGCACCATTCCTCTCGTGTTCCACCGCACCATTCCTCTCGTGTTCCACCGCACCATTCCTCTCGTGTTCCACCGCACCATTCCTCTCGTGTTCCACCGCACCATTCCTCTCGTGTTCCACCGCACCATTCCTCTCGTGTTCCACCGCACCATTCCTCTCGTGTTCCACCGCACCATTCCTCTCGTGTTCCACCGCACCATTCCTCTCGTGTTCCACCGCACCATTCCTCTCGTGTTCCACCGCACCATTCCTCTCGTGTTCCACCGCACCATTCCTCTCGTGTTCCACCGCACCATTCCTCTCGTGTTCCACCGCACCATTCCTCTCGTGTTCCACCGCACCATTCCTCTCGTGTTCCACCGCACCATTCCTCTCGTGTTCCACCGCACCATTCCTCTCGTGTTCCACCGCACCATTCCTCTCGTGTTCCACCGCACCATTCCTCTCGTGTTCCACCGCACCATTCCTCTCGTGTTCCACCGCACCATTCCTCTCGTGTTCCACCGCACCATTCCTCTCGTGTTCCACCGCACCATTCCTCTCGTGTTCCACCGCACCATTCCTCTCGTGTTCCACCGCACCATTCCTCTCGTGTTCCACCGCACCATTCCTCTCGTGTTCCACCGCACCATTCCTCTCGTGTTCCACCGCACCATTCCTCTCGTGTTCCACCGCACCATTCCTCTCGTGTTCCACCGCACCATTCCTCTCGTGTTCCACCGCACCATTCCTCTCGTGTTCCACCGCACCATTCCTCTCGTGTTCCACCGCACCATTCCTCTCGTGTTCCACCGCACCATTCCTCTCGTGTTCCACCGCACCATTCCTCTCGTGTTCCACCGCACCATTCCTCTCGTGTTCCACCGCACCATTCCTCTCGTGTTCCACCGCACCATTCCTCACCGCACCATTCCTCTCGTGTTCCACCGCACCATTCCTCTCGTGTTCCACCGCACCATTCCTCTCGTGTTCCACCGCACCATTCCTCTCGTGTTCCACCGCACCATTCCTCTCGTGTTCCACCGCACCATTCCTCTCGTGTTCCACCGCACCATTCCTCTCGTGTTCCACCGCACCATTCCTCTCGTGTTCCACCGCACCATTCCTCTCGTGTTCCACCGCACCATTCCTCTCGTGTTCCACCGCACCATTCCTCTCGTGTTCCACCGCACCATTCCTCTCGTGTTCCACCGCACCATTCCTCTCGTGTTCCACCGCACCATTCCTCTCGTGTTCCACCGCACCATTCCTCTCGTGTTCCACCGCACCATTCCTCTCGTGTTCCACCGCACCATTCCTCTCGTGTTCCACCGCACCATTCCTCTCGTGTTCCACCGCACCATTCCTCTCGTGTTCCACCGCACCATTCCTCTCGTGTTCCACCGCACCATTCCTCTCGTGTTCCACCGCACCATTCCTCTCGTGTTCCACCGCACCATTCCTCTCGTGTTCCACCGCACCATTCCTCTCGTGTTCCACCGCACCATTCCTCTCGTGTTCCACCGCACCATTCCTCTCGTGTTCCACCGCACCATTCCTCTCGTGTTCCACCGCACCATTCCTCTCGTGTTCCACCGCACCATTCCTCTCGTGTTCCACCGCACCATTCCTCTCGTGTTCCACCGCACCATTCCTCTCGTGTTCCACCGCACCATTCCTCTCGTGTTCCACCGCACCATTCCTCTCGTGTTCCACCGCACCATTCCTCTCGTGTTCCACCGCACCATTCCTCTCGTGTTCCACCGCACCATTCCTCTCGTGTTCCACCGCACCATTCCTCTCGTGTTCCACCGCACCATTCCTCTCGTGTTCCACCGCACCATTCCTCTCGTGTTCCACCGCACCATTCCTCTCGTGTTCCACCGCACCATTCCTCTCGTGTTCCACCGCACCATTCCTCTCGTGTTCCACCGCACCATTCCTCTCGTGTTCCACCGCACCATTCCTCTCGTGTTCCACCGCACCATTCCTCTCGTGTTCCACCGCACCATTCCTCTCGTGTTCCACCGCACCATTCCTCTCGTGTTCCACCGCACCATTCCTCTCGTGTTCCACCGCACCATTCCTCTCGTGTTCCACCGCACCATTCCTCTCGTGTTCCACCGCACCATTCCTCTCGTGTTCCACCGCACCATTCCTCTCGTGTTCCACCGCACCATTCCTCTCGTGTTCCACCGCACCATTCCTCTCGTGTTCCACCGCACCATTCCTCTCGTGTTCCACCGCACCATTCCTCCACCGCACCATTCCTCTCGTGTTCCACCGCACCATTCCTCTCGTGTTCCACCGCACCATTCCTCCACCGCACCATTCCTCTCGTGTTCCACCGCACCATTCCTCTCGTGTTCCACCGCACCATTCCTCTCGTGTTCCACCGCACCATTCCTCTCGTGTTCCACCGCACCATTCCTCTCGTGTTCCACCGCACCATTCCTCTCGTGTTCCACCGCACCATTCCTCTCGTGTTCCACCGCACCATTCCTCTCGTGTTCCACCGCACCATTCCTCTCGTGTTCCACCGCACCATTCCTCTCGTGTTCCACCGCACCATTCCTCTCGTGTTCCACCGCACCATTCCTCTCGTGTTCCACCGCACCATTCCTCTCGTGTTCCACCGCACCATTCCTCTCGTGTTCCACCGCACCATTCCTCTCGTGTTCCACCGCACCATTCCTCTCGTGTTCCACCGCACCATTCCTCTCGTGTTCCACCGCACCATTCCTCTCGTGTTCCACCGCACCATTCCTCTCGTGTTCCACCGCACCATTCCTCACGTGTTCCACCGCACCATTCCTCTCGTGTTCCACCGCACCATTCCTCTCGTGTTCCACCGCACCATTCCTCTCGTGTTCCACCGCACCATTCCTCTCGTGTTCCACCGCACCATTCCTCTCGTGTTCCACCGCACCATTCCTCTCGTGTTCCACCGCACCATTCCTCTCGTGTTCCACCGCACCATTCCTCTCGTGTTCCACCGCACCATTCCTCTCGTGTTCCACCGCACCATTCCTCTCGTGTTCCACCGCACCATTCCTCTCGTGTTCCACCGCACCATTCCTCTCGTGTTCCACCGCACCATTCCTCTCGTGTTCCACCGCACCATTCCTCTCGTGTTCCACCGCACCATTCCTCTCGTGTTCCACCGCACCATTCCTCTCGTGTTCCACCGCACCATTCCTCTCGTGTTCCACCGCACCATTCCTCTCGTGTTCCACCGCACCATTCCTCTCGTGTTCCACCGCACCATTCCTCTCGTGTTCCACCGCACCATTCCTCTCGTGTTCCACCGCACCATTCCTCTCGTGTTCCACCGCACCATTCCTCTCGTGTTCCACCGCACCATTCCTCTCGTGTTCCACCGCACCATTCCTCTCGTGTTCCACCGCACCATTCCTCTCGTGTTCCACCGCACCATTCCTCTCGTGTTCCACCGCACCATTCCTCACGTGTTCCACCGCACCATTCCTCTCGTGTTCCACCGCACCATTCCTCATCACGCGACACGCTACACCACCAGTAACACCGGCCGGTGCGACCCTGCCCTACCCCACGCCGGGTCCACTTGAGTGCGTGCAGGTGCCGCCCCACTCTACTTCACTCCGATCCTTGTACCTTGAACTCCAGCAGGTCGGCAAACATCTGCTCCCATCCCGCGTCGTCCAGAAATAGCTCGTAGGGGTGCTCCCACTCAAAACCGATTGCGTCCAATGCCGCCACCCTGTGGGAGGGTGAGGGGTGATGGCCGATCCACGGCAGTGGATGGGGAGTGGGATGCACGGGCCCACGGGCCAGGTGCAAGTAGCTGTGAGCACGAGCACATGCAGTACGCGCGTGGCGGCACGACGTGTGGCCGCACATGGCCGCAGCGCTCCCTTTGGAGCACCGCCCTGTTGGTGACGGCACAAGTGCAGACCAAAGCGCAAGCCAGCCTGGTCAAGACAGCTTTCTCCTGGTTGGTCTGGGCAACAAGCACTAAGCACGCTGCTTCTTGGCTCTTTCATCTCAAACCGCATCATGGGTCACACCTTTCGCTAGGCCCTTGCACGTGGATGTTGCATGTGGCCCTTGCATGTGGCAGCAGAGGCAACGGTTGGCGTGCCCATCCCACACCTGCGCAGCCAAGGGAGAAACAGCCCCTTATGATGACCTGGTAACACGCAACAAAGAAGGATGCGCCTTGCCCACCACCAAGTCCGTTTGCTGTACGCCGAGCACCCTGCACAACAGCCCTCTTGTCCTCAGCAGATGATGACAGGACCTTCACAGCAGCCTCGCTTACACCATGACATTCACGAAGATTGAGCACGGTGCACGGTGGCATTGTCGCTACTCTATCTCTCTCCAGTGTGTGTGCCGCCCATCCCACATTCCACCGGTCCCAACTACTGATGGCCGCCACAGTGCTGCTATCAAAGAGCAGAGACTGTCCAAATGCCCCACGTTCCTGGCATTGCTAGTCCACCAGCCTCACCTGGCGTCGTCCAGCTTGCCTTGCTTCTTCAGCCGCCGCTGAGCGTACACCCACTTGCCTGGCAGCCGACAACGTGGCAGAGTGCGCACACAGGGGCAATACCACATAGGCACGTAGCCCAATTTAGCAGGACAAACTGGCGGAGCGTGCTGCGTCAAATTGGGGCTGAAGGATTGGTGTGCAAATAAGAAGCAAACAAACATCTGATAAAAAATCGAATTCACCCAGTTCCAACGAGCAACGTGCTCTCAACTTGTCAGGTACATGTCTATGGAAAGCCAGGTGCCCCTATTCTGCTGAATGAAAGAAATAATCTAATCCAGTTGATGGCAAGCATCCAAAATCTGCCAAGCAACGACGCATTGTGCTGATATTTCACCAAAAAAAGGGAAGATTCAAGTGGCCCAAAGATGCAGCAAGCGTAATTGCCATAAAGCTATCCATGACCTACCCAAGGGATTGCCAAGGACCACGTTGGTGTGGCCCCATTGGGTACGATAGTCCTTCAGTTGATCGATCCAGTTTTGAAACGTCTCCCAGCCTCCGTCAGTCACCCGCTCGGCCTGCTCAGTGTCGGCTGCTAGGGCAGCATTCAAGGAAAACGTCCGTTACAACCAAAGATATTACGCAATCGCAATAGCGATTGTCAGGGTGGCATGCTAGGGCGACCATGCGGCAGCAGACCTCGTCAAAACCCCTCGATATTTCCCAAACTAAAAATGCGTATCACCAACCTTTGGCTACTGGGAAGCGTTTATGCGGCTGTTGTGAAAGAAAATAACACAGCGTGCGTCCGCGCCACCTGGATGGCGCAGCATTTAGGGAAATGGGCCGAGATTTGATGAGCTGCCCAGTACGAGCTGTCACAGCAAGCCCCGTTGCCGGACTCCAAGGTAGCGAGAGATCAAGTGGTCCCGCGAGCAACTGCATCGATAACATCATTCAACTGCTAGTGGTAGGAATAGGCTAAGACTAAGGTGTTGTCACGGTTTGCAAAATGTTGATGTGCCAATTGAAAGGGGAAAATACATTAACAGAAACCTGGGGTATATTTACAGATGCTTTTGATATTCTAAGTTGAAGGTCGTTGCATGCACGTATTGTGGAGGTATTGCAATAATTATAAGACTCTCGATTAATAAGGCATGCAATACGAAGTCAATGTCCATGTCAATTGGCACTTTTCCGCGCGTAACTGCGCCAGATCGGCGAAGATTCTTTTACGCAGCTCCATGATCACGTGCAACCTCGCGGTTAAGTTGAGCTAGTTGAGTTGAGTAGTGAGTGGGTAGCCGTTGTTGTTGTTCTTGTTGTTACCCACGCCGCACCATGGGTAGCCGTGTTATGACTTGACCAGTGTGCCTATAGCTGGCGGGTAGCCGTGCTATGACTTGTGCGGAGTTGTGCCACGCCGGAAATCGTTGGCCGTCGCGTTGCCCCGACTCCTTGAGTGAGCAGTGGCCGATACTTGGAGCTTTCGTGACGGCAACGGCTATGGGCAACAGGTGGCGGGTCCAGTCGAGTTTTTGTCAGTAATTGTCAGGGTAATGTCCATGTAATTGTCCGTGAGAAAGACGTGGCTACATACGTCTGTATTCCTACCAAGGTACGAATTTTCTGCCGAGACATACTAACTGGATATATGGCTGATTAGTGATTACATGAACTGGATTACTCGGTTCATTTCTTACGCACTAGCTCACCGAAGCTTTGCAAAAGTTATGAAGGATTTTGTTCATTGAAGCCAAGTCGTTTAGAATTGTGCATCTTCCTTGTCCCGCCTGCAAAGGTTGTTGGCAACTACCGCGACAAAGGTGTCAAACGGAAACCATTCAGAGATGCCTGCAAAACGCCTAAGCCATTCTAAAGACTAAGTGCAGCTTGCTCGAATAAGATCAATTTGATGAAATGCGATGCAAGCTTTTTCATCCAAAATTTGCGTATGGCTCGTCTCTGCAGTAGCAGCCTTGGTGAGTACTGGCGTTTGTTTGATTGCCGGAGCAACGTCATTATGGTCATAGCTGGTTTGGTATTGCCGTCGCGTTTTGTTCGATTCCGCACGCGGGCCCTTGATGACAGGTTTGAAAGCTTCGACACTTCAGCGCAATAGCCTTACAAACAGCGGGTTAGTCAGGGAAATCATTGCTTTCTTCCTTAACTCAATGAGCATGCCTCAAATGTTATCCGATTCTAGGTTGTTGTACGGGAGGAAATGTGAACCACATTTGTATTACGTTATATATATATAGCTTTGTTACGTTGATGCCTTCGTTTGCTGCCTTACCCTCCACGACCTTCCCCTCAAGTTGCAGTCTCTGCCTTGATCACAAAAAGTCGACATGCTAGCGCCTGGCTAACGCGCAAGCCATGGTGACACGCTGTCCTTCTGATAGGCTAATACATGTAAGTAGTTGCTGTCTCTCCCTCTGTGTGTGTGTTTCCTGTGGCATATGCCTCTGCTCCTTGAGCATCCTTCTCATTGTCTGTGGTAAATATGTGGTGGTCACTCCCCTATATCCTCCTTTTCCAGATTGTTGTGTGTTGGCTGGGGGATGTACCTGCGGCGATCCACCCCAAGCACAAGGATGTGCCTGCAGCTGCGCCCGTGAAGAAATCGCCAGCACGAAGCAAGCACACACCCGCACTGCACTTCTTCTTTGATGACGACCCTCCTGCTGCGGAGCTGCCCACTCCTGAAACTGATGCGGCGGCCGATGAAGGTAAGCATTTGTATGAGCATTTGCAGAGTATACGAGGCAATGAATGGTAAGATAGGGAATGCAAGCAGTAAATAGATGCAGTCAGAGAAAATTATCTGTCTAAGTCACCCACTCAGGTTTGCCATTCGGTCGTTCCTGGCCCAGTTGCTGCCAGGCGGCAAGCCTAGCTGGGCCATCTGCTGTCCCGCTGTCGCGTGATGCTGTGATGAGTGCAGCAGGCAAAGGCCCCCCACGCCCTTTAGCGGGGTGTACTACCCCGCATGCCCTGTAGCCGTAGCGGGGGATGCGACCCCCCACGCGCTGTAGCCGTAGCGGGGGATGCGACCCCCCACGCGCTGTAGCCGTAGCGGGGGATGCGACCCCCCACGCGCTGTAGCCGTAGCGGGGGATGCGACCCCCCACGCGCTGTAGCCGTAGCGGGGGATGCGACCCCCCACGCGCTGTAGCCTTAGCGGGCGATGCGACCCCCCACGCGCTGTAGCCGTAGCGGGGGATGCGACCCCCCACGCGCTGTAGCCGTAGCGGGGGATGCGACCCCCCAAGCGCTGTAGCCGTAGCGGGGGATGCGACCCCCCAAGCGCTGTAGCCGTAGCGGGGGATGCGACCCCCCACGCGCTGTAGCCGTAGCGCGGGATGCGCCCCCCCAAGCGCTGTAGCCGTAGCGGGGGATGCGACCCCCCACGCGCTGTAGCCGTAGCGGGGGATGCGACCCCCCACGCGCTGTAGCCGTAGCGGGGGATGCGACCCCCCAAGCGCTGTAGCCGTAGCGGGGGATGCGACCCCCCACGCGCTGTAGCCGTAGCGGGGGATGCGACCCCCCACGCGCTGTAGCCGTAGCGGGGGATGCGACCCCCCACGCGCTGTAGCCGTAGCGGGGGAAGCGACCCCCCACGCGCTGTAGCCGTAGCGGGGGATGCGACCCCCCACGCGCTGTAGCCGTAGCGGGGGATGCGACCCCCCACGCGCTGTAGCCGTAGCGGGGGATGCGACCCCCCACGCGCTGTAGCCGTAGCGGGGGATGCGACCCCCCACGCGCTGTAGCCGTGGCGGGGGATGCGACCCCCCACGCGCTGTAGCCGTAGCGGGGTTAAGCCCGCTCTACACGGAAAGTTGGGGGGGGGTAAAAGTGAAAGGTGGTGCTTGCCGAGATGAAGATTCGAGGGTCGGCGGAGGAATTGGGAAACAGTCCATCAAAAACTGTAAAGCAAAGATTCTGGATACCTGGAATCGTCTTTTCGACGCACACCAAACTTTCCTTTTTAGCCCGCTTTCTAGGGGTTCAAGTTTCTTGGTGAGGTCTCGCCAGAAAGCTTGGTTTCCCCCCCCAAACCCGGAAAGGAAAGTTAACTTGCGTTGGACACGTTGGACTTCTGACATCCTGGACACCGGGGCCAACTGCAAGAAAACTCACAAAAATCCGTTATCGAGACAAAGGGAAAAGTCGGACCCGAGGGCTATCCGTACATCGCTGCCAGATTCTACAGGATTCCATACGCTGACCCGCGCCGACCAAGCTTTGTTCTTTGAGTTTGGGGCCTCCCAACTTTCCGTGTAGAGCGGGCCTTATACTGCCCCACAGTCTTCCCCCATGCGCCCAGTTTAGGTAGCCGTGATGTTGGCAATGGCATCTGCGCAGGAAGGAAACGGTGGTGGTGTGTGGCAAAGCATCCAGCAGGCTCAGCTCTGCCCCTTCCCCTTGGTGCATAGCCCATGGGGAGAGAAGCAACGCCAGGGCACTTGAAGGGAGGCAGCATGTGGTGCTGAGTGCACACGTGTTCCTAGGGGGGGCATTGGCTTGTTGCAGAGGATGCCTAGCGAACCAGTGTGCGCTGTTTTCCATGAAAACGTTGGTGGGGGTAGGGCATACTCTGGACGGTGGGGAATGAGGAGGTCCTTCTTTGAGTATGCAATGGCATGCTTTGGTCCTGCATGCGGTGCATGCCTCCAGTCAAGGCCTGACATGACCTGCGTACTGACCTGCACAAACCTTATTTTGTCCCGTTCACGCCACCTGTCACGCTTGTGGGTGCGGTAAATGTCTTGCCGGTGGTCAACGTGCCTCGTGCTGGCGCTGCCCCAACCGTTGCTCGTCCTTGTGCCATCCGTCACCGCCGCCCTGCTCCTGCCGCTGCACCCTTTGGTTGCGGTTGCGGGCATTAGGCGCGGAGGACGTTAAGCTACCGGGCCACGTGCCGCCCGAGTGCCGCGCGCTGGCCGAGGGTGTTAGCGCGCTGACCGAGGGTGTACAACAACTTGAGGAGCGGGGGGTAAGCGGGGCCGTGACGCGCGCAGGCAGCCATGCACGCGGGGGCACACGGCGGCGGCTGCAGGATGCGCCGGAGGACGGTCGCATCCGCAAGTACGGGGGTGTCTTCCTCGACAGCAACGACTTTGTGCCGCCGACATCACCGGCCCACGCGCGCACCCTGCTGCGGCTGCTCACCCCCCAACGCAACACGTCCTGCGTGTTCCTGGCCATGGCATGCGGGCCCGCAGGTAAGGCGGTGGGGCTGTCGTTGCATCCTGGCGCGTGGGGCACGTGTGCGATGGTGGGCCTGGGTGGCAACCTGCTGGATAATGAGTACGGGCCGGCCATCGATGCGCACGACACGGTGATTCGCTTCGGGAGCGCGCCCACTCGCGGGTTCGAAAAGCACGTGGGGCGCCGCACGAGCATCAACTTTGTGCGGGAGACGTTGGAGGCCGAGGCAGGGTGGCAGGGGCGCGCGCACACGTCAGGGGCGTCGCGCAGGAATGTGCGGGGGAGCGATGTGTGGGACCAAGCGGGCAGCTGGCACACGCCTGAGTCCCTGTACCTGTACCAGGGTTCGGCCATCCAGGTGGCCACGCTGCATGAGCTTCCCTACCTCCACATCAACACAATCTCGTACCAGGACGCGGGCACGCATTGCTACACTGCGCTCAAGGAGTTCGTCGTGCCAGGCAGTGACAACGCCAAGAAATTCCCCGACAAGCTCAAGCCGACCGAGGGCATGCGGCTGGTGCTGGCGCTGCTGCACTCGGGTCTGTGCACCCGGCTCGACCTGTTCGGGTTCTCGCGCTCGGGCGCAGGTCATTACTTCAGCGGCGTGAGCAGCAACCGGAATGATGCCAGGAGCGGCTTTGTGTGGAAGCACGTCGCTGCGCTCGAGTACTATGTGTACGAGGTGGCCATGGCTAACTCGTTGTTGTGCGTGTTCGAATAAGGGGAGCAAACGGGCTGGAAGTCGGCCGTGGGGCTGCCAGGGTACTTTCATAGCCACACAACCTTGGTGGCACCGGCAAGCACCCATTATTTTACTCAATTTGGTTTGTATGTCGTGGGTTAGACTAGTCTACACTCAGTCCAACATGTCAGGCCCAGTTGCTGATGCAAAGATGATACATGCCCTTGAATCAAGATACTGCACACAGGCAGTAGGTAGTTCAACGAAACATCTACTTGTTCACCAGCCTAGAGACATTTCTCAGTTGGGATGCACTTCAGTAGGGTCATGAAAGATTATTGGGGCATTTTGTGCTTTCATAGTTTATGTGCTAGCTGGAATTAGCTAGCTGACCTCATCTATTCATTCATTCTTTCTTTCTTTCTTTCTTTCTTTCTTTCTTTCTTTCTTTCTTTCTTTCTTTCTTTCTTTCTTTCTTTCTTTCTTTCTTTCATCCCTCCCTCCCTCCCTCCCTCCCTCCCTCCCTCCCTCCCTCCCTCCCTCCCTCCCTCCTCCCTCCCTCCCTCCCTCCCTCCCTCCCTCCCTCCCTCCTCCTCCCTCCCTCCCTCCCTCCCTCCCTCCTCCCTCCCTCCCTCCCTCCCTCCCTCCCTCCCTCCCTCCCTCCCTCCCTCCCTCCCTCCCTCCCTCCCTCCCTCCCTCCTCCCTCCCTCCCTCCTCCCTCCTCCCTCCCTCCCTCCCTCCCTCCCTCCCTCCCTCCCTCCTCCCTCCCTCCCTCCCTCCCTCCCTCCCTCCTCCCTCCCTCCCTCCCTCCCTCCCTCCCTCCCTCCCTCCCTCCCTCCCTCCCTCCCTCCCTCCCTCCCTCCCTCCCTCCCTCCCTCCCTCCCTCCCTCCTCCCTCCCTCCCTCCCTCCCTCCCTCCCTCCCTCCCTCCCTCCCTCCCTCCCTCCCTCCCTCCCTCCCTCCCTCCCTCCCTCCCTCCCTCCCCCTCCCTCCCTCCCTCCCTCCCTCCCTCCCTCCCTCCATCCATCCATCCATCCATCCATCCATTCATTCATTCATTCATTCATTCATTCATTCATTCATTCATTCATTCATTCATTCATTCATTCATTCATTCATTCATTCATTCATTCATCCATTCATTCATTCATTTACGCGTCGGTTTCCATTGAGAGAGTATCGGCGTACATGCAACGTTTGAGCAGGAACCTTTTAACCCTGCACAGCAAGAAGGGGGCAGGGACCACCACCTTCTCTCGTTGTCTGAGGCAGGCCACAGGTTGGTGCTCACTTACCTATTTATTTGCCATCGACATCGCGGTCATCGAGACCTGCATCTGCCCAGCTCTGCATGACTGGACCGTGTCTGGCACTCGAGGCATGCACACGCAGTAGATCAGAAATTACTCCCAAGACCGAACCCATAGCTTGCATGCTGTTGATGCACGGGCCGGTCCTCTCCCCGTCAGTGCGTGGACTGTTGGCTTCTCGGGGGATTGCTTGTGGCGAAGGAAGGTGAACCCCAGCTCGCGATGCATGTTGCTGCTGCTGGGTGGGAGTCAGGTCGTTATCCGTCCAGCGACCAGGGGTTGGACTGCAGCATCTTGTGCTCGCTCTCGAACCACGCCTTATCCTCGAGGGAGTCAAGGGTGAGCAGCAGGCCGGGGTGGGGGATCGAGCAGTCTTGTCCCATGAGCGAAGAAGATGATGCCGGCCGCGCATGCAGCGCTACGTCGCCGTTGCCCTCCACACAGGAGCAGTCAAGCCCCATGCGGGCAAGGAGCCGGTGCCCTTCAGCTAAGTAAGTTTTTGCGTGTCATGCGCATAGGCATGCCACGGAGTACTATGCTAATCGGCTCATTAGAAAAATAATAACACGAAAATAATTACAAATATCGCCTGCATCATGCCCCAACCATATAGTCACTAGAGGGGAATATAATCCTCATCTGAGCTGTCCTCTACTGTAATGGCAGATGAGGCGGTAGTGTAGTGGCTATCCTCAGGGGCAATAACCTCCACCTGCGGACTTCTACCCTGCATTCTACAAATGGGCCGTGGGGAGAAAAAGGAGCATGCCCCACAGGAAGGTGCGTATCGCAGACGGCAGCCCATTTCTCCTTGTCTATCATGCGGGCGCGGAGTACAGCTATTCCCAGAAGCCCTGCATCCTCAAGCGATTGTGTCACATAGGTCCGGGTCGCGCCGCGTCGGTGCGGGGCGCGCGCAAGTTTGCATGCCAGTGGGTTGCGACGGGACAAAGGGACCCTGCCATAGGAGGAGGTGTCTACCTGGTTGGCCAGTCCTAAGCCCGCCCGCAGGGCCCACCGATGGCATTGGTATTACCTGGTCTGTGCGGGCAAGCTGTGGCCGGCGAAGAGGAGGCGGCGTCGTCGGATGGTATGGGTGACAAGACGGAGCTCGCAGTCAGAGCTCGGCCCGGGTGTGGCGCTCTCGGTAGCGGACGCCGAGGATCGATGTGGCGGAGCATTCGAGTGACTGTGCCGTCAAGCTGCTTGCTCATGCAGCGCCTCAGTGGTCCAGGGTCAACGCCTCGCAGCCGTAAAGGAGGATGCTAAGGACAAGGGCCCTTCAGCTGGCGTCAAGAGACTCATTTGGCAGTCACTGCGAGGTCCAGGGCGGAAGCTCGACGCAGTTCTAATCACGCGGCAGCTGCGGTCGTGGTTGGCGGCTTTCCGGTGCTTGTTGTCCAGCTCCTGGAGCTTGGTGGCGATGGCGCGATGGTGGTTGAGGCCGCCAGAGTCTTCAGCAGGTCCGCGCCCAGGTGTGCATGGGGAGGTCCCGGCCCCTCAGCACGACCAGTGGGCTGGGTGCGGCGATGGTGGCCTTATGGGGCCTGGGCGGCAAGCTCGGGCACACTGTGCGTGAGGCCAGGGCCTCGATCTGCGCAGCAGTCGATCTGCTTAGCAACCAAGCCGTCCAGCGCCTTGAGGTCCTGCTCACCACCTTGCTCTCCAGCCAGTTGTACGTGCAGGCGAGTGAGGGTGGTTTTAGGCCGGGTTCCCAGTCAGGCGAGGCCAGCGCAGTTGTTTTCTCTTGCTGAGCGGTGAACTGAGGCTTCAACTTGTGAGCTACAGGTTAATTAATTAATGAACACGTGACTGCATCACGTTGGCGCCAATACAGATCGTATACAAGGAACCTTCAACCCCTATACACAACGAGAAGTCGAGGGAGGGCGCCCCAGCTTCTCTCACTGCCACATGCAAGTGGTCAGGCCGGGCACAAGAGCGCTCTCTCCACAGGCTGCATGGACAGCATATGGTGCCGGGGCGCAACACTGTGGGTGCATACAACAATGCAATACCATACTTCGGTAGGCTGACGCATAGGTACCAATAATTTACACGTAACGTACTGCGTCCTGTGAGTTACCATGGTCTTGACATTCGAGACTTTGGCAGGCCTCGCGAAGTGCGACGTGACATAGAAAGTCACTACTATAACGGTGGTTAGCGGCTGTCCTCTTGGCCAAAGGGGAATAAATCCAATTGTAGTTTGTCGTCTAGGTAGTTACTTTCCCCCTCTGATTCGGTTCCTAGTCCATTTAACTGTTTCAAATAAAGACGGGTGATTCTTGAGAGTGAACGGGGGTGACAATGTTTGAATATTTTAACCAGCTAACACCGTTGATGGCCACACTTGTAATGTATATTAGGCAGCACCGAGATCAACACCAGGACTAGGCTCACAAGGCCCAGGGTTGATTGGCCGGTGCCCCTCCGTACACATTTGGCTCTGTTATGTGTCGATGTAAAGCCGCCTCACATCGTCCTCCGTGGCAGGCATCAGTGTGACAGGGCAGCGACCATACTGCACGGACAGCAAGGAAATAACCACATAGAAATGAGTCCCGACTGGGCATCATGCCATCAATGCTATGCAAGAAGAAGAACAAATAAGACCGAGCCAGTCCATGAAGGCGCATAAAGTGCACCGATGCATTCAAGTCAGGAATGACTCCCACCCTGTCCATTCCATTAGCCTGTTTTGCATCCACTGCTAACTGCCAGGAACGACTGGCGTGCTGCTGCATGCATCACAACTATGTACCAAAGTGCTCTCAGAAGCACGAACACATGCCCCCCCCAAAATCCAGGCCAAATAGTCAAAGCATCATGGCGAGACAGCAGCAAAAGGCACACGCAAAGCCTCACACAATGACAGAATCAAGTGACAACTTCTTTCCGACATTGAACACTCCAACAAGCAGACCATGAGAACCTCGACATCTGCCGACTAATACCACCATTATGGAGGCCAGTTGCACCTTAAAGCCCCCATCCAGGTCTCTCAAACACCAACAAAACATGGCAACTTCATCCAGCATTATTTAGGCAGTCTGCACCTTGCTACACCAAGCACAGCAGCCGCTCCTCACCTGCTGAATGTAGCGGAAGATGCAGCGGTAGCAGAAGGCGTAGCCCGACACAGCTACCAGCGCGGGGTTGGTGCGCTCGCCGCCACAGAGAGGGCACAGCTGGCTCGAGGAGGGCAGCGGGACGCCGCCGCGCGCGGGCTGATTGGGTTTAGGGTTTAGGGTTTCGAGTGTTGGTATGTGGTTGGTACCGCACGCCCCGCCCCGGTGCCCGTGTCATGCCCCCATGCCCATGATTAGCATGCCATGGGTGAAACAGAGGGCGCGAAGTGTCGTAAATGCCAGCCAGTTGGCCATGAAGCACCACGCATGCACGCGCAGCCAACCCAAAAAAGTCAGCTCGTTGATTCTGAGCAATGATTGGGGTCCTGGGTCCTAGCTCTTCCCCAAAACTTCCGAACGCTGCACTTGTCGGTTCGGACAGACCGAGGAGCAGTATTTTGGCGGCCTGCTATGCTGTTGCAAACCAGCCTGAAGCACCCACGACTGAAACACGCCAATTCAAGGGTAACTTTGCTGGAACAAACTCAAGGGATGCCATGGGAGAGCGGTTTAGTGTGGGGGTTTGCTGAGGAGGAGGTATCCCACATCGGAGGAGGTGACGGGTGAAGTGTGGGGGTTCGCTGCGGAGGAGGCATCACACATCAGGGGAGGTGACGGGTGAAGTGGGGGGGGTTGCCGCGGAGGAGGTATCCCACATCGGAGGAGGTGACGGGGGAAGTGGGGGGGGTTTGCTGCGGAGGAGGTATCCCACATCTGAAGAGGTGACACATCTCACGACAGCACACAAAAGGCTTGCGGGCAGGGATAACAAACGGCAAATAAGGAAATGGCCTGCCGTATCCTTGGTCACATGTACCCAAACCCAAACAATGGCCCTCGGATGGAAACCGGAGGCAAACTTGAGGCTGCCGTCGTCAGACGCTTCAGCAAGCACGGCACTATGTGGCATATCCCCACGAAGGCATGTTGGTGCTCGGTAAGGAGGAGCACCATCAAACAGCCACAGGACATTCTTCCTAAGATGCCAGCGACAAACCAAAGGAAAAAGTGTGCCATTACACAGCACATCTTTGCCCTTGCATGAAGAAGAAAAAACATTTCCTGCTGGCCATGAAGCAAGACAGAGACTCCACGACTGCTCTACGCATTCAAATTTGTCAACATTCGTGGAAACTTAATTACAGTTTCGGCTTGGAGTTACACAAGAACATCTTCGCTGTGTCTAGCAGCTCATGCTGGCAAGCGCGACCCCCCTGGGCATCATCTTGGCTTGCTGGCAGCCATCCGGTCACTGTGGTGGGCAAGCGGTGCCTCATATCACTTCAAACGAGCAAATGGATGGCGGTCACAGCACTTGCCTTGGGTGCTGGTGGCGGCGGTGGCGGCGGCAGCCGTTGTGGCACGAATATGCGCGACTCAGCGGTCATGTACCACCACTCCAGCACCTGCACGGTCGCCCGTCACCAACAAGTTGACAGCAACTACATCAGGCAGCCACTGGCGGAAAAAGGGATGCCACCCAACTCTACGCCACGCCATGACATAAAGGAACCCCCCCAACCCTCCTCCACACGTACACGCGACTGTGAACTGTGGGCAATGCTCGCAGGTGGCTACCTGGCTATTTCTGCATGGATGCTTCCAGCACATACCAGCGCTGTGCTCAGCCTGAGCTCCACCTCATGTTGACAGCTCAGAAAACGATGCTCACCTTGGAAGGTGATGGTGGAGACAACGAGCTCACCTTTGAAGCACACACGTGCCCCCATGGCCACATGTGCAGTTGCGCCATGCCCACGTGGAAAGCAAGGACGTGCTCACCTTGAATGCGAAGATGGAGACGACGAGCGAGGACAGGGCGAAGTCCGCCCCCGAGTAGCGCAGGTGCACCCACGCGCGCTTGAGAAGCTGTAGAAGGCAAACACGACAAAGCCAACGGATGTGAGGACCGAGGCGCACAGCGGCACATGTGGCGGCACAGTCACCAACAGCAGCAGCACAGTAACCCACAGCAGCCCATGTGCTAGCAGCACAACGCATAAGGAGAATCGCCTGACACGTTGCAAGTTATGCGGTCATGCCTTCCAGTACAACTGCCTCTGCGCTCATTGCGCACCAGGGAGGAGTAAAGCAGTACACCTCGCTTAAGATACCCACAACGACTGTGGTAATCTCTGTTGTGCTGGCGACAGATGTGGATTTCGTGAACAACCACACCAGTTGCCGCCGCCAATGCAGCACACAGGATTTACTGCCTCCCATCCCCCCAACGCGGCGACGTGATGCATGTCTGGCCCCACGTCGACCCACCCACTCCCCTCACACACCTGCAGCACGTATGGCCCTCGTACGCGTGCCAGTGCGGCACCTTTTGCCGTCGCCTTCTTGTTGCCCTTGGCCGCCTGGGACGACGATGAGCATAGTTTCATCCATGAAAGAAAAGGTAACGAAAAAGCGGGTGTGAGTGCAGAGGAAAAGGGACGCCGGTCCACGACTTCACACCACATGCGCCCCCCCATGTGTGCCATGCGGACTTGTCCGCATGCAAGGGCTGATCTCGAGCCCCAAGGGGTGGTAGAGCACAGAGCAAGTTGGAGCGCTGCCCCGGTGAAGCACTTGTGACGACTGGTGTCATTATGGCACTGGAAGGCAGGAAGCGGCACAAAGCACACTTTAATTCTTGGTGCGAACCTATGGACACGCGGACCCCAGCGCCAGATGCTGATCTGCATGGCCAGCCAGCCAGCCAGCCTGCCTGCCTAGTTGGGCAGCGGCCTGCCATAATGTGAACTCCTACTATCTCCCTTTCTTGCTTCCCTTTCGGTAAGCTCCTGATCTGCCGACAGTTTGTCCACCAATTGTGTCCGCCACTGCAATGCCACTGCAATGATATACAACACCTCCTCCACCACGGTTCCAACACGCCCTCCAGCATGCCTCCATCATCAACACGCTTCAGCACCACCACACCTCGCCACGGTGCCTCACCACCCACATGTGCCACCGCCGCCAGGCCTCGCCACCGCCATACCGGGATACTTACACACCTCATCGTCACCGCCAGACCTCATTGCCAATACATCTCACCACAGCCGACAGGCCTCCCCACTATCATGCGCCACCATCACCAGCAGCAGGCCTCACCACTATCATGCGCCACCATCACCAGCAGCAGGCCTCCCCACTATCATGCGCCACCATCACCAGCAGCAGGCCTCACCACCATCATGCGCCACCATCACCAGCAGCAGGCCTCCCCACTATCATGCGCCACCATCACCAGCAGCAGGCCTCCCCACTATCATGCGCCACCATCACCAGCAGCAGGCCTCCCCACTATCATGCGCCACCATCACCAGCAGCAGGCCTCACCACCATCATGCGCCACCATCACCAGCAGCAGGCCTCACCACTATCATGCGCCACCATCACCAGCAGCAGGCCTCCCCACTATCATGCGCCACCATCACCAGCAGCAGGCCTCCCCACTATCATGCGCCACCATCACCAGCAGCAGGCCTCCCCACTATCATGCGCCACCATCACCAGCAGCAGGCCTCCCCACTATCATGCGCCACCATCACCAGCAGCAGGCCTCACCACCATCATGCGCCACCATCACCAGCAGCAGGCCTCCCCACTATCATGCGCCACCATCACCAGCAGCAGGCCTCCCCACTATCATGCGCCACCATCACCAGCAGCAGGCCTCACCACCATCATGCGCCACCATCACCAGCAGCAGGCCTCACCACTATCATGCGCCACCATCACCAGCAGCAGGCCTCCCCACTATCATGCGCCACCATCACCAGCAGCAGGCCTCACCACCATCATGCGCCACCATCACCAGCAGCAGGCCTCACCACTATCATGCGCCACCATCACCAGCAGCAGGCCTCCCCACCATCATGCGCCACCATCACCAGCAGCAGGCCTCACCACTATCATGCGCCACCATCACCAGCAGCAGGCCTCCCCACTATCATGCGCCACCATCACCAGCAGCAGGCCTCCCCACTATCATGCGCCACCATCACCAGCAGCAGGCCTCCCCACTATCATGCGCCACCATCACCAGCAGCAGGCCTCCCCACTATCATGCGCCACCATCACCAGCAGCAGGCCTCCCCACTATCATGCGCCACCATCACCAGCAGCAGGCCTCCCCACTATCATGCGCCACCATCACCAGCAGCAGGCCTCCCACTATCATGCGCCACCATCACCAGCAGCAGGCCTCCCCACTATCATGCGCCACCATCACCAGCAGCAGGCCTCCCCACTATCATGCGCCACCATCACCAGCAGCAGGCCTCCCCACTATCATGCGCCACCATCACCAGCAGCAGGCCTCCCCACTATCATGCGCCACCATCACCAGCAGCAGGCCTCCCCACTATCATGCGCCACCATCACCAGCAGCAGGCCTCCCCACTATCATGCGCCACCATCACCAGCAGCAGGCCTCACCACCATCATGCGCCACCATCACCAGCAGCAGGCCTCCCCACTATCATGCGCCACCATCACCAGCAGCAGGCCTCACCACTATCATGCGCCACCATCACCAGCAGCAGGCCTCACCACCATCATGCGCCACCATCACCAGCAGCAGGCCTCCCCACTATCATGCGCCACCATCACCAGCAGCAGGCCTCCCCACTATCATGCGCCACCATCACCAGCAGCAGGCCTCACCACTATCATGCGCCACCATCACCAGCAGCAGGCCTCACCACTATCATGCGCCACCATCACCAGCAGCAGGCCTCACCACTATCATGCGCCACCATCACCAGCAGCAGGCCTCACCACTATCATGCGCCACCATCACCAGCAGCAGGCCTCCCCACTATCATGCGCCACCATCACCAGCAGCAGGCCTCACCACTATCATGCGCCACCATCACCAGCAGCAGGCCTCCCCACTATCATGCGCCACCATCACCAGCAGCAGGCCTCCCCACTATCATGCGCCACCATCACCAGCAGCAGGCCTCACCACTATCATGCGCCACCATCACCAGCAGCAGGCCTCCCCACTATCATGCGCCACCATCACCAGCAGCAGGCCTCACCACTATCATGCGCCACCATCACCAGCAGCAGGCCTCCCCACTATCATGCGCCACCATCACCAGCAGCAGGCCTCACCACTATCATGCGCCACCATCACCAGCAGCAGGCCTCACCACCATCATGCGCCACCATCACCAGCAGCAGGCCTCACCACTATCATGCGCCACCATCACCAGCAGCAGGCCTCACCACTATCATGCGCCACCATCACCAGCAGCAGGCCTCCCCACTATCATGCGCCACCATCACCAGCAGCAGGCCTCCCCACTATCATGCGCCACCATCACCAGCAGCAGGCCTCACCACTATCATGCGCCACCATCACCAGCAGCAGGCCTCACCACTATCATGCGCCACCATCACCAGCAGCAGGCCTCCCCACTATCATGCGCCACCATCACCAGCAGCAGGCCTCCCACTATCATGCGCCACCATCACCAGCAGCAGGCCTCACCACTATCATGCGCCACCATCACCAGCAGCAGGCCTCCCACTATCATGCGCCACCATCACCAGCAGCAGGCCTCCCCACTATCATGCGCCACCATCACCAGCAGCAGGCCTCCCCACTATCATGCGCCACCATCACCAGCAGCAGGCCTCCCCACTATCATGCGCCACCATCACCAGCAGCAGGCCTCCCCACTATCATGCGCCACCATCACCAGCAGCAGGCCTCCCCACTATCATGCGCCACCATCACCAGCAGCAGGCCTCCCCACTATCATGCGCCACCATCACCAGCAGCAGGCCTCCCCACTATCATGCGCCACCATCACCAGCAGCAGGCCTCCCCACTATCATGCGCCACCATCACCAGCAGCAGGCCTCCCCACTATCATGCGCCACCATCACCAGCAGCAGGCCTCCCCACTATCATGCGCCACCATCACCAGCAGCAGGCCTCCCACTATCATGCGCCACCATCACCAGCAGCAGGCCTCCCACTATCATGCGCCACCATCACCAGCAGCAGGCCTCACCACTATCATGCGCCACCATCACCAGCAGCAGGCCTCCCCACTATCATGCGCCACCATCACCAGCAGCAGGCCTCCCCACTATCATGCGCCACCATCACCAGCAGCAGGCCTCCCACTATCATGCGCCACCATCACCAGCAGCAGGCCTCCCACTATCATGCGCCACCATCACCAGCAGCAGGCCTCCCCACTATCATGCGCCACCATCACCAGCAGCAGGCCTCCCCACTATCATGCGCCACCATCACCAGCAGCAGGCCTCCCACTATCATGCGCCACCATCACCAGCAGCAGGCCTCCCACTATCATGCGCCACCATCACCAGCAGCAGGCCTCCCCACTATCATGCGCCACCATCACCAGCAGCAGGCCTCCCCACTATCATGCGCCACCATCACCAGCAGCAGGCCTCCCCACTATCATGCGCCACCATCACCAGCAGCAGGCCTCCCCACTATCATGCGCCACCATCACCAGCAGCAGGCCTCCCCACTATCATGCGCCACCATCACCAGCAGCAGGCCTCCCACTATCATGCGCCACCATCACCAGCAGCAGGCCTCACCACTATCATGCGCCACCATCACCAGCAGCAGGCCTCCCCACTATCATGCGCCACCATCACCAGCAGCAGGCCTCACCACTATCATGCGCCACCATCACCAGCAGCAGGCCTCCCACTATCATGCGCCACCATCACCAGCAGCAGGCCTCCCCACTATCATGCGCCACCATCACCAGCAGCAGGCCTCACCACTATCATGCGCCACCATCACCAGCAGCAGGCCTCCCCACTATCATGCGCCACCATCACCAGCAGCAGGCCTCCCACTATCATGCGCCACCATCACCAGCAGCAGGCCTCACCACTATCATGCGCCACCATCACCAGCAGCAGGCCTCCCCACTATCATGCGCCACCATCACCAGCAGCAGGCCTCCCACTATCATGCGCCACCATCACCAGCAGCAGGCCTCCCACTATCATGCGCCACCATCACCAGCAGCAGGCCTCCCCACTATCATGCGCCACCATCACCAGCAGCAGGCCTCCCCACTATCATGCGCCACCATCACCAGCAGCAGGCCTCCCACTATCATGCGCCACCATCACCAGCAGCAGGCCTCCCACTATCATGCGCCACCATCACCAGCAGCAGGCCTCCCACTATCATGCGCCACCATCACCAGCAGCAGGCCTCACCACTATCATGCGCCACCATCACCAGCAGCAGGCCTCACCACTATCATGCGCCACCATCACCAGCAGCAGGCCTCCCACTATCATGCGCCACCATCACCAGCAGCAGGCCTCCCCACTATCATGCGCCACCATCACCAGCAGCAGGCCTCCCCACTATCATGCGCCACCATCACCAGCAGCAGGCCTCCCCACTATCATGCGCCACCATCACCAGCAGCAGGCCTCCCCACTATCATGCGCCACCATCACCAGCAGCAGGCCTCCCCACTATCATGCGCCACCATCACCAGCAGCAGGCCTC
Organism: Mesostigma viride; assembly: GCA_009746045.1. Classification (NCBI taxonomy): domain Eukaryota; kingdom Viridiplantae; phylum Streptophyta; class Mesostigmatophyceae; order Mesostigmatales; family Mesostigmataceae; genus Mesostigma; species Mesostigma viride. The sequence goes on along the minus strand of RPFO01000132.1, from coordinate 1,469,785 downwards.
CCCACTATCATGCGCCACCATCACCAGCAGCAGGCCTCCCACTATCATGCGCCACCATCACCAGCAGCAGGCCTCCCACTATCATGCGCCACCATCACCAGCAGCAGGCCTCCCACTATCATGCGCCACCATCACCAGCAGCAGGCCTCCCCACTATCATGCGCCACCATCACCAGCAGCAGGCCTCCCCACTATCATGCGCCACCATCACCAGCAGCAGGCCTCCCCACTATCATGCGCCACCATCACCAGCAGCAGGCCTCCCCACTATCATGCGCCACCATCACCAGCAGCAGGCCTCCCCACTATCATGCGCCACCATCACCAGCAGCAGGCCTCCCCACTATCATGCGCCACCATCACCAGCAGCAGGCCTCCCACTATCATGCGCCACCATCACCAGCAGCAGGCCTCCCACTATCATGCGCCACCATCACCAGCAGCAGGCCTCCCCACTATCATGCGCCACCATCACCAGCAGCAGGCCTCCCCACTATCATGCGCCACCATCACCAGCAGCAGGCCTCCCCACTATCATGCGCCACCATCACCAGCAGCAGGCCTCCCCACTATCATGCGCCACCATCACCAGCAGCAGGCCTCCCACTATCATGCGCCACCATCACCAGCAGCAGGCCTCCCCACTATCATGCGCCACCATCACCAGCAGCAGGCCTCCCACTATCATGCGCCACCATCACCAGCAGCAGGCCTCCCACTATCATGCGCCACCATCACCAGCAGCAGGCCTCCCCACTATCATGCGCCACCATCACCAGCAGCAGGCCTCCCACTATCATGCGCCACCATCACCAGCAGCAGGCCTCCCCACTATCATGCGCCACCATCACCAGCAGCAGGCCTCCCCACTATCATGCGCCACCATCACCAGCAGCAGGCCTCCCCACTATCATGCGCCACCATCACCAGCAGCAGGCCTCCCCACTATCATGCGCCACCATCACCAGCAGCAGGCCTCCCCACTATCATGCGCCACCATCACCAGCAGCAGGCCTCCCACTATCATGCGCCACCATCACCAGCAGCAGGCCTCCCCACTATCATGCGCCACCATCACCAGCAGCAGGCCTCCCACTATCATGCGCCACCATCACCAGCAGCAGGCCTCCCCACTATCATGCGCCACCATCACCAGCAGCAGGCCTCCCCACTATCATGCGCCACCATCACCAGCAGCAGGCCTCCCACTATCATGCGCCACCATCACCAGCAGCAGGCCTCCCCACTATCATGCGCCACCATCACCAGCAGCAGGCCTCCCCACTATCATGCGCCACCATCACCAGCAGCAGGCCTCCCACTATCATGCGCCACCATCACCAGCAGCAGGCCTCCCCACTATCATGCGCCACCATCACCAGCAGCAGGCCTCCCACTATCATGCGCCACCATCACCAGCAGCAGGCCTCCCACTATCATGCGCCACCATCACCAGCAGCAGGCCTCCCCACTATCATGCGCCACCATCACCAGCAGCAGGCCTCACCACTATCATGCGCCACCATCACCAGCAGCAGGCCTCCCACTATCATGCGCCACCATCACCAGCAGCAGGCCTCCCACTATCATGCGCCACCATCACCAGCAGCAGGCCTCACCACTATCATGCGCCACCATCACCAGCAGCAGGCCTCCCCACTATCATGCGCCACCATCACCAGCAGCAGGCCTCCCACTATCATGCGCCACCATCACCAGCAGCAGGCCTCCCACTATCATGCGCCACCATCACCAGCAGCAGGCCTCCCCACTATCATGCGCCACCATCACCAGCAGCAGGCCTCCCCACTATCATGCGCCACCATCACCAGCAGCAGGCCTCCCCACTATCATGCGCCACCATCACCAGCAGCAGGCCTCCCACTATCATGCGCCACCATCACCAGCAGCAGGCCTCCCCACTATCATGCGCCACCATCACCAGCAGCAGGCCTCCCCACTATCATGCGCCACCATCACCAGCAGCAGGCCTCCCACTATCATGCGCCACCATCACCAGCAGCAGGCCTCCCCACTATCATGCGCCACCATCACCAGCAGCAGGCCTCCCCACTATCATGCGCCACCATCACCAGCAGCAGGCCTCCCCACTATCATGCGCCACCATCACCAGCAGCAGGCCTCCCCACTATCATGCGCCACCATCACCAGCAGCAGGCCTCCCACTATCATGCGCCACCATCACCAGCAGCAGGCCTCCCACTATCATGCGCCACCATCACCAGCAGCAGGCCTCCCCACTATCATGCGCCACCATCACCAGCAGCAGGCCTCCCACTATCATGCGCCACCATCACCAGCAGCAGGCCTCCCACTATCATGCGCCACCATCACCAGCAGCAGGCCTCCCCACTATCATGCGCCACCATCACCAGCAGCAGGCCTCCCCACTATCATGCGCCACCATCACCAGCAGCAGGCCTCCCCACTATCATGCGCCACCATCACCAGCAGCAGGCCTCCCCACTATCATGCGCCACCATCACCAGCAGCAGGCCTCCCCACTATCATGCGCCACCATCACCAGCAGCAGGCCTCCCCACTATCATGCGCCACCATCACCAGCAGCAGGCCTCCCACTATCATGCGCCACCATCACCAGCAGCAGGCCTCCCACTATCATGCGCCACCATCACCAGCAGCAGGCCTCCCACTATCATGCGCCACCATCACCAGCAGCAGGCCTCCCCACTATCATGCGCCACCATCACCAGCAGCAGGCCTCCCCACTATCATGCGCCACCATCACCAGCAGCAGGCCTCCCCACTATCATGCGCCACCATCACCAGCAGCAGGCCTCCCCACTATCATGCGCCACCATCACCAGCAGCAGGCCTCCCCACTATCATGCGCCACCATCACCAGCAGCAGGCCTCCCCACTATCATGCGCCACCATCACCAGCAGCAGGCCTCCCACTATCATGCGCCACCATCACCAGCAGCAGGCCTCCCACTATCATGCGCCACCATCACCAGCAGCAGGCCTCCCCACTATCATGCGCCACCATCACCAGCAGCAGGCCTCCCCACTATCATGCGCCACCATCACCAGCAGCAGGCCTCCCCACTATCATGCGCCACCATCACCAGCAGCAGGCCTCCCACTATCATGCGCCACCATCACCAGCAGCAGGCCTCCCACTATCATGCGCCACCATCACCAGCAGCAGGCCTCCCACTATCATGCGCCACCATCACCAGCAGCAGGCCTCCCACTATCATGCGCCACCATCACCAGCAGCAGGCCTCCCACTATCATGCGCCACCATCACCAGCAGCAGGCCTCCCACTATCATGCGCCACCATCACCAGCAGCAGGCCTCCCCACTATCATGCGCCACCATCACCAGCAGCAGGCCTCCCACTATCATGCGCCACCATCACCAGCAGCAGGCCTCCCCACTATCATGCGCCACCATCACCAGCAGCAGGCCTCCCCACTATCATGCGCCACCATCACCAGCAGCAGGCCTCCCACTATCATGCGCCACCATCACCAGCAGCAGGCCTCCCCACTATCATGCGCCACCATCACCAGCAGCAGGCCTCCCACTATCATGCGCCACCATCACCAGCAGCAGGCCTCCCCACTATCATGCGCCACCATCACCAGCAGCAGGCCTCCCCACTATCATGCGCCACCATCACCAGCAGCAGGCCTCCCCACTATCATGCGCCACCATCACCAGCAGCAGGCCTCCCACTATCATGCGCCACCATCACCAGCAGCAGGCCTCCCACTATCATGCGCCACCATCACCAGCAGCAGGCCTCCCCACTATCATGCGCCACCATCACCAGCAGCAGGCCTCCCACTATCATGCGCCACCATCACCAGCAGCAGGCCTCCCCACTATCATGCGCCACCATCACCAGCAGCAGGCCTCCCCACTATCATGCGCCACCATCACCAGCAGCAGGCCTCCCCACTATCATGCGCCACCATCACCAGCAGCAGGCCTCCCCACTATCATGCGCCACCATCACCAGCAGCAGGCCTCCCCACTATCATGCGCCACCATCACCAGCAGCAGGCCTCCCCACTATCATGCGCCACCATCACCAGCAGCAGGCCTCCCACTATCATGCGCCACCATCACCAGCAGCAGGCCTCCCCACTATCATGCGCCACCATCACCAGCAGCAGGCCTCCCACTATCATGCGCCACCATCACCAGCAGCAGGCCTCCCCACTATCATGCGCCACCATCACCAGCAGCAGGCCTCCCCACTATCATGCGCCACCATCACCAGCAGCAGGCCTCCCCACTATCATGCGCCACCATCACCAGCAGCAGGCCTCCCCACTATCATGCGCCACCATCACCAGCAGCAGGCCTCCCCACTATCATGCGCCACCATCACCAGCAGCAGGCCTCCCCACTATCATGCGCCACCATCACCAGCAGCAGGCCTCCCCACTATCATGCGCCACCATCACCAGCAGCAGGCCTCCCACTATCATGCGCCACCATCACCAGCAGCAGGCCTCCCCACTATCATGCGCCACCATCACCAGCAGCAGGCCTCCCCACTATCATGCGCCACCATCACCAGCAGCAGGCCTCCCACTATCATGCGCCACCATCACCAGCAGCAGGCCTCCCCACTATCATGCGCCACCATCACCAGCAGCAGGCCTCCCCACTATCATGCGCCACCATCACCAGCAGCAGGCCTCCCACTATCATGCGCCACCATCACCAGCAGCAGGCCTCCCCACTATCATGCGCCACCATCACCAGCAGCAGGCCTCCCACTATCATGCGCCACCATCACCAGCAGCAGGCCTCCCCACTATCATGCGCCACCATCACCAGCAGCAGGCCTCCCACTATCATGCGCCACCATCACCAGCAGCAGGCCTCCCACTATCATGCGCCACCATCACCAGCAGCAGGCCTCCCCACTATCATGCGCCACCATCACCAGCAGCAGGCCTCCCACTATCATGCGCCACCATCACCAGCAGCAGGCCTCCCCACTATCATGCGCCACCATCACCAGCAGCAGGCCTCCCACTATCATGCGCCACCATCACCAGCAGCAGGCCTCCCCACTATCATGCGCCACCATCACCAGCAGCAGGCCTCCCACTATCATGCGCCACCATCACCAGCAGCAGGCCTCCCCACTATCATGCGCCACCATCACCAGCAGCAGGCCTCCCCACTATCATGCGCCACCATCACCAGCAGCAGGCCTCCCCACTATCATGCGCCACCATCACCAGCAGCAGGCCTCCCCACTATCATGCGCCACCATCACCAGCAGCAGGCCTCCCCACTATCATGCGCCACCATCACCAGCAGCAGGCCTCCCACTATCATGCGCCACCATCACCAGCAGCAGGCCTCCCCACTATCATGCGCCACCATCACCAGCAGCAGGCCTCCCCACTATCATGCGCCACCATCACCAGCAGCAGGCCTCCCCACTATCATGCGCCACCATCACCAGCAGCAGGCCTCCCCACTATCATGCGCCACCATCACCAGCAGCAGGCCTCCCACTATCATGCGCCACCATCACCAGCAGCAGGCCTCCCACTATCATGCGCCACCATCACCAGCAGCAGGCCTCCCACTATCATGCGCCACCATCACCAGCAGCAGGCCTCCCCACTATCATGCGCCACCATCACCAGCAGCAGGCCTCCCCACTATCATGCGCCACCATCACCAGCAGCAGGCCTCCCCACTATCATGCGCCACCATCACCAGCAGCAGGCCTCCCACTATCATGCGCCACCATCACCAGCAGCAGGCCTCCCCACTATCATGCGCCACCATCACCAGCAGCAGGCCTCCCACTATCATGCGCCACCATCACCAGCAGCAGGCCTCCCCACTATCATGCGCCACCATCACCAGCAGCAGGCCTCCCCACTATCATGCGCCACCATCACCAGCAGCAGGCCTCCCACTATCATGCGCCACCATCACCAGCAGCAGGCCTCCCCACTATCATGCGCCACCATCACCAGCAGCAGGCCTCCCCACTATCATGCGCCACCATCACCAGCAGCAGGCCTCCCCATCATGCGCCACCATCACCAGCAGCAGGCCTCCCACTATCATGCGCCACCATCACCAGCAGCAGGCCTCCCCACTATCATGCGCCACCATCACCAGCAGCAGGCCTCCCCACTATCATGCGCCACCATCACCAGCAGCAGGCCTCCCCACTATCATGCGCCACCATCACCAGCAGCAGGCCTCCCCACTATCATGCGCCACCATCACCAGCAGCAGGCCTCCCCACTATCATGCGCCACCATCACCAGCAGCAGGCCTCCCCACTATCATGCGCCACCATCACCAGCAGCAGGCCTCCCACTATCATGCGCCACCATCACCAGCAGCAGGCCTCCCCACTATCATGCGCCACCATCACCAGCAGCAGGCCTCACCACTATCATGCGCCACCATCACCAGCAGCAGGCCTCCCCACTATCATGCGCCACCATCACCAGCAGCAGGCCTCCCCACTATCATGCGCCACCATCACCAGCAGCAGGCCTCCCACTATCATGCGCCACCATCACCAGCAGCAGGCCTCCCCACTATCATGCGCCACCATCACCAGCAGCAGGCCTCCCCACTATCATGCGCCACCATCACCAGCAGCAGGCCTCCCACTATCATGCGCCACCATCACCAGCAGCAGGCCTCCCACTATCATGCGCCACCATCACCAGCAGCAGGCCTCCCACTATCATGCGCCACCATCACCAGCAGCAGGCCTCCCCACTATCATGCGCCACCATCACCAGCAGCAGGCCTCCCACTATCATGCGCCACCATCACCAGCAGCAGGCCTCCCACTATCATGCGCCACCATCACCAGCAGCAGGCCTCCCACTATCATGCGCCACCATCACCAGCAGCAGGCCTCCCCACTATCATGCGCCACCATCACCAGCAGCAGGCCTCCCACTATCATGCGCCACCATCACCAGCAGCAGGCCTCCCCACTATCATGCGCCACCATCACCAGCAGCAGGCCTCCCCACTATCATGCGCCACCATCACCAGCAGCAGGCCTCCCCACTATCATGCGCCACCATCACCAGCAGCAGGCCTCCCACTATCATGCGCCACCATCACCAGCAGCAGGCCTCCCCACTATCATGCGCCACCATCACCAGCAGCAGGCCTCCCACTATCATGCGCCACCATCACCAGCAGCAGGCCTCCCCACTATCATGCGCCACCATCACCAGCAGCAGGCCTCCCCACTATCATGCGCCACCATCACCAGCAGCAGGCCTCCCCACTATCATGCGCCACCATCACCAGCAGCAGGCCTCCCCACTATCATGCGCCACCATCACCAGCAGCAGGCCTCCCCACTATCATGCGCCACCATCACCAGCAGCAGGCCTCCCACTATCATGCGCCACCATCACCAGCAGCAGGCCTCCCCACTATCATGCGCCACCATCACCAGCAGCAGGCCTCCCCACTATCATGCGCCACCATCACCAGCAGCAGGCCTCCCACTATCATGCGCCACCATCACCAGCAGCAGGCCTCCCACTATCATGCGCCACCATCACCAGCAGCAGGCCTCCCACTATCATGCGCCACCATCACCAGCAGCAGGCCTCCCCACTATCATGCGCCACCATCACCAGCAGCAGGCCTCCCACTATCATGCGCCACCATCACCAGCAGCAGGCCTCCCCACTATCATGCGCCACCATCACCAGCAGCAGGCCTCCCCACTATCATGCGCCACCATCACCAGCAGCAGGCCTCCCACTATCATGCGCCACCATCACCAGCAGCAGGCCTCCCCACTATCATGCGCCACCATCACCAGCAGCAGGCCTCCCCACTATCATGCGCCACCATCACCAGCAGCAGGCCTCCCCACTATCATGCGCCACCATCACCAGCAGCAGGCCTCCCCACTATCATGCGCCACCATCACCAGCAGCAGGCCTCCCCACTATCATGCGCCACCATCACCAGCAGCAGGCCTCCCCACTATCATGCGCCACCATCACCAGCAGCAGGCCTCCCACTATCATGCGCCACCATCACCAGCAGCAGGCCTCCCCACTATCATGCGCCACCATCACCAGCAGCAGGCCTCCCCACTATCATGCGCCACCATCACCAGCAGCAGGCCTCCCACTATCATGCGCCACCATCACCAGCAGCAGGCCTCCCCACTATCATGCGCCACCATCACCAGCAGCAGGCCTCCCACTATCATGCGCCACCATCACCAGCAGCAGGCCTCCCACTATCATGCGCCACCATCACCAGCAGCAGGCCTCCCCACTATCATGCGCCACCATCACCAGCAGCAGGCCTCCCACTATCATGCGCCACCATCACCAGCAGCAGGCCTCCCACTATCATGCGCCACCATCACCAGCAGCAGGCCTCCCCACTATCATGCGCCACCATCACCAGCAGCAGGCCTCCCCACTATCATGCGCCACCATCACCAGCAGCAGGCCTCCCCACTATCATGCGCCACCATCACCAGCAGCAGGCCTCCCACTATCATGCGCCACCATCACCAGCAGCAGGCCTCCCACTATCATGCGCCACCATCACCAGCAGCAGGCCTCCCCACTATCATGCGCCACCATCACCAGCAGCAGGCCTCCCCACTATCATGCGCCACCATCACCAGCAGCAGGCCTCCCACTATCATGCGCCACCATCACCAGCAGCAGGCCTCCCCACTATCATGCGCCACCATCACCAGCAGCAGGCCTCCCCACTATCATGCGCCACCATCACCAGCAGCAGGCCTCCCCACTATCATGCGCCACCATCACCAGCAGCAGGCCTCCCCACTATCATGCGCCACCATCACCAGCAGCAGGCCTCCCCACTATCATGCGCCACCATCACCAGCAGCAGGCCTCACCACTATCATGCGCCACCATCACCAGCAGCAGGCCTCCCCACTATCATGCGCCACCATCACCAGCAGCAGGCCTCCCACTATCATGCGCCACCATCACCAGCAGCAGGCCTCCCCACTATCATGCGCCACCATCACCAGCAGCAGGCCTCCCCACTATCATGCGCCACCATCACCAGCAGCAGGCCTCCCCACTATCATGCGCCACCATCACCAGCAGCAGGCCTCCCACTATCATGCGCCACCATCACCAGCAGCAGGCCTCCCCACTATCATGCGCCACCATCACCAGCAGCAGGCCTCCCACTATCATGCGCCACCATCACCAGCAGCAGGCCTCCCCACTATCATGCGCCACCATCACCAGCAGCAGGCCTCCCCACTATCATGCGCCACCATCACCAGCAGCAGGCCTCCCCACTATCATGCGCCACCATCACCAGCAGCAGGCCTCCCCACTATCATGCGCCACCATCACCAGCAGCAGGCCTCCCCACTATCATGCGCCACCATCACCAGCAGCAGGCCTCCCCACTATCATGCGCCACCATCACCAGCAGCAGGCCTCCCACTATCATGCGCCACCATCACCAGCAGCAGGCCTCCCCACTATCATGCGCCACCATCACCAGCAGCAGGCCTCCCCACTATCATGCGCCACCATCACCAGCAGCAGGCCTCCCCACTATCATGCGCCACCATCACCAGCAGCAGGCCTCCCCACTATCATGCGCCACCATCACCAGCAGCAGGCCTCCCCACTATCATGCGCCACCATCACCAGCAGCAGGCCTCCCACTATCATGCGCCACCATCACCAGCAGCAGGCCTCCCCACTATCATGCGCCACCATCACCAGCAGCAGGCCTCCCCACTATCATGCGCCACCATCACCAGCAGCAGGCCTCCCCACTATCATGCGCCACCATCACCAGCAGCAGGCCTCACCACTATCATGCGCCACCATCACCAGCAGCAGGCCTCCCCACTATCATGCGCCACCATCACCAGCAGCAGGCCTCCCCACTATCATGCGCCACCATCACCAGCAGCAGGCCTCCCCACTATCATGCGCCACCATCACCAGCAGCAGGCCTCCCCACTATCATGCGCCACCATCACCAGCAGCAGGCCTCCCACTATCATGCGCCACCATCACCAGCAGCAGGCCTCCCCACTATCATGCGCCACCATCACCAGCAGCAGGCCTCCCCACTATCATGCGCCACCATCACCAGCAGCAGGCCTCCCCACTATCATGCGCCACCATCACCAGCAGCAGGCCTCACCACTATCATGCGCCACCATCACCAGCAGCAGGCCTCCCCACTATCATGCGCCACCATCACCAGCAGCAGGCCTCCCCACTATCATGCGCCACCATCACCAGCAGCAGGCCTCACCACTATCATGCGCCACCATCACCAGCAGCAGGCCTCACCACTATCATGCGCCACCATCACCAGCAGCAGGCCTCCCACTATCATGCGCCACCATCACCAGCAGCAGGCCTCCCCACTATCATGCGCCACCATCACCAGCAGCAGGCCTCACCACTATCATGCGCCACCATCACCAGCAGCAGGCCTCCCCACTATCATGCGCCACCATCACCAGCAGCAGGCCTCCCCACTATCATGCGCCACCATCACCAGCAGCAGGCCTCCCCACTATCATGCGCCACCATCACCAGCAGCAGGCCTCCCCACTATCATGCGCCACCATCACCAGCAGCAGGCCTCCCCACTATCATGCGCCACCATCACCAGCAGCAGGCCTCCCCACTATCATGCGCCACCATCACCAGCAGCAGGCCTCCCCACTATCATGCGCCACCATCACCAGCAGCAGGCCTCCCCACTATCATGCGCCACCATCACCAGCAGCAGGCCTCCCCACTATCATGCGCCACCATCACCAGCAGCAGGCCTCCCCACTATCATGCGCCACCATCACCAGCAGCAGGCCTCCCCACTATCATGCGCCACCATCACCAGCAGCAGGCCTCACCACTATCATGCGCCACCATCACCAGCAGCAGGCCTCCCACTATCATGCGCCACCATCACCAGCAGCAGGCCTCCCACTATCATGCGCCACCATCACCAGCAGCAGGCCTCCCCACTATCATGCGCCACCATCACCAGCAGCAGGCCTCCCCACTATCATGCGCCACCATCACCAGCAGCAGGCCTCACCACTATCATGCGCCACCATCACCAGCAGCAGGCCTCCCCACTATCATGCGCCACCATCACCAGCAGCAGGCCTCCCCACTATCATGCGCCACCATCACCAGCAGCAGGCCTCCCCACTATCATGCGCCACCATCACCAGCAGCAGGCCTCCCCACTATCATGCGCCACCATCACCAGCAGCAGGCCTCACCACTATCATGCGCCACCATCACCAGCAGCAGGCCTCCCACTATCATGCGCCACCATCACCAGCAGCAGGCCTCACCACTATCATGCGCCACCATCACCAGCAGCAGGCCTCACCACTATCATGCGCCACCATCACCAGCAGCAGGCCTCCCCACTATCATGCGCCACCATCACCAGCAGCAGGCCTCCCCACTATCATGCGCCACCATCACCAGCAGCAGGCCTCCCCACTATCATGCGCCACCATCACCAGCAGCAGGCCTCCCCACTATCATGCGCCACCATCACCAGCAGCAGGCCTCCCCACTATCATGCGCCACCATCACCAGCAGCAGGCCTCCCCACTATCATGCGCCACCATCACCAGCAGCAGGCCTCCCCACTATCATGCGCCACCATCACCAGCAGCAGGCCTCCCCACTATCATGCGCCACCATCACCAGCAGCAGGCCTCCCCACTATCATGCGCCACCATCACCAGCAGCAGGCCTCACCACTATCATGCGCCACCATCACCAGCAGCAGGCCTCCCCACTATCATGCGCCACCATCACCAGCAGCAGGCCTCACCACTATCATGCGCCACCATCACCAGCAGCAGGCCTCCCCACTATCATGCGCCACCATCACCAGCAGCAGGCCTCACCACTATCATGCGCCACCATCACCAGCAGCAGGCCTCCCACATCATGCGCCACCATCACCAGCAGCAGGCCTCCCACTATCATGCGCCACCATCACCAGCAGCAGGCCTCCCCACTATCATGCGCCACCATCACCAGCAGCAGGCCTCCCCACTATCATGCGCCACCATCACCAGCAGCAGGCCTCCCCACTATCATGCGCCACCATCACCAGCAGCAGGCCTCCCCACTATCATGCGCCACCATCACCAGCAGCAGGCCTCCCACCATCATGCGCCACCATCACCAGCAGCAGGCCTCACCACTATCATGCGCCACCATCACCAGCAGCAGGCCTCCCCACTATCATGCGCCACCATCACCAGCAGCAGGCCTCCCCACTATCATGCGCCACCATCACCAGCAGCAGGCCTCCCCACTATCATGCGCCACCATCACCAGCAGCAGGCCTCCCACTATCATGCGCCACCATCACCAGCAGCAGGCCTCCCCACTATCATGCGCCACCATCACCAGCAGCAGGCCTCACCACTATCATGCGCCACCATCACCAGCAGCAGGCCTCACCACTATCATGCGCCACCATCACCAGCAGCAGGCCTCCCCACTATCATGCGCCACCATCACCAGCAGCAGGCCTCCCCACTATCATGCGCCACCATCACCAGCAGCAGGCCTCCCCACTATCATGCGCCACCATCACCAGCAGCAGGCCTCCCCACTATCATGCGCCACCATCACCAGCAGCAGGCCTCCCCACTATCATGCGCCACCATCACCAGCAGCAGGCCTCCCCACTATCATGCGCCACCATCACCAGCAGCAGGCCTCACCACATCATGCGCCACCATCACCAGCAGCAGGCCTCCCCACTATCATGCGCCACCATCACCAGCAGCAGGCCTCCCCACTATCATGCGCCACCATCACCAGCAGCAGGCCTCCCCACTATCATGCGCCACCATCACCAGCAGCAGGCCTCCCCACTATCATGCGCCACCATCACCAGCAGCAGGCCTCCCCACTATCATGCGCCACCATCACCAGCAGCAGGCCTCCCCACCATCATGCGCCACCATCACCAGCAGCAGGCCTCACCACTATCATGCGCCACCATCACCAGCAGCAGGCCTCCCCACCATCATGCGCCACCATCACCAGCAGCAGGCCTCACCACTATCATGCGCCACCATCACCAGCAGCAGGCCTCCCCACTATCATGCGCCACCATCACCAGCAGCAGGCCTCCCCACTATCATGCGCCACCATCACCAGCAGCAGGCCTCACCACTATCATGCGCCACCATCACCAGCAGCAGGCCTCCCCACCATCATGCGCCACCATCACCAGCAGCAGGCCTCACCACCATCATGCGCCACCATCACCAGCAGCAGGCCTCCCCACTATCATGCGCCACCATCACCAGCAGCAGGCCTCACCACTATCATGCGCCACCATCACCAGCAGCAGGCCTCACCACCATCATGCGCCACCATCACCAGCAGCAGGCCTCCCCACTATCATGCGCCACCATCACCAGCAGCAGGCCTCCCCACTATCATGCGCCACCATCACCAGCAGCAGGCCTCACCACTATCATGCGCCACCATCACCAGCAGCAGGCCTCCCCACTATCATGCGCCACCATCACCAGCAGCAGGCCTCCCCACTATCATGCGCCACCATCACCAGCAGCAGGCCTCACCACCATCATGCGCCACCATCACCAGCAGCAGGCCTCCCCACTATCATGCGCCACCATCACCAGCAGCAGGCCTCACCACTATCATGCGCCACCATCACCAGCAGCAGGCCTCCCCACTATCATGCGCCACCATCACCAGCAGCAGGCCTCCCCACTATCATGCGCCACCATCACCAGCAGCAGGCCTCACCAGCTCGGCGGCGGACGCCTGACCCCAGTACCCAGTACCAGCAAACGTCACCGCAAGCACCATCAGGCCTCCCCACCAACACGCTCACCAGCTCAGCAGCGGACGCCCTGACGACGCTCAGCTGCAGCAGGTGGTGCGACAGTGAGAAGTAGGGCGTCTCTCCCAGCAGGTAGAGCAGCTGGTACAGGAAGTTGGCACCTGGGAGGTGGGGGGGCCGATGGGGGGTTGGGGCAGGTTGACGCATGTGTGGCGGGTGGCAGGAACCATGCACAACGCATGAGGGGAGAGAGCCGACATATCAAAATGAGCCTCGACAAAAGCGAGAGGACCTTCAGAGTCACACATCTCTCTCCACGAGAGGACTAGAGGCTTGGCACCGAAGGTACACTTCTATTTGTAGGCTCCAAGTGCCAGAACCTCGGCACCGCCGCCCACGCCTCTAGCCCGCCCCTGGCCACCGTTGGCTCTGCCCCTTGCTACCGCGGCCACGCCCCTACCCCTGTTTGAGACTCCGCATGTCTGAGCGAGTTCGCGCGATAGCTCAGTGATCCGCTGACAGCGTGCGTCAGCCCACAACTACTGCTCCTGCGTTGGCCTCAGAAATGGGACAAGGCCGGCAAGCAACCAAGCTCTCAAGGCAAACTTATGCACCCATAAGGTTGCACGCAGGACTGCCCCTGTACAGCAAAGCGAACCACTCGTACAGGCGGCCAACCTTGGACTAGCATAAAGCGTCGCAACACCCAGTGCGGCATACCTTCAAAGGACGTGTGCACCAGCAGGTGAAGTTGGCACAGCGCCGCCCTTGCCCAGCGTCGCAGCATGGGCCGCCAGGTGCCATCTCGCCACGCCTGCAAGGGCCACATGTGAGGCCCCCCTGACACAGCCTGACGGCACAACCGTTGCATAGGCCACCGCAGGACATGTGCAGAGACGCGCACTTGCCATAAGCTCGTGGAAGGCCAGGGCAGACCAGGCTAGGCCGGGCCACATGCGGTCGCCATGCCAATTGTCAAGAGAGAAAACGTTAATCACAAAACGAGGAACCAATTTGTACGACCTGGCCTGGCCGGTTGATTTGGCATGAGTAAAGGGTAGATGACATGCCCTGTTCCCCCCCAACCCACAGTCTGCATGTCTCTTGCTCCCCGCCAGATTCGGATGTCCCCCGCAGGCCAAGCTCCTTGCCCACACAGCACGCTCCTCGCCCGTGCACTCTGTCGACCACTTTCCCCAGCGTGCCACCATCCACCGATGCTGCCATCACTCACTCGCTTGGGCTACTCCCTTCTGTAACTCCCTCATCGTGTAGCCAACCATACTTTTACTACAGTGGTCTGCTAGGGCTCGCGCTTGCCTCAGAGGGTTATTGTCCCACCCAACACAGCCAAAAGTAACCACTCGCAAGGGGCAAACCTACCCCTCTCGGGACGACCCCGTCACCACCATCCGCCACGGCCGCATCGCCACCGCCACCACCGCTCGCGTCGCCACCGTCTTCCCTCTCCACCACGCGGGTGGCCCACGGGTCCTGCCCCCCCCCTATTGCTGGCATCCCCGCGTCCCACATCAGGTCGTCCGCGCCCGCGCCGCGGCCCTCCCCCGACGGCCGCGCGGCGTCCAGGTGGAGCAACAGCGCCTCGCGGCTGCCGCTGCTGCTGCTGCCGTACAGCTCGTACACCTGCTTCAGCTTCTCACGCAAGTAGGGGACCCCAACCTGCGCACGCAGGAGGTGCCAAGGGCCAAGGCCACTGATGCTCATTTTGTCAGCGATGCCCGCAGGCAAGCTGGGGATGAAAACACAAACGCGATTGGGCCATGGCAGTTCTCACTGGTGGCCCCACGCCCACACTAGCATTGCCCGATTGGAGTCCGCCGGCCTTCCACTATCCGGTGTGCTGGCATGCACATGTCCATGCAAAGTGCTGGATAGTTCCTGTCTGTAATCAAACGCCACGGCTGCAAGAAAACAATCACCCGACCATCCCGCCTCACTGGCATGCATAGTAGTGGTTGCACTCCGAGAACCACCGCTGACACCTATAAAAAAACAGCGCCAGCAGATTCTGTTGCTCCCTTCGGCCTTGCAAAGCAGTGGGGAGGGCATGGAATGCCAAACAACGCAGTGAAATGCAAATGGACCACAACGCAAACGGAAGCGGACCAAGGCAGTCCTCACGTTGGGAAATGCAATCAGTTCCAGACCCCACCAGCAGAAGGGGGGGGGCGGGGGACGGGGGGGCCTGCTCCTGGCCTAGCAGCAGAGGGTTACACGGCTGGGGGACTGCCCATTGTGCCAGCAGCTGCACCAGGCACCAGCTGCCACGCCATATACACGCGCGCCGGACCCGACACAAAGAATGCCATCCCGCGCGCCGTACCAGGAAGAACACAGACAGCAGCCGCTGTCGCTGCGACAGGGCGCGCCGCCCCCCCTCCGCTGCCGCCCCCAGCGCCAACCCCCCAGCAGCGCCACCCGCTGCCGCCGATGCGGTGTCCCCCCGTGCTGTCGCGCCGACGGTGGCAGAGCGCGCCTGGTCCCGCGTCGGTCCGCCCCCCCCCCCCGCACAGGGGTTGGCACGTGGGTTGGCGCAGTGCTGGCGCGCGCGAGGCCGTAGAGCGACTCGGCGAAGGAGGCGTCTGCGGGCCCGTGTACAGCAGTGCGTGGTGGGTACGGTTGCGGGCCATGATACATGTGCAGGCGTAAGTACGGTTGCATGCAACAGGTTTGGTGGTGGGGCCACACGCCTGATGGCAGGGACCCCCGCACACTTGCTTAAGATGGCTCGCACGGGAAACACGTTGTGATGGTGCTCGCGGTGTGCGTTGTGCACGCGGGGCCACATGCATGACTAGGGAAGCACACGAGCGATTACAAAATTTCCCAGCCAGCACAGGGTGGAGGCATGTTTCAGCAGCTGGGGGTGGTCGTGAGGAGCACGAACCACGCAGGGGTGGCAACCGGTGCCTGGCACATCCTTCAATGCTGCTGTTGCTGCACAGCGCACGGCCATTAATTTACACAGCGCACTACCACGCGGCGCCCCCACCAACCCATGCGATGGCCTCACACAGAACCAAAAACCACATTCATGTGACTGTGCGGTTGGCCCCATGCCAGACCAACACGCCTGGCGTGAGATGATGGCCCCACGCGACAGGGGGCACGCGACCGCCCAACCCCCACCCACCGTTGTTGGCGACACTGTTCCACTCGAGCGCCAGCATGAGCAGCGCGAACGACTCCTCCGAGTGGTCCAGCACGCGGTGCAGGAGAGGGTAGCGCGCCGCCATCACCTGCAGGCATGGGGACGACCACGCCGGGGTGGGGTCAAGGGGTGGACTGCACCTCAGCGACACAAAAACGGAGGACGGGGATGACACCTCCGGTGTTGGTACTAGGGGAGGAGGAGGCAATTTACACGGGGTCGGGTTGGGTCGGGTTGGCTTGTCCCGCACTGGACGCGCTTGTGTTCCCGCACATGACCTTGGGCGCGGCAGGCTAGGTGCGGCAGGTGGACACGGGGATGCGCTCAGGGCAACAAGGCTGATGCACGTTGTTACAACTCAAACATGCAATGCCTGTACGATGAGCTCCGACACAAGCTCACATGATTTTTGGCTCATGAAATTGTGATCAGGGCGTGCAGTGTGGGCTGTGGCGTGTAGCTCAACTCGGTGCCAACAGAACAACTCAGCCGGTGACTTGCGCTTGGAAACCCTCAAACGTACGCTACCATAATTCTACTACAGGCAAATCTACTGGCGGGCAGCTTTGCGAGTGAGAAATGCCTGTTAGCAGACAAAGCGGCAGGGTATGCCATGGGCCCGGTTGCAGGGCCCACCACTTTGCGTCAAGGAATTCATTCATCATGACAGATCATTATGCCCAGACGCCTAGCCACCAACAGACACCGGCCAATATGCCGCTTGAGACCAGCAAAGTATAGAGAAAATCTACAGAAGTGGATGAAACCGTGTCTGAGCTACAATATAGAAGTCCCTCATACACTGAGCAACCCCCCCCTCTTCCTCCCCCCCCTCCGCTCCCCCAGAGCCTTACTCAGTCCTTCACACCTTAACAAAGGATATCCGGCGGAGAATAGGATAGTGACAACTGCATTTATCTTTAAAAACAGTCGCTGAACAGCAACAGAGCAAAAAATACAGCGCTAGCTGGCCAGCTGATAACAACTAACAGCTTACCCCTAACGAGTAGTACAGCGCGGCCTTCAAACTGGGCATAAGCCTCTCCGCTGCCACTAGCTCAAAGAAGGTAGGCCGTCCGCCCTCGCCTCCAACGTTGAAGAACATGGTATTTGCTCTAGGTCTCCGCTGTGAACAAACTAAAGTTGAGACCGCACCGCCAAACACCGCCAAACTATCCTCTAAAAGCTGGCCAATCTGGATTCTCCCTAGTTTCTTGAACTTAAATCATCAACGGGCTCTCCACGACGCAGGCTTGACGTTCAGTGGCAATTGGAACAATCAATCAAAGCATCCAATCCAACAATTGGGTGACCTCTGCATAATCAATTCTTCATCCCTTGAAAATCAATTCTGCTTCTAAAGGAATGAAAAGGATGTCATTGGCATACATTCCGTAGCGACTATCTTCCTTCTAAGCAAAAGGGCGCCTCTTTGAAATACACCGATGATACGCTTTGAGATTGCGCTAGTATTAGTAGGCTTGCTTTCTTTCACGCCCGAGGAAGAGCATTGGGCTAAATTTCACTGATCTTCGGCTTCTTGCGCAGTCCTCACGTGCGCAGGAAGGTATGCAAGTGCTTCGGTTGTTGTTGTTGTTGCACGTGCTTCGGTTGAGTCATTTCGATGACCGCCAATGTCCGCGCACATTTCCAACTTACCGTAATTTCCGTTCGTTTGGACCGTATAATTCTAACTTAAATCCCTCTTTCCCGAGCTGCAGGATGAAACCGCTTACCGCGCATATGTAATACCTATACGGACGTCCGACAGCAGAATGAGACGACTCCCCGCCTGCAAACCACGAAGCTACGCTTACCACCAGGTGGCAGGTATCTTGTCTCTTATTGACTATTGACCACGTGGGCAATTTTACGTTGGTCTCAATTTACGTTGGTCAGTGACGACGGTCATGGGCATTTGGGCATAATTATGTTGTCTTACAGCTTGGCATTCCTAAACTACCTAACAGCATGGGCAGATAATTGTATAACATCCTGGTGTTTATAGGGTTATAATTACGCTCATTCTTATTGTGAGTTGTGACTGCTGTGGCAAAGCAGATGCCTAATTGCATGGTGGTAGTTTCGTACACGTAGTGGACACGT
This sequence comes from Mesostigma viride, assembly GCA_009746045.1. Classification (NCBI taxonomy): domain Eukaryota; kingdom Viridiplantae; phylum Streptophyta; class Mesostigmatophyceae; order Mesostigmatales; family Mesostigmataceae; genus Mesostigma; species Mesostigma viride. The sequence continues at coordinate 1,450,628 of RPFO01000132.1, read as the reverse complement.
GACGTTCCGGGTCTCACGGGGACTTTCCCAACTTGGTTCTAGGTGTACGTGTGTTGCACAATAATTTGGGTAATCTCGCAACAGACGCCTTTGTAATGGCTGGTACAAATGCGCTGGCGCGCACCGACATTTTGTGGAAGAGTCCTTCCTCCTGTTCTTCTTCGCGGATAAAACAGCAGCTGGGTTTTTACTTAGTAGTAGCCATGAATTAACGTTCAACCATAGCTTTTTGCATCGCCTTTGCAGCATAGCCACGCGATGGCGGCAGAGTGTACCAAGGACGAAGTACGACAAAGCCTAGGCGAGCTTTCGACTCTAAGTGAAAAGATTTTCTCCACGTTCTTGGACCCTAATGGAGGTAATGTGCTTAGATGGTACCTTTCACTCTGCGTGCATCCTCCCACCCTTTATTGTATTTGTTTCATAATATATTATGTCTGATAATATCGGCCTGTATCGGCCAGTTGTTGTGGTTATGTAAAAAGCATGACCCTCTTCCCCCCCCCAACCCCCATCGGTGCCTTCCACCCTTTCCACTCTTCGCATTTCCATGCGCAGTCACGTGCAAGAATAAGAGCTTTATTCTCAATCTTTTGCCCGCTCGGGCAAGCGCACCAAAACAGGGGTGGCCGTGCCGTCCGCTAGTTTACATGCACGCGTGTTGCCTTGCTTATTCCACAGAAGGCTCATGGCTTCCCATGGTAGTACCTGCTGGGCTCTTGTATACATCCCCAACGCCAGGCGCACTGGTCTGCTGTGTTTCCCTGCCAGCGTGCTGCGTACCATGCACCTGCACGTGCGAGCTCAGGACCAAGGCTTGTTCGTGGTTACTTTTTGTGTCCAGACACGCGCTCGTTGCTGACGTGGCCGCAACGCCTGTGCATCCAAGATTGTGGTTAGCGATTCCGGCCAGCTGTAGCTCGAGCAGGTGTACGCGTGGGGCCTTATGGTATCATATCTTCGAGGGGCAGCCTTACCTTACCTTATGACCTGCATGTCGCCGGGCAAGGGCAGCTAGAGCCGGTCACACTGGCTCTATGCAAGACAGTTTTCGTAGGGAAGGTGTGCAAAGGCAGCTCGCGCAGGCAGCTCACGTAGACAGTTCCTGTCCAGGCGCGGGGCCATGGGAAGCATACATAGGCGTGGGGGATACGGCTATCGTGCAAGCATTGCAACACACACACACATGGGACAACGACGGCACATGCTGCTGCTGCTGCTGCTGCTGCCGCCGCTGCTCCTGTTTCGGCACCCCTTGACTCCATTTAGCGGTTGCCTCTTATGACTGACCCACCGCTGTGCGCTGTTGGCGTGGTCATGCTTGTGCCCCTCTCGTTGCAGCAGAGTCCAGGACGGGCGACCTCGTGCGCCAGTACGGGGAAAAGAGGGAGGTGGTGGACGCGGCGCTCTCCGCACGTACGTCGTGTGTGCGCGCCAGGTGGCGGGTGGCAGGTGGCAGCAGTAGGCGCACATGCATGATGTGCTCTGGCTGCTTGCCGCTTGTGACGCGCTGGGTGCTGCTTGCTGGGTGCTGGGTGCAAGGTGTCCAGATTATATGCACAGATGTCACATTTATGGGCAAATTGCTGCTGTGGCCTGCCCTTTTCTTTCTGCCCGGCTGCCAGCCTGGCCTAGGGTGTATTGCCACGACTCAAGTTGCATGACTGGGGAGAGGAGAAGCCATGGGCTGGGCTTGGCATGCATGCTGGGGTGGCCAGCACGGTGGGAGGCCTTTTGCGTGTGGAAGGATTGGGGTGGTGTTTTTCACCGCACAGTGATGGTGCTCTGCCAGGGTGGCTGGCCATGTGAAAAGGATGTGCTGGGAAGAACAAGGTCTCTCCGTTCCTTGTTGGGGATGGCCCACTGTGGCCGCTGCTGCAAATGCTGTTAGCCATTATTGGTAGCAGCTTCTGGCATCCGTAGCTGGTCAGGAGCAGGGGTAAACCACGCCAGAGTGATTTGTCTTCAAGGCATCCTTGTGTCGTGGTGCGTTCATGGCACGCTCACGTGGCAATTCGGTGTGCTTCATTGTGTCCTCATACCTGGTCAAGAAAAGCCTTGCCACTTGCATCATTATTTATCTAATGGACAACACATGTGTTGCTACCTATAGGTCAATGGCACTCGTCATCCACATTGATGCCCCGAACCCTCTACCTCCCATGCCCCCCCCCCTACCCACAGTCCACCGTCGCAGCCAGCAGTTCGAACGCGTCCAACGCGTGGAGGCGGCAGTTGCCGGCAACGCGGTGGCGTTGCGGCGGTTTGCCACCAAGTTGCGAGAGGTGGAGGCGGCGCTGCAGGCCACGCTGAATGACCATCCGGCGCCGCTGCTGACGCCTGCACCAGGTACATGCGCCTTGTGGTGTGTGTGTGTGTGTGTGTGTGATGGCCACTGCGGATTGCGGGGGGACCACAGAGAGGAGCATCCGCGCACGTTCCAGAGGCCGGGTGGGCGCGCGCTGGAACGTGGGAGCGAAGTGCACCCATACATGCGCATGTCTTTGGCGTGTGCTGTGGATTCGAGCGACTGCAGGTTCATGGCCTCCAGATTGGGGAAGGCTTGCTCGTTGCAAGAGCAGGACACGCTTGTTGGGGTGGCGGAGATGCAGAGGCGGTGCGTGTCCATGCCATCCTTGCCATGCCTTTTCGGGAGCTGCGACGGTTCTTTTGGGCTAAACCCACCCATCCTCTACACCTGATAGCGCATCTGCGCACACCTCCTTTTGCCTGTCATTGCACACCTCCTTTTGCCTGTCATTGCACACCTCCTGTTGCCTGTCATTGCACACCTCCTCATGCCCGTCACTGCACACCTCCTCATGCCTGTCATTGCACACCTCCTGTTGCCCGTCATTGCACACCTCCTGTTGCCTGTCATTGCACACCTCCTCATGCCTGTCATTGCACACCTCCTGTTGCCCGTCATTGCACACCTCCTCATGCCTGTCATTGCACACCTCCTCATGCCCGTCATTGCACACCTCCTGTTGCCTGTCATTGCACACCTCCTCATGCCTGTCATTGCACACCTCCTGTTGCCTGTCATTGCACACCTCCTCATGCCTGTCATTGCACACCTCCTGTTGCCTGTCATTGCACACCTCCTGTTGCCTGTCATTGCACACCTCCTCATGCCCGTCATTGCACACTTCCTGTTGCCTGTCATTGCACACCTCCTCATGCCTGTCATTGCACACCTCCTCATGCCTGTCATTGCACACCTCCTGTTGCCTGTCATTGCACACCTCCTCATGCCCGTCATTGCACACTTCCTGTTGCCTGTCATTGCACACCTCCTCATGCCTGTCATTGCACACCTCCTCATGCCTGTCATTGCACACTGCCCCCACCTGGCCCCCCCCACCCTGTCTCCGCTTCCGCAGATGCCCGCGTTGCCACCCCCCATGGCGCGGCGGCAGCCACCCCCACCATGTCAGATATCGTGTGGTATGCCCACCGCATCAGCTACGGCAGCTTCGGGCCTCCCTCAGCAGACGTTGCGACGGAGGCGCCACAACGCAGCCAGCCGCCCGCGCCGCAGGAAGAGCACATGCGTTCGTCGGCGCTGTATCACTACTCAGGGCCAGGTAGGGTGCGCGGGGCAGGCACTGCCTCTAATACCACACGGCTGGGGTTGCATGATAACAGTTATGTCTGATGCGCGGGGGGGCAGACTTTTTACCATGCTACAATGGTAGGCGCACCATTTCGTGTGGTCCCACCTGGCTGCGTCGTGTCTGTTTGGCTGGAAACCGTGTGACGTGTGCCATGTGGCAACAGGACCGCCCTGGCCGCTTCAGGGACCAGGCGGGGGCCTTGCAATTTTGTTTATTTAGCATGCTGCGCCCTGCCTGTTCTGCCCCATGGAACTGCTGTCGGAGGCCCTAAACAAAAGTGCCAAACTATGTCCCGTCGGAAGCCGCTTGACTGCACCCTCTACACAAGCCGCTACACCGCTCCCTGCATGCCGGCTCCTCGCCTCTAAAGGGCCCTTGTGACATGTCGCATGGCTGCGTACACGAGGCTGCTTTGGTCGTCCACCACCAGGGTTGGACTGCTCTTGCAGGTGCCGCAATGTCATGGATGCTGGCAGCTGCGTGAATGCTTTTGCCAGTGGATCTATCACAACATTGGACTCGTTGCATGCACGCTTTCTTTGACAGTTGCATTCCTTATCCTCCTCGCCGTCCCTGTGCTGCTTGACCAGTCTTTGAGTTGTTGTCTGTTCGCCACGCAGCCGCACCAGGCCTGATAGTTGTTTACGGTTGCCGTGTTTGTTGTTGTGCATGGCATTTGTCTTGCATCACCGTCATCCTACCAGGCATGACCGTTTCTTTTGCGTGCCGTCATCTTTATTTTGGATCGCCTTTGTTTTGCCATCTCTTGTACCAGACCTAGCAGCCCTCGTGCCCCCAAAGAAGGCGGCCCTCTCGTCCGCCCAAAAGTCCCTCAAGCGGAGCCGCGCTGCCGAGAGCGCCAGCGGGGCCATGGCCGGCGCCGCCACCTCCGACGTGGAGCCGCCAGCATCTTTGGTGGATGGTCCAGCAGCTACGAGCGCGGGTGTGCCGCTAGCGACGCCGGCAGGCGCTCCCTTTTTGCCTGGGCTGCCTCCTGGTGCGTGCGAGCGCTCGTTGCTTGGCCCCATGCTTGCGGGCGCTTGTTGCTTGGCCCCATGCGTGCTTGCTTTGGGACCCGAACCCCATCTCCTGCGCTTGGTCGCCAACTAGCGAGCAGGGCGCTGGCTGGGTTGGCACCTCATGTGCTTGCGTTCGGCGCATCGCGCGCAGGCTGTGGTTAATCTGCGTATAGCACCAAGTTTCTGCTTTGTGAGTGCCTGGAGGCGGTCCCATGGTCGTGGACCCGCGGCTCTTTGGTGGCATGTCTTGCTCGATGTGGCGCTTGGGGGCTTGTGCTCGTACGCCCTGAATGGCACGCACCCATATTCCATCTATGCAGGGCACTTTAGCTGGCGTGTGACGTGAGCCGAAGTTGATTATCCTCCAGATAGCGGCGCGAGCGTCTCAGCTTCATGGGATGGCATGGCCAGGCATGAAGGGCAGCTGCTCCAGTTATCCATCTCGGCAACCATAGTGGGCTTAAAGGGGTGATAATTGTCAACTCGGCCGGCGTAGCGGGGTGCGGCTAGTTGCTGTTGCACCCGCCAGGTGTGGTGCACAGGGCATTCTTCAGCTGGGGCCACTCACATATGCGGGCTGCACACGGATGCCTCTGTCCGGCTGCCACGTGACCACCCACCCAACATGACCTCTAAACGTATGCAGGGCTTGGAGCCATCCCTGCCATGCCCAAGGGCTGGAAGCCGGGGGATCCCCTGCCCGCACTGCCTCCAATGCCGCCAGGTACGTGCATGCCGCAGCCACAGGCAGCCGCCGTTGAGACTGTGCATCCGCTTGTTGTACGGACACGGTGCTTGTACGATGCAGCACCACCACTTATATAAATCATATTATCATCCCTGGGGCGACCAGCGCATGCCTGACATATGCAAGGAGAATCCCTGTCGTGATGCCACAGATACCAGTCGTTAGCTCATGATGTTTGTGTCATTAAAACTGTACTGCTATCACGCCTGCATTTGCCCTAATGATGCTACCAACTCATTCAGGTCGATCGAAATGGAAATCAGGCTTGTATGCTTTCATTTCTACCTTCCTGTTTTGGCTTCCTGTTCCGATCCTACTTCCACAAAGAAGCGTGTTCAGATGGCGCTGCCACCGCATGGTGTATGCCCGGCCATGAGGGTACGCATGACTTGGAGTACCAATGCCCATCAGCTAGCAGGCCAGCACGCATTTTGGTGGACACTAGTGTGGTGGCATGGCAGCCGAGAAGGCGCATGCGTGCCGTGCTGGCTCCCCTCAGTAGACAGACATGCTTGTGGTGGCATTTATGGGTGTAGCCGCGGCCGTGTGCACGTCCCCTAAGCACCCTCTGCCCTGCCCAACCCACGCGCCAACGCACCCTACCCGGCGCTGCCTCCTCCGCGTGCCCACGCTGCCCTTGCAGGCTGGCGGCCGGGCGACCCGCTGCCTCTCCCGCCGCCCATGCCCCTTGGTACGTGCGGGCCGTGCGCTCGTCTTGTTGTTGATGGATGGTGCACCCTTGTTCTAGTCGTCGGACGATCGTTGATAAGAAGTGCCAGCAGGGAATCCCCATCGGCATTGCATCCTGCGTTGGCCTTGCTCGCAATCTGCTTGCGTTTTCTTTGCATTTTTTTTGCCTTTCTTTGCATTTTCTATGCTAGGCTGCTCATTACTATGGAAGCGCTCGCTACTCCATTGTTTTCTTGTAGTGCTTGCTATTCCATTGCTTTCTAGTAGTGCTTGCGATCCCGTTGTTTTCTTGTGGTGCTTGCTATTCCATCGCTTTCTAGTAGTGGTTGCGATCCCCAATGAGCGGGGTTTGCCTGCGAGTGGAGAGTTCCGCCCTGCTGCCTCTGCGGCAGGTGGCAGTCAGCGATGCTGCCAGGAGCAAACCAGCCATGTGGCCTCGAGTGTGCTGCGAATCGCTGTGCGGAAAAAAGCTTGTGGATGATGTTGTGCACTGTCAAGGGAAATGGTCAACTTCTCGAGTTGGGCCGTACTGAGATGGTTTCTTTCCATACCATTGCCCTTGCCCACGTGGGGCCGGTGGGAACCTGCAGGCTCTATTGCTAATGCCCTGGCTGCGTTGGTCTGTGGTTGTGGTGGCATTTCTATGTCTTTGCGGTGGCTGTCTTTGCTGTCATCAGGATGGAAACCAGGCGACCCCATCACTGTCACTCTCCCTCTCCCTGCGGTCACCGCGGCCAATGGAGGGGCCGCGCCTGCCACACCTGCAGCGCCGGCAGGAGGGAAGGTGCCACCAGCTGCCGAGACCGAGAGGTGGGTTCCGCGTCGGTGGTTAGGCAGCATTTTCACAGCACCTACATGGCATACTCGGTATTATAGCGACCATGGCCCTCCATCTGCTGTACAGTAACCACTTGAGCGGATGGGGCCCGCTTGTCGGATGGGACGACTTGGCCTCTGTGGCTGTGGGCCAGGTTTACAGACTATCTGATTGTTCCTATCATCATAATCTGGAGCTATAGTTTACCGCGTCTGCTGTCTGCTTGACGGAACCACTGCAGTCTCATCTTGGAATTGCCACTATTTTTTAAAATTCACCACATGTTCCGTGTAGCCCTTGGCATGTTTTCTGGACAAGCCTGGTATACTTTACACGGTTTGTGTGGCTTGAAATCGTGGGCATTGCCACCTATTTCGGTCTGTTCATCCGCTCAGGCATTTCTCATTCATGCTTTCATGACGTGGCAAGTCTGGGACCTGTCGTGGGGGCAGCGGGTGTAATCCTGATTATATCGATATGTCGCTTAGCCTATGCAGTTGCGATGCATGCCAGGACATGCTGTTTCTACGTCTACCCCAGCGCGCGCATAAGTAACAATCGCACTTACGACCGCGCCCTCTTGCGTGGATCGGCGCGCGCATTCCTATAGCGATCGCACTTACGACCGCGCCCTCTTGCGTGGATCGGCGCGCGCATTCCTATAGCGATCGCACTTACGACCGCGCCCTCTTGCGTGGATCGGCGCGCGCATTCCTATAGCGATCGCACTTACGACCGCACCCTCTTGTTTGGATCGTGGCGCGCATTCCTAAAGCGATCGCACTTACGACCGCGCCCTCTTGTGTGGATCGTGGCGCGCATTCCTATAGCGATCGCACTTACGACCGCGCCCTCTTGTTTGGATCGTGGCGCGCATTCCTATAGCGATCGCACTTATGACCGCGCCCTCTTGTGTGGATCGTGGCGCGCATTCCTATAGCGATCGCACTCACCACCGCGCCCTCTTGTGTGGATCGTGGCGTGCATTCCCTCATCCTGGGATTTGTAAACAGGGCAATACGCCCGGCACCGCCGAAGACGGTGCAGCCAATCGCGGTGCCCTTTGTGCAGGTATGATATAGGATTTTTTGGCTTATGGTTTAGGGTGTTGCTTGTGCAGGTATGCACACCCCCAGCCGCGGCCATCGACATCACAACAGCCTGTTGCCGCCTGTAGTGCCCTGTTACGCCCTGTTGCAGGACGCAATGATGTGTCCTCGTGCTGACACCGGCGCCCTTCCTCTGCGGGCCTTGTCTCCCTGTGGCCTCCTCTGCCACCACCTGTCCCTATCACGCTCGTCCTCAAGACCTTAGTTCTCCTCTACTCTTCTCTCCCCTTCATCGCTTATCTCCCCTTTATCTCCTCTCCCCCCTTCACCGCTTATCTCCTCTTTATCTCTTCCCCCCCCTTCATGTCTTTTCTCCCCTCGTGTGGCAGGTCCCTTCACGTCCCTGGTCATGCCTTGCCTATTCTTATGCCTCAGTCGTTGCAGTTGATGTTTTACTGACCGGTTACAATCCTCCATCTTTTACATTTGTGTGAGCTGGTTTTTGTTAGGGATTTTGTAGGCCACTGTAAGTCTTTGCGTTGACTGCGCTTACTGTTTCGAAACCTCTTGATTCCTGTTTTGTTTGCCGCAGCTTGATCTCAACCCAGACTCGGACGATGGAGGCATGGACGATGGTTCTGCCTCAGATAGTTATGACAGTTACGATGACGCAGATGATTGAATGTGCAGGAAAGACGAAGGTGTATTGATAATTCAGGGTTATAGCAGTTTGCTCCAGGGTACAAATTTCATGCAGGTGTGACGGCCAGGGTGAAGCGGAGTGTTCATAGCAATCTCATGCTGGCTGTTTCACGTCCATAGTTGCAGTGTGTCCGTCGATATGCAAGCTTGAGGTGGTGTTCTAAGATCTAAACTGCAGCAGCACCTAAGCTGACTTAAGTCACTTTATACAATTCCAGCCACACAGACTCATTGATTGATTAAAAGCCCCTGTGTGATACATGATATCATTAATCCACAGATGGTATGAAATTTCTGTCCCTTTCGCTTTTGGAAAAACTGAAAGGTTGCATGATATCTGAAACGTGGGGGACACTCCATGAGTACTGCCGCTGGTGGAGCAAAACCCCCTGCCCCGGATGGTATACACTTAATTACGCGACCTATTCAAGCTCTGTTGGCATTTTGACGGGCCTGCTGTACGGCGCGGAGGCGTGGACGCTGACGCAGGCCGGAGATTGGGGCTCGGCTAGATGTAGAAGCTTTTTAACGTAGCCGTCATGATGATGCAACACAGAGCGTTTTATACATTCCATACAGTATGCATATAAGCAATGAGCAGTTGTGCACTGATTTACCCTTTGTTTCCCACATGTACTCTTAGACATAGGCGCGCCTGGGCGCCTAGCTAGACACCTAGCCCGCAGAGATCATCAGGTGGATATTTCATAAAGGCTAGCTGGCACCAAGCCCGGGCCCGGCCATGGGATCGCTTTGTTCTCACATGCATGGGAGGCTCCTGGCATGCAGTGGGCGGCCACCTGCCCACCCCTGTCCAGACCGTTTGCGAGAGTCTAGGTATTAATTAATTACTTAATTAATTAGGAGCATGACTCCGTCCTCAACCGCCTTCGCTCTGCTCTTGACCGTCACCTAGGGGAAAGTCAAATGGGCTTTCGTCCTGGGCGCAACACCGTCATGGCCATCTTCGTCGCGCGTCGCCTCTTCGAGGAAATCGCTCTTCTGCAACCTGGTGAGTTTCCCGCCATCCTGATCTTCGTCGACTTCATCAAGGCTTTTGATTGTGTCCTCTGGGGCGCTCTATGGGCTGTACTTGCTCGCGCTCGCGTCCCCACTCCCCTGATTACCGTCATCCGCACGCTGTATGAGCGTCGCAAGAGGCTCAGTTGTTGGGGGGACGTCTCCTACACACGCTGGACGACGACTTGACCTTGGCCCAGCAACAAACGGCGACGGGATCGCTATGGCCAACCGTGTCAGACCTACCGATCCAGCTCTCCTGCAGACGGCAGGGAAGAAGCCGGTATACTGGAATTAACTAATTAATAATTAACATGTAACAGCGTTGCGTCGGAGCATAAGCCCTCAGTGCAGTCGAGTGGGATGGGATCATTGGATGGAGCTAATTATCTAAGACCTAGTTACAGGGTTGTGGGCACCACGGCCCGCATTGCTGTGGACGGCCATCCTCGGTCCGACACGCGGAGCCCCCGGCCACTGGCTTGGGGTTGGTCTCCTTCATTACTACCTGCCACCTATCCTTGCGAATAATCTGCCTCCAGATTATAGACATGCCGGCTAGGGGTGATTCCCTAGCGTTGCAGAGCCCATTGCGACGTGGGTAACACATATTAATGCCTAGTCTATCCCGGAAACTCCACGGGTAGCGCCCCGGCCACGCTCGCCGCTCGGCCTTGGGCACCGCCATGTGAGATCAAAACGCCCAGGTTGGGCGGGCTTGGTGCCTGCTGAGCCGTATCCATAATAGTGTCTACCTGATCTGTGCGTGCAAGGTGCCCGGCGATCGAGGCCCAGGCGCCTCAGTGCCTAATGATATGGGAAGCGTATTGTTGTAAATCAGCATACAAATCCTCATGGCGAATGTTCATGCTGAATGGAATGTTGAGCCCACTACGTAGCCTTAGCTTGGGGACCGCGCCGTCGAGTTGCTGCTCCATGCAGCTCCTGCAATGATCAGCGTGACGCGGGCAGGAGCCGCGTCTCGGCTCCAAAGTTCAGGATCGCCAAGATCACGACCTTGAAGAGGTCGCCGCGGCGCGTTTGACAGTCCGGGGAAGGGCAGCGTTGCTCCACCAGCAACGGCGCTTGTGGAGCTGTGCCCAGCCATGCAGGCCATACCAATCCGGGTCGTCATGTCGTCCTCGCAGTCGGGAAGCCAGCTGCCAAGCACTGAGCTTGAAGCGACCGGAAGCAGGGAAGGGAACTGGGGTGTCGTCGAAGGGCCGGAGCTGGTGCATGGTTGGGGGGCAGTAGTACCCCCCGCAAGTGGTGGTATGAATGTCCCAACATCATATTTATGGTACCCAATCATCACTATACATATTAGTCCATCAGCGCTATTCCCGACTTGGTCACCCCATCCCCCTTCCCCTTTGTGCAGGCTGTGCAGGATTCTTACCTCGGGATCCAGCAGGCCTGCGACCTTGTCCGCCCCGCCCAGGCCGTCCACAGTCGCCTGCCCCGGGGCATGCCCACTGTCGTCAGTCCTAGTGTCTTCCCTGCCTGCGTTCATGAAAAACAACAAAAGACCTGTGCGCGGGTATACTACACTGTGCCGACTGGATGGGTCTGCATGCAAGCTTGAACGATCAGGGGAAGGCTTGGCTTCACAGTGAAACGGGAGTCTCCGTTTCCCTTGAGGGGAGCGTGGGGTCCGCATTCCTGCGCGCCCTCCCCATGAGCCCTTTGAACACGCTGGTTAATTCCGGGCCTTAATTTACGCCATCGCTCTCCTCCGCCACCAGCTGTTTGCCCCGCAACCTCTCATCACAGCGGGTGCGTCCTGCGGCAGCTGCGGGCTTGAGCACTCTCGATACTACTGGGACGCACTAGTTACATCGCGTGCATGGGTGGCCCGCAGAACCCGAGAACTGGTTCCTCTATCTCCATACCGCGCTCGACCTCTGCGCGGGTACGTGGTGTACGTGTGCCATGGTTCGGTCGGTCTTTCCCCACTCCACCATGCATCAAGTGCAAGGACGCGGATGGGGCCGCCCTCTACTCACCGGCCAACCACCGCCCCGACATTACCGTGCTTGACTACGACGGGCAGGGTTGCCACCTGCTCATCGAGATGTCTCCATGCCTCGGCCGCTCTCCGGTCGCCACATCCTCCGGGCGGCTGTGGATGCCGGGCCGCTGCTGCCGCTGTGCAGCTGAGCGCGACAAGTTTGCCTCCTACGGCATGCAATGTGGGGCCACAGCGGGTCATCCCCTTTGTCCTTTCAAGGAGTTCGGGGCCATGGGCCCCAAGACAGCAGAGTTTTTCCACGATCGGTGCTGCCAGCGCCGTGCAGACCGCCTCGACCTCGAGGGTCAGACCGCCCCGTGGTCTGCCCGCACGTGGTCCTCGTATTGGCGGCAGCGCCTGTCACTCGCCCTCACTCGCACCGTGGCTAATGTGTTAATTATTCCGCCGCACCCGGGCCGACTTCATGTTGCAACCCATGCGGTTTAGATCCCTCCCAGGCCTGCCTGGTGGGCCGGCGGCAGCGATATTGCCGCGTGTCGTAGTTTTGTGATGTTAGCTAGTTGTACTGTACCTTGTGCAGCTGGCGTGATCCTTGGATGTCCGTGTCAGATTACTATTGATTTCTTCAGGGTTCTTCTTCTTTTCGGGGTTTTCCTTCTGTTGCATGCCAATCTATACTCCGTAATTTATCATTCTCAATAAATATATATCTCCACCGCCACGGCCTCCACCCTGAACCCAGCTCCTCGACCTCCACCTCCCCCGCCACCACCATCACCGCTGCCACCACCGACGCCGGCCATCACCGCCCAGCTCCGTGAAATCGAGAAGCCCCTCAAGGACAACACCATCGCCATCGAGTGCCTGCAAAACACTGCAGGCCTCACCGCCCAGGCGGTGAAGGACATTGCCGCCAAGCCAGCCCCTGCTGGCCCAGCAGGCGATGCTCCTCCCCCCCCGACCTGGGCCGCCATGCTGCTGAACCAAACCACCACCACCACCACCACCGGCCGCCATCGGCCGCACAGCTCAAGCAATAGATGCTAGACCTCCGCGAGGAGGCCGAGCTCGATAAGCGCAGCCATAATGTCATCGTCAAGCACTTTGGCCTGCAGGCTGGAAGGTGAGAACTCCAAGAAGCTTGCATGGGCGTTTACGGACAAAATCCTTGCCCTCATTGGTGATCCCCCATGGCCCTCATTGGTGAGCTCAAGCTGGAGGCCCGCTCCGCCTTCCCCGCTCGCAGGGTAAGGCGAGACTGCCCCCGCGTACTGCTGCACGCTCACCTTTGAGCACATGGCGGACAAGCTTTTGTTCCTCAAGCGCTGCAAGCGGCTCGTGAGGACTTTCTTAATGCTGGACGACGACTTGACCCTGGCGCAGCAACTACGGCGACAGGAGCTATGGCCGACCTACCTCCAGCTCCGGCAGACAGCGGCAGGGAAGAAGCCGGTACATGCACTGGGGGGGGGCGTTGTCCGCAAGCCCTGGCAGGCGGCCCCCGCTGCCCCAGCACCCTCAGCAACCCCAGCCCAGGGGCCTATAGCAGTGGTGTAGAATAGTAAGGCTTAGCCAACATGCCCATGTACATGTATGCCTATGTGTGATGGGATCCACACCAGATGATGCATTGAAAAAGTAGTTAGCGTTGCTTTGCCCATGCAGAGAGCTTCTCTCTGCTGGGAGGCCATGCCCGAGCTATTGCCTAGCAGTAATCATCCTCAACCCCATGCCATGCCAGGCCTTATGTAGGGTATGATACATCAATGGGTGGCGCAAGTGCACCTCACGTGCGCCCAGAGTATGTGGCTGTTTACATCCCCCACCTGCAGGTTGTAGCCCAGACTGTATAAAAAGCCATATGCCCATTCTCAGGGATAAGTGTTACGTATACTCCCAACGGACACAGTCACGTGTCTATATAAATTAATCCTCCCAACGGAGTTATGTTCTTTATTACACATGTCCATCTCCAGCAATTCATTCTCATGTTACTTAACGACTCAATCGATCGACAAACGCAGATAAGATTCTAGCAGGCTCGAGCTACTATGTACCATGGTCCGGATTCTTCCATATATCTGGCCTGCGCTGGTTGTGTCTTCGATATATCAATGGGTCTAGATAGCTTTTTTTCTAGACCAGATAGCTTAGAGTTAGGTTAGTTAGATTACGCGGCTTCCCCCACACCACCCATCCATCAAGGAATATGTGCTACATGATCCCAATGGACGCAGTCACGTGTCTATTAATTAATTAATTAATTAATCCCAATCGAGGCATGTTATAATTTAATTTAATTTTAATTTAATGAGTCTAGCTCTTTGATATAACCAAACAGCTGCTTGCGTAGCAGTTTGGTGACGGCGCCAGTTGTTTGAACTGGGCGTATGATTTGATTTTCAAATGTATCAATAGCGGCTGGACTGTAGGGTATCATAGTTGTCTACAGGAAATTTTCATTTATGAAAGGGAACTCTAACTACATTGCTAAGCCGAACAGTGATATCTCAGACCTGCTAGTTGTGAGGCCCCTATCCACCACTCAAGTATGGATTCCTGCTCATATCTCTTGTTACAAGTCGGGGTGATCCATCAGTGTAACTTGCTCAGCAACTCTTTTGCAATTGCAGCACCCCCAACCGACCTGAATGCCACAACCTAGAATTCTATGATATAAGTACTGTACACAAGTCGGCGGGCGCCCAACAGCAACACTGTTTTGGGTGGATTGCACCGTTGACAAAAAAAAGGAGCTGTTGATGTGAGGAAATGCATGTTGGCACATCCCTAATCCACACCATGTTTTAAAATATACGAGCCCTTGCAAAGGAGGATTCTCCAGGGTCGCAAAAAAGAAAAGACTACCCAGCCTTGACAAGCAACAGCGAGGCAGCCATCCCAAGCTCCACATCATCCACCGTGCACCCATGCCCGGGTCCATAGACCCATGCTCCTTGCAGAACAACAGCGTCCTTGAACACACCCATGATCCGGTCCATCTTTCACGCCCAGCCACATGCCCCGTGGCCCGTGAGAACTCAAGTTCGCATCCATCGAGGCCTGGGCCCTTCCTCCAAACAGGTAGGAAACAGCCCACGCTCCAACCCCAGCACCCGCATGTGGGTGAGTACACCACCTATGCAGCCGCCTCATATCTTGGGCGGCGGTGCGGCGCTGCCGACCTGGTCGGATAGTGACATCATCAGGTCGATCATGAGCGAGAGCTTCTTGGCCACGTTGCGCGACATGTCGCGCAGCTGCACCTCCACCTTGCTGATGCGTTGCTCCACATCACGCAGGTCTGCGCGGCCCGCGCTCCCGCCGCCGCTGCTGCCCAGGCCCAGCCGCGAGGGTAGCGTGGCCCTGGAACGCAGCCCCTCATCCGCGGGCGCAGGCCCTTGGTCGTCACGAATCTCGTCCATCTGCGCCTGCAGCTCAGCCTCCTTGGTCGCAATCTCAAAGAGGATACGCGTCATCTCCTTCTTGTCCAGCACGCCGTCGCCCGTCACGTCGTACTTGGCCAGCAGCACCTTGGGCGACATCACCTGCATTACCTCGGCCGCCTTGGGGTTGCCGGCCAGGATGGTGCGCAGCTCGCCCTGGGGAACCGATGCCGTGGCAGGCACACGAGCCGCATCCAAGGCGTTAACATGAAAACAGGCACACGAGCCGCATCCAAGGCGTTAACATGACAAGAGGCACATGAGCCACATCGAATGCGTTACTATTACAGTGCCGGTGAAGGGGGGATCACACAGAAGCGTCCCCCCCTGTGTCAGAAATGATGGCGTAGAAGAACAACTGCGTGGGTGGCCACAGTAGCATCGGGAGTATGTGTTGGATGACAGTTTAAGAAAACCCAGGGAAAGTTTCAATACAAACTTACCAACTCATTCCCCATTTGTTGCCCAAGGCCCCAGTATGTCATCTATCCCGCTATTGCCCGATGATTGCCCCATGATTGCCCCATGATTGCCCCATGATTGCCCCATGATTGCCCCATGATTGCCCCATGATTGTCCCATGATTGCCCCGTTATTGCCCCGTTATTGCCCCATGATTGCCCCATGATTGCCCCATGATTGCCCCATGATTGCCCCATGATTGCCCCATGATTGCCCCATGATTGCCCCATGATTGCCCCATGACTGCCCCATGATTGCCCGATTATTGCCCCATTATTACCCGATTATTGCCCCATCATCCGGCACTGCCATGCACTCACATCCACATGATGCCACAAGATTTTCCATCGGAGGGAAACTGGGAGCACACTTGGTGAGAGAGAACAGCAACGCTGGTTCCAGAGCATGCCTGGCGCCGCTTCCTACTCTGTGTACGATAATGCCGTCATCGCCTGCATTCACCCATCATCATTTTTTCTTTCCCCCGCCCAGCGTCCCCCAGAGCTTGCCCACCGCATCTCCAGAACAAGATCAGCCAACATGTGCCTGGATTACCCCTCCAATGACGAGTGCGCCTATCTTGTCATTACCTTGTCAAGATTCGTTCATGGATTGGCCTGGCCTTCAAGGCCCACGCAACTCCTGTGCGCACACAGGTTGCCATCAGCTCCTCATCCCATCCCTTCCCCGCCCAGTCATCCACCTTCCTATCACTCCCATCCCCTCCCCCCCCCCCCTCACCTCATCAATGAGCGCGTCGAGGTTGTTGTCGCCCGTCTTGAAGTCGATCGCCAGCGCCTGCATGTCGCGTTTGCGCTTGAACAGGCCGCCCAGCCGCGCGGCGACGCGAGCGCGGAGGTTGGCGTAGAAGAGCAGGTCTTCCTCGCTCTGCTTGCTCTTGATCTCCGCATAACTGCAATGTGCATCCACAACAGGGGGGCATGGGGGGCAAGCACGCACCATGTGTAATGCGGTAGCTGAACAAGGGGCGGGCATGACGGCAAAGACGCACTGATGCCATGGGGACAAGGGGCAAAATACGCCGGCAAGAGGGAAGAGTCAAACTGGCATCCGTGGAGGGAGGCCAGTGAAGCACGGTCAGTGAAGGCTGGTGGCTGTCACATTCGCGTGGAGTCAATAACGTGTCTAGGTCGTAATAAAAAAGGGCGAAAATCACAAAACATTCCGACTCTCCCTATGGGCTGTCTAAATGCGCGCATGCACGTTGCCGGCAGAGGTCCCAACCGGTACGGACACAGTTTCTGCCAGTGACAGGTCTCTGGGGGCAGGCACTTGCCACAAGTCACACAATGGGGTGGAACTGCCCCCCCCACACACACATGATGAGCGCCGGCCCTAGCCTCCACTTCACGTCACTGTGCGCTGCAACCCCTCTGCCCACCCAGTGCCCCGTTTCGAGGTGATCATTGGCCCCCTTCCGACGCCGCTGGAACCGTCAGTCAAGCACATGCTGCGTATGCATTCAGTGTGGAGCCTATACCCCTTACCATGGGCGTGAAAACTGCCAGCCATGGGTGGGTGCTACCGGCACATCTCCGTCCAAGTTTCATGACCACTTAAAATGTACTTAGCTGATGGCATATATGGCAAACATGCATGAACACTGCGTCACAACAGCACACTGGCCAGCGAGGTTGAGCAAAGCACGGACTGGGCATCCCCACCATTCACTACTCCACCGTCACGATCCCAACACAGTCCCTGGCACAGCTAGCAGCAGATGTCCCGATTCGCCAAGGACCATCTTTCTCATTAATGTCCACCAACAAGCACCTCACATCCGTGCATATGCCATGCGACCGTCAGCGTCCGGAACAGGCTCCCACCTATAATGCCCTCATTTGCTATGCCGGATGGAGGACTAATAATGAACATTCCCATTCCCACGCCGTACTTTACAAACTGTTACAAAGCAAATGACACTGTACACGCTACCACGACTGTCCCAAGGCTATATGCTGGCGTCCGCCTCACCTGTCGTTTATGATGGCCAGGAACATGTTGAGCAGGATGAAGAAGACAGTGAGGAAGAAGAGGTAGAACAAAAAGGGCGCCATAAAGCGGTTGGCCTTGGACAACGCCTTGTAGTCAAAGTCGCCCAGCAGCGCGCGCATGAGTGCCCCCCACGAGTCGCCCAGGGACTTGTAGTCCTCCACCTCGGGCCCAAAGCACACATAGAAGGCGGCCGCGAAGCCAAAGAGCACGATGACAGCCATCGCGGTGAAGAGCAGCAGGTCGACTGCGGCCGAGGAGACGGTCACGAGGATGGCATCCATGCGGGGCACCTTGCGCAGGAACTTGAAGAACTTGAAGTAGATGAGGAAGAAGTTGAGCGCGGACACGTTCAGCTCCTGGCAGTGCGTGGCGTTGCAGGAGAGGCGGTATCAACAAGGGGGTGGCATGTTGAACCAAAAGGGTAGCGGCAGGGTGACCCACAGTTGACGTTTCGGGGGTGAGTAATATGCTGTGAGCAACAAAGATAGGTGGGGTTTGCTGTGTACAAGCAAGCACAGGAGGAAACGCGGACTGTTGGGGAAGTTACGAGTCGGCGGTGCATGCGGGGATTAGCCCAGTTGCCGCGAAGGCCATCCTGCCAGATCGGTATTGCCCGCATTGCTAGCAGCATGCCACGCCCGTAGAGCAGGCATGGCCCCATGCCCTGGCTGCATGGTCGAGGGGGGTGCCACCTGGCAGCTAGCACCAGGCAACCGCTCACCTGCGTGGCGTGGTGGGCAACCGCTCACCTGCGTGGCATAATACGCGATGGGCGGAAAGTCGATGTAGAAGACGTCATCCGGTGAGAAGTCAAAGTCGCTCAGCTTCTTCTGGGCGGCGACGCGCAAGCCGATGACAACATAGAAGATGATCAGGTTGGCCCAGTCCAGCCAGTTCCAGCCGTCCGACAAGTAGGTGAACAGGCCCTGCTTGAATATGGCCCATAGCTCCTCGAGCGTGTAGTATGCGATCAGGACGAGGAAGACGACCTCGAAGCCCAGCACGACGCGGTCGCTAGCCGTCACGTAGCGGTAAAGCCGCACGGTGCGCACCGCGTCGTACGGCCACAGGCCGCCAAAGGGGGGCGCCTCCCACATCAGGCGGATGACGGTGAACAGGTTGTAGTCGGGGTAGAAGACGGTGAGGTCCAGCACGAGGGCGCGCGTGTTGCCGTCCACCCACTCGTGCGTCTGCACGCAGCAAGCGTACGCGTACGCGGGGACGTGATGTGACGCGGGAACGGTGGGGAGGATGGCGCGCGTTGATGGACGGCCGCGCACGAGGGAGCGGTGGTTGGGCACAGCCGTGGCGATGCATGCGTATAGTGTGTTGTTGGGGTTGTTGGGGACAGGCCGTGGCGATGCATGTGTACACTGTGTACCGGTGAGTATCGTGTGAATGGTGTGGCGTGCGGAAGCCAATGCCACATCCTCCTGCTTGCGCGCGTGCCCGCTCACCTTGAGGATGCCCCACTGCTGCGAGGCCAGCGGGCAACCACCCAGCTCGCGCGAGCCACCCACACGATGCCAGCACCGCTCACCTTGAGGATGTCCAACTGCTCCGAGGCCAGCGTGAGCGCGTTGCAGCGGCGGCTGCACTCAGCGTCCGGGTCTGGTGCACACCGGCACAGGCCGCAGTAGTCCATCGTCGAGTAGCGCGCCTGGGGAGCGGAGAGCGAGGAGAGAAGGGGTGGGGAGGGGGGAGGCAGGATAACTGTTTTCTGTTACATAAACAGCAGAGGTTGAATGTGGGACTAGCCAAGGAATGCATGAGGGGGATCGGGCACAAGAGTACCGGAGGCATCAACATGGGACCAAGGTACAGCTCTATATTTATTTAAGAGTTGTGCAGCGTTGTGGGCCAATTAGAAAGTGAAGCAAGCAGGCAAGCAAGCAGCAAGAACCAAGCAGCAAGAAAGAAACAGCCGCGAGAAGCACCATGCTCTGCCCTGTCCTCACGTGCCCCGGCTGGTTGTCCGCTCTTCAGCCAACGACCAACCCCACCAAGCATGCGCATAGAGGAGCAATACAGTAACAGTACGGCACCGTGGCCAAAGCGCGTGGCAGCGCGCCACGCTCCACAGCAACGGGCGGAGACCCGCGCACGAACGCGCACACGCACATACACACGTACCAGCTGCTCGTATGACAGGTAGGGCAGCAGCGGGCAGCTGGTCACGTTGAAGCAGGCCTTTGGGGACAACCCGGGGGGGATGACAAAGGGGACCGCCTCGCGACAGCTGGCGCCACCGGTGCTGCCACCCGCTGCGCTGCCACCTGTCATGCTGCCGCTCGTGCTGTTCCCGCTTGTGTTGCTGCCGCCTGCGTTGTTGCTGTTCGAGGCGTTACCGCTTGTGCTGTTGCCACTTGTTACGTTTCCAGCGGTGGTGTTGCCGGCAGTAGAGTTGCCGACGGTGAAGTTGCCGGCGGTGTTGTTGCCACCTGTCACATCGCCACCTGTCACATTGCCGCTTGTGCTGTTGCCGGCGGTGACATTGCCGGGCAGCGTATCGTTCCCCGCTAGTAACGACCGCCGCCATCCGCGCTTGCCGCTGCCCTCCCTCACTGAACCCACCACATCCAGCCGCGGCACCAAGTGCCCGTGGCCACCGCCCAGCTGGTCCCCGTCCCCCGTCCCACCCTCCATCCCAGTGTAGCCCGCAGCATCCCACGCGCCCATGCTTGCTAGTCGCCTCCGGCTGCCCGGCCGCACCACCACGGTGAAATCAACGACCACCTCAATAGACAACAACACAGGGGCGGAAGTGGGGGAGGCGGATGGCCTCACACGCATGACCAGTGGGGTGGATGTGCGCAGCGTGAGGGATAGCGTCCCCCACTCGGGCACTCCCTGGCCATCAATGGCAGCACCCACCCGCCTCGCAATCTCCTCATCCACAAGCTCAAGGACCAGCCGCTGCTGGCCCCGGGAGGGCAGCGACCCGCCCCACGCAGTCGCGTTGTTCCCCCACGCGATCCAGCTATGGTTGCTGGCTACCGCCGCCCGCGTCGCATCGCTCCACTCCCACGCGACGTCGCCCGCGCCGATGTTGCGCAGGACGACCGCCAGTGAGACGTTGGCAGGTAGCCCCAGGGTGTTGTCCAGCTCGAACCCGGACATGGCCACCTGGATGGAGAGTGCCTCGGTGAGTGTGCTGTTAGTTTGAGGCGCCTCCACCAGCAGGCCGCGCGAGGAGTACCCAGCGAGCGACAGGAGCGCCCACGTGACAGGTGTCGAGTCCTCGGGTTGCCATGGCACTCCCTGCGATGCGGCGCACATCTGTGTGGCGTTCTCCAGCCAGGGGCGGCACTCCTGTACCAGCTGGGCCAGGCGGGTGGCGGCCACGTTGGGCACAAAGTCCAGCACGTAGCCGCTCTGGCCGTAGCTGTCGAACGCGCCGCGCTGTATGTACCAGGAGGTCGTGTTCAGTGCGCGCGTGCCCTGGTACTCAAACGGGCGCGTGAAATTCATGTCGGCGTCCGGGTCCAGGAACAGCGTTTCGTTCCAAAAAGGGAGCTCCTGCCGTGAGCTGCCGAGACAAGCCCATGAGAATGCAACCAAAGGTGGGGTACACAAGGGTATGGCCGTGACGATTCCAACCGGCATCAGGGTGATGCGATGCCAGTTGGGGTACATCAGGGCCATGCCATGCCAAATACACAAAAGGGTGCGTCAGGTTCTTGCCTCATCAGTCCCGCTGGGGCCAGGGTGAAGGGCATCCATTGCCAGGGACCCGTCCGTACATCAAGCCAATAGAGGGAGCATGAGCCAGTACCCCATGCCCTGGCCATAACGCTCGCCCCACCCAACTGCCACCACACAGACACATACGCGCTCACCTGCGGCTGTAGGGCCGCGCGCATGTCTGCTGCTCCCCGTACACCTTCTGGAGCCAGTCGGGCACCTCGCACTCTTTGGTGCGCGTGCGCAGCTGCCGCAGCCGTATCGCCCCCACGATGCGGCCCGACCCGAGGATGCTCAGCCGCTCCACCTTGCCCAGCGGCTGGTCCGTGTAGTCCGTCTGGGGGTATGCCGCGGGCAGGAAGGTCTGGCTCATCCACTGCAAGGTGTGGGTGGGTGGGTGGGTTGGAGGGTAGGAGGGGGGACGGGGAACAAAAGGAAGCTGTCGGTGGGAGGGCACCATGGGGAATCATGGGGAGCCACAGGGGCGGTGTCATCAGGGTGAGCAGGTTGGGGTGGTTTGGTTGGGCCATACAGCTGCGCGTGTTGGCATGAGGGTGACCCAATGACTGGATGTTGTGAGTATAGCCATGCTAGACTTGCAGCTGCACAGGCATGCCCAGAATGCTGCCCTACCGTGGTCGCTGATAAAAGGGAGTCGCATTATGATAAGAGACAGGCTGGGGAGAGGATGTGGCCGAACGGCCGGTGATGATTAGGGCACTGTCCCTAACACTAGCCTTGCCACATGGGCTTCTTCCTTGGGTTTGGGGCATGAGTATTGGGCATCCACAGAGCACGCACAGCATGCTAGATTCGGTGTCGCAAAGCCAATTTGCGTGGGTTCCAAGCACGTGGATGCGGGTGGAAGACGGACAAGAGCAGAAAGTGTGCCACCCATGACCCACACATGATGCTTGCCTTCCACTCGTCTCATCCCTTGAAGAAGCTTGGCTCTCACTAGCTCGGCACTTACCTCGAGAAGCTTGGCCCCCACGCCTCTCTTACCTCGAAAAACTTGCCGCTGTCGTCAGTTTCGTCAAAGTTGGGAAGGACGTCATCTCCCGAGTTGGCGTAGGTGGCTGCGTGCGCGCGCAGTGGCGGCGACCAGCAGTGCACACACACATACGATGACAGCAGCGGTCAGAGAAGTGTGAGTGAGGGACAGAGATGACGTGAGGGCTGCCGCCCTGCGACACACAAATGACTCAAACTCCCTGCCCTTCCAGCGCCTTGCTATCTCAGAATTGGGCTCTTTCAACCTCGGTGCAGGACGGTATTCTGTGCCCTGACCAGGCCCATGGCCTCCCGTCGCCTCTCCCCGTCCCCGTGTGTCCGGTAGCGGGGGGATGAGCTTCCCCCCAATGCATCAGGTTGTTCTCAACGTACGAGAAGGGACGCCACGGTGGTCCATGCCCTGCTTTTGCCACGCATGCCACCTTGCTGTGCCATGCGGCCATGGTGGGCACCTTTGGCATACTTGGTGGCCCATGCATACCTTTCACATAGTCAGTAATCCATGGTGCCCACCTTTGGCATAGTCGGTCACGTAGAACTGGACAACGCCCGGCTTGCTGGCAAAGGAAACTGCGCCACACAC
Organism: Mesostigma viride; assembly: GCA_009746045.1. Lineage (NCBI taxonomy): Eukaryota > Viridiplantae > Streptophyta > Mesostigmatophyceae > Mesostigmatales > Mesostigmataceae > Mesostigma > Mesostigma viride. The sequence goes on along the minus strand of RPFO01000132.1, from coordinate 1,427,786 downwards.
ACACACACATACAATGGCAGGGCGCATGCCATGCATTGCAGAATGCAACGCACAAGACATCAAACTTCCCGTTAGGATTCGTTTACAGTAAGGCTCAAGCTGTCGTTAGAGAGACGCCGGCTCTGATCTCACGCCGTGGAAAGGAATTCATGCATGGCAGCAGTAAGACCTTGGCACGAGGGCATCCGTAACAGGAGGAAGAGAGACACAGGTGTGGGTCGCCCAGCCAGCTGGCGGACTGGCGTTGTCATGGGGGTAGATGGGCGGCCGGTAAATCACTAGGAAAGCAACAAAGGCATGAAATGGGGTGATGCAAATCAAGCACGCCCAGGGTGCGGTAGCGAGGGGATGAGCGTGCCAAGGATGCCGTAGCGAGGGAATGAGCGCTGGTGGTGCTGACACGTCGCAGCAGGTGGTGCTGACAAAACATGTTGGATCTCGATTCACACAATTTGTGTTAATGCAATCACATCTTCGACAACAAGCGGGCTCTCACTGTCAAGATTTTGCTAAGGATATTCGTGTAAGTGGTGGCGGCGTTTACTACATGTGTTGAGACATCGACCACCGCAATCAGCAATGGAAGCGGTGGTCCTTAGATCACAGGCAGTTCATGACCTGTGGAATCTCAGCCCACCACTCATACTATGATTCCCCACATAGAAAGGGGGATCACAATATCCCTCGTATCCTGTGGTGCATAACATTCGAACTTCTGCAAGTTCATAAGTTCTGTCGCCATGCACGAATGCCACGAATGCAGACTTACTGAAAGAAAAAACGATTGTGAAGAGAATGTAAATAGCAAAGTCCCGGCCATCAGCAGAGGCGACATAGCTTGGCATAGCTTTCTTCAGTTTCTGGAATTGATTTTTCTGCTGTGGCTGCTTCCCTGGTTTTTTGTTGACATCCTCGCTGTCAACTGCCAGGCTAGAGATCATGGGGGCTTCTTCGCCAATGCGGCCTGGTCGTGGAGAATCAAAGCTTCCGCCATTAAATTCGTTGTCAAGGGCCTTAGAATTAGCTGGCGCTACCTTCATGGCTGGTGTTTATATTAAAGCCAGGCATGTCTTAGCGACAACGAACAGAAATTGTCTTCCATTTTGGCGCTAAAGCTACTTATTTTAACGAAGTCGTCAGCCCATGCAGACCTCAGGCATTTAATAGCCAGAGCATTAACTTAAATTTAGAAACAGTTGAAGCAATCGTAATAATACATGGCAGCCAAATCCGTCTGCTTTTGCTCTAGCCGGGGCCCAAAGGTTGCCAGGCCAAGACACGTGGAGAGGCGAACGTCCATTATTATTAGCACGCTCCGCGGGCCATCGTCTCGAACGTTTGATGCAACTGGATCTGATGATCGCACGGCAATGGGTGCAACTAATGGCATACCCCGCATCTGAGCCAAGATTCTACAGCATGTTGCTTCTGGCACGGTAATCCGTATCGCTGGAGTAAATTCCGGCGTTCGCGTTCAGGTGGATCTTGCCAAGTTGCAGATTTCCCCACCAATGTTGCACCGTCACATGCCGCTCCACAGTCCAGACTCTTGGTTGCCGGCTGCCGTTCGTGCATACGGCTCGATGCATACGGTTCGATACCGTACGTGCAGTGGATTGCAGCAGTCAGCTTTATCGATCTTGCAACTGTTCCGCTCAGCACAGCAACGCTGCATGACTGCAACAGCCATGTCGACCGGAGTCGCGATTCATCCTTGGAGCACGGGGCAGCAATCTCTTAGGCGCCAACACGTTTGTTCCTTGTCTCCTATTATTAGGCGATTACCACGATCATTGCGGAAAGCAAGTGGTTTTGGCAGCGTCTTAGGGATGCAGCCCGAAAGCGAGGACGCTTTGAGAACCCGATGGCCAGCGGAGGCATAATTTGAACGTATACAAGCGGCCCTGACCGCCAACTCAGAAATGCCCGCTGAGGAAAATGAGACCGAGGTTGGCTGTATATCTAACCATGTCAATGTGGAAATACTTTCATCGTGGAACTCTTGGAAAGAGGAGCGCTCAGTGCTCATATGTGAATAGCGGTGTCGGCAATCTAATGGGGTCAAGAACGTGATGGTGCCCGGCTAGCCGTGACGGTCCCTACGATTCTTGGAAGTTATGTGAATGCCGCGGTGGAATTGGAGGGATTGGAAATGCAGGTTAAATTGACTTGCTCTGCATACTCCATCAACCCTTGGTAAGTGCTATATCCATTTATTTGGTGCTCCCGGGTGCAGAGGCTGTGTATTGCATGCAATCCCGTCCGATCTGCTAACATTGTGGTTTCCAGGGAGATCTACCGATAATTAGGCGTGGCACGTCTCCTTTAGGCCCAAGATGCGCATGTATTGGGACGAAGGGCATAACGGTTATGGCATTGTGTCCAATAGTGGATTGCCTCCTCTGGGGGCAATCCACTGAGGGTGAGGGATGCTTTTGCAACTGTGCAAGCATAGGATCCCAGGATCCTTGACGGTTTGCGTCAAGGCAGAGTTTCCGTCGAACAGTCTTCCCTTGTGGTATGGCCATGTATGTTTCGACCCTCGCCTGCCTGCTGCGCGCTTATAGCCTGCCCTGCACTTGCTGCCTGCTGTATCGTGTTGCCTTCCTGGCTCTCACATCCCACGCCCACGCATGGCCCACACGCGAACCTGGCTCCCTGTCACTTCTCCTTTCACTGGCCGGCCCTCCCCTCTGCCCTCTCCCCTCCTCCCTGCCCCCCCCCCTCCCAGGTAGCACCCCCATGGCCTTGTCGGACGCCACCATCGACATACTGGACCTGGCGCTGGCGGCCGTTGCCTGCGCCGCCATCGTGTGCGTGCTGTTCGCGCTGCTGCTGGCGTTCCGCTTGTTCGCTGGCCACAAGGGCAGCCTGCGGCGCAAGTGGATGCGCGCAGGGGAGGAGAAGCACCAGCAGCAGCAGCGCGCACGCAGCAGCGGCGCCAGCAAGGCGGCCACTTCCTCCCTCACGCTTGACGATGCGGCCAACGTTTACCTGCTCGAGGGACAGGAGGTGGAACGATCACCCACAGTGGCCGCCGTCGCGGCTGCCACCGCCGCTGCCTCCCGCGGCCGCTCCAGCAGTGCGGGCGCAAGCACGGGCGTGCCACATTCCCTGTTCTGGCCGCTCCCCTGGGGCATGGAGTCCCGCTACCGTGTGTTGCAGGTGTTCAACCAGCTCTGGGGCGCGCGGCTTGCGCTCGTCTCCGTCGCGCTGTTGTGGGTGCTGGCGCAGATCATTCGGCTGCCGCTGCTATTCACCCGATGGGATGGCGGTGATGGACTTCTGACCTCTGCCACGGTGCCCTGGCAGAAGCAGATCTGCCGGATAAAGATCCTTGTTGGAGAAGGCTTTGCGGAGCCAGCCTTTTTTCTGCTGGCGTTGTTCCTGCTGCGCCACCGTGCTAGTGACGCGTCCGCATTCATGCCGCACCAGGCCGCCAACTGGCGCGTGCTGCGCAACGCGGTGCTGGTCACTGTACCAGTCACTCTGGCCTACTTTGTGATCGTCTACCACGAAACGCTGTCGTGGAGTATCCAGGCCGACCTGGGCAACTCCTTCACGGACGCATTCCAGGTAGGGGGCAACGTGTTCACCGACGCGTAGCAGGTAGGGAGCTGAGGAGGGGTAAGGCAGGGGGGGGGCTTATTGCGGTGCACGGCCATCGCCAAGCTAGTTGTTTCCCAATTTTAAAGGGGGGCAGGTAGGGGAGGGAGAGGAGGGGTGCTGGCGGAGGAGTGGGTGGGTGGGAGAGAGTAATGGGGCCTTTGAGAGCCCCATGCCATGCCATCGTGCATGCACGCGACACTTCAGGCCGTCACAGGATGCAGGCAGGTGGGGAACAATAAAGCTGGCTGAATGGGTTGTGTGAGCTCGAGGGCTTCTCCCTGTCGTGGGGTGGCAATAATCCATGGCATTTCGCAAGACCTTGTGCGCCAGTGGTGGCAAGTCAACGGCCCCCTGTGGGTGGGGGCCCAGCTTTCCTGCGCGCAAACCTCCACAAGACGATGGAGAGGATCCCTGAGGAGGCCTTGCCCCACAACGCCAAAGTTTAGGGTGGACTTGGTGCTGTGCTGCCTACCTGCCTGCCTGCCTTGGCGCACACCGTGGCTGCCCCGTGCTTCTTCCTATGTCGAAACATTTCTGCGGATCCCCCTGCATGGCATGCCCCCTGGTGGCAGGTATTTGTCTGGTTGTACAGTACGCATCTGTGGTTGTTGGTGTGTGGCTCTTGTCTATGCGGGGCATGTTAATGCGGGTCATCATGGTGGGTCACTCAGGGCACTTGGTCGGCATGCTTGGCACATCGATATTCGTGGCATCAGGTGAAGGGAGACTTAACGCTTTTCAACCAGATCCGGTTTGTTTGTGCCACCTGCCGACTCGGATTTTATATGACAAGAACCTCTTAATTTGGAGTGCAACCATGCCACAATCTCCTCTCTTCTCATCTGTCATCACCCACATCTGGGCCTGGATGCATGCATGGCCCTGACCTGCGCCCGCGTCGTGTTGCCCCACATTGCCACGCGTTGTCCTCTTGCGTTCGCCATCGCCGTGCCCACCACCCCAGGTGGACCACGACTGCAAGCTGCACGACGTGCCGGCCGGGTCGCCCATCGGCACCCCGCCCCCACCCCCACCCCCTGCGCGCTGTGCCAGTACCCGCTGCTCACCAGCTTCGTCTCCGGCATGTTTTCGCTGGCTTACGTCCCCTACTTCACCCTCCTCTGCCACCGGCTCGCGCGCCACATCATCAACACCCGCCTGCGCCGCCGCCTGCGCACGCTGCAGGCCATATCCTCCGTCCTACTGCCAGCGTCCGCGCTGCTGCGTGGGTTCTCTGCGTTCTCAGAGCCGAACGACCGGCTGTTCGAGGCGCTCGCATCTGCCCACTTCCTCGTCGTCGTCATTGCTGCGATTGCGTGTCCCTGGCTGCTCGTCTTCCGGCCGTTGTTCGATGCGTCAGGCGTCGCGGCCAACATGGCCGAGCTGCCGACGTCGCGCCTACCCATGGCCAACACCTCTGGGCGTAACCCTGCCTCCAGCGGGGCCTCCTCTCGGCCGCCCTTGTTTGCGGAGCTGGAACCGATGGGCCCGGAGGAGGGCCGCGGGGGCCCGTGGGACGAGGGAGGCGCGGCGGTGCTGGGCCACCTGCCGGTGCTGCGCGAGGCGTCGAGCTCTGGGTCCAAGCTGGGGGGCAGCCCGATGCATGGGCGGGGGGGGACCGCGTCGCCGCAGGAAAGGGGGAGGCACCGGCGGTCGACGGACGGCAGCAGCAGCAGCGGCAGCCTGTTGCAGCCGCGTGGTGGCACCGAGGATGCTGGTGAGTAAGGGGGGTTGCGATGCGGGTGCGTAAGGGGGGCTAAGGATGCTGGTGCATGTGCGGGCAAGGGGGAAATGGGTGAGTGTATGAGATGGGGGTGGGGGTGGGGCTTGTGTCAAGGGGGGGATATTGTCGCGTGGGATGGGACAATCAGGCAAGTTTGTGGTAGGGCGGATTCATGCGAGCCGGGTTTGGGAGTTTGGCGTGTAGGGGCACAGGAGGGATCTATGCCACGGGGTGCAAAGGGTGAAACGCCACCATTCTCCGTGTTGCTGTGTGCGTGGGGTTTGGCGGTTTGCGCTTCTGGTCGGGTGCTGCATGCAGGGTAGGGTGATACCCTGTCGACAGCAGCAGGGTCAGGGGTTAATGTGTGCTGTTGTGGTGGGTTGATGCTTGCGCACATCCCATGGCCAGTTCTGCGCAGACATGCTGCAATCAATGTGCGGGTGCCAACGCAAGCATCACGTATCGATACGCACACTTTGTTTTCGCGTCTGGGACGCCTGTGGGCACGCATGGTAGATGTCGCGTCACACATTGATATTATAGGTTGCACATTGTGAAGTGCCATGGGGCAGGATGCTCTTCTCTCGTAGAACCGCTCGCAACGTGCGTGTTTACAGAGTAGCGTGGCACAACCCACTGCTGCCGCTCGACAACCTCACTAGCCAACCCGTAACAGGATAGCTTCATGCGAAGCAGGCATCGTGATGGCAGCTCCTTAGCACGGGTGATAATGCCACCGCAATGGCTGTGCCAGCGCCACACTCGCCTCCAGCCAGGCCTTGAAAAACATTTGCCTGCCCCCTGCCTGCCCCCCTGCCTGCCCCCCTGCCTGCCCCCCTGCCTGCCCCCCTGCCTGCCCCCCTGCCTGCCCCCCTGCCTGCCCCCCTGCCTGCCCCCCTGCCTGCCCCCTGCCCGCCCCCTGCCTGCCCCCTGCTCTGCCTTGCGTGATGTGCCCGCTGGCTTCTGCCACCCGCTGTCACATCCACCGTGTGCCACCCGGCTTGTCACCAACCGTGTGCCAAAAGGTCACCCTGTGGCCGTCTCTGCGCTTGCTTCTTGGCCCCTGATGCCCCCTGCAGCCGTGCTGTGAGGTCACCCCCCCTGCAGCCATGCCGTGAGGCCATGTTGCTTCGCGCCGGTTTCGTGAGGCGCCGATGTCGCCTGACACGGCGGTGTTGTCTGGGACAGTTGCCGACACAGTGGAATGGGAATGCTGCGGCGGCGCCGTGTGGTAAATTCTGCCGCGTGGCTCCTGTGAGAGCTGGCTGGTAGCAATATGTGTTTACTGTGCCGGCAACCCCCACCGACATGGATGGCGGAGCAATTGAGCCGGGGGCGGGTCTCATGCCCCCCTGTATATGACTGGGCGGCCAGATGCGCACAATATGCATGCCTGTTTGGCGGTGCCTGCGTGGCCGCCTGCTGTGCTTGCATCCGTGACGCTGGCATCCGTGATGCATGCCTGGAAGTTCCCACGTGGACACTTCGCCATCAAGGCATGGGGAGAGCACAAAGTATTTTGCGTTTAAGAAGCAGGCGTGTGCCGCATCGGAGATACGTGCGCCCCCCTTGGGAGGTCATCGGTTGATCATGCATGGGGCAGTATCCTCGCGGCGTTGCATTGAAGGATGCTCTGGCCACTGGCCATCCAGTAGCACGCCTGTGTTTCCTGCATGTGGCAAGAGGGGTACACCAACGGGCGCGGATTGGCGAATGCGTGGACAGAGGGGGTAGCTGGCACATGGCTGGGAGGCACTTTTGCTTCACAAAAGGCGACGTGCTTGCCCCCGCGGTGTGAGGCAGAGCATGCGAGCTTGCAAGCCGTTGCAAAGTCACAGCCGACGGTGCGCTTCTGTCAACGTTCCATCTGTCCATCTATCTGTGGGATGCCATACAAGGATCCCCAATACCTGCATCTTAACTCTATCAAAACTCCCTCAATGACCCGCCATGAGCGATTTGGTGAGAGACGCTGGCACTGCAGCTGTGGGGAGCGCCGCATGCTGTTCTACGCCATTCCGGACATCACACCCATGCCGGGCACAACTTCGCACGCAACGCATACCGGCCATGCATGGTGATGAAGCCTGCTGAAAGAGAGGCATGCTGGTGAGAGAAGAAGGGAATGCCGGGGTAACAGAGAGTACGGAGGGAATGACTGCTAAGTGTCTTATCCTGCCCTCTGGCAGCCCAATGCCTACGTCCATGGCTGTGTCCAGCAAGTAAGTACCACTGCCCAGGGCTGTTGTGAGCACATGGCGCCATCATGTGACAGGCACTCTTGGTCGTCTCAGTTACACGGGCAACTGCGACTGTCACGGGTACTTTGGGCAACTGTGCTGAGCCATGTTTGGGACCCCTGAGGGTGCGGGGGACATATTCACGAGAAATGTGCTGGCTACTGGGGGATGCAGCTGGTAAGTCCCATTGACATGGTTGCCCTTGGCGTGCTTTATTTTAATTGAACCCCAGCAATGGATGTATGATGGCTACCCTATGTGAAACAATTTTTTTTTTATATAGCACCAAGTGGTGGCTTGGCAGCAACTAAATGCTGCGCTTGCGATGGCTTAGCGGATTTGGCCATGCAGTCGACTGGCGCAACTTGCACAAGGGCGCTATCAATTAATTAGATCATAGATGAGCTTGATTGCCTAGGATGCGGTTTCTTAAGTAAGTACTTGCGTGTCATGCCCGTGGGCATGCCACGGAGTACTAGGCTAATCTAATTAGAAAATTATTACACATGAGTTACAAAGATTTTCTGCATCATGCCCCAACCATATAGTCACTCAGATCAGAATATAGTCACTGACTAGGGGGGGATATAATCCTCATCTGAGCTGTCCTCTACTGTAATGGCAGACGAGGCGGTAGTATAGCGGCTAAGGAAGAGACCATGGTAGCTCACTTTACGGTGTGCCGAGCTATGGATGCCGAGAATGCTTTTACATCCGGGCATGAAATTTGGTCGGGTAAATTGCAGTAGATGCGCCTTTTGATGACGAACACGATGTTATAATTTTCAGCCGCCGTCGCCCAAGATTTAGCGCAATATCAAAAAACGCAGCACAGGCAGGGTTCGTATTTTCCCGGAACCAGCTATGGCAGAAACTCCGTCAACCGCCTCCCATACTCTCTCCGAGGGGGAGGCTTCAGCGCCCAACACGATTACGCAACTAATTGCAGATGCGGAAACCATGGCGACGCAGCCCCCGGCCAGCGAGGCACTGAGCCATTACCGCCTCCTCCAAGCGGCTTTGCGTCAACCCAGCCGACGAGATGGATCGCCAGATCCCTCCGCCATCGTCTTCTATCGACACCCCCATTGACGACGCCACCGACGACGCTACCGACGACGCTGAGTTCGACCCAGCATCCTTCATGCCTGGCCAGGTTGTCGCCGAGCACCGGTTCTTTTCGCTTACCGCCAAGGAGGCGCAGGCTATCCTGCACCACCTGAAAACCAACGACATTCCAATCTATTTTCCCCCGTCTGGCGATACCATTTCAGTGGACGAGCTTGCCGACATGGACGAGCCAGAGCTTCGACTTTCTGTTTTCCTGAGCCACGCGCAGGCCCCTTGCCTCCGGGCACTCTTTGCCGCCTTCAAGGACGCCGAGCACGGCACCGCCAACACCCCCGATGCTTCCCCGGAAGCAGACCTGCACAAGCTCAATAAGAAAGTCGCAGACATGGCTGCCCAAATCGGCGCCTTGTCCACCGCTATCCGTCGAGACACTGCTGAGCTCCACTCCAGCATTGCCGAGGTCAAGGCCGCCCTGACCAGCCCGCCCCAGCCAGCCGCCCCCGCCCCCACCAGCTACGCTAACATGGTGAAACAGACAGACATTGCCAACCTGATGGAGGATGCTGCACGCAGGGGGGCTGCAGCCCACAAGACTGCTGTCGAGGAGGACCAGCGCTCACGCAGTATAGTGGTCCGGTATTTCCAGGTCGCGCAGCAGCCAGAAACGGACCTGATGCTAGCGCAACGCCTGTACCACAGCCTCATCGTGGGCCGGCTGCATCTGGGCAACGAACGCATCCGCATTGAGTCGGCAGCCTGGATGGCGGGCCAGCCTGGCCCCATCCGGGTGACCTTCGCGAATGTGGCCAGCAAGGTGAAGGTACTCCAGGCCCGCAAGCTCCTAGGTGGGAGAAACGCGCCGAGCCTCGACGACCTCCTCTCCCCGGCCCAGCTAGTAATCAAGAACGGTCTGCTGGGCAGCGACGTGGCGATCCAGGCCAGGCATGAAGGCCAGAAGGTCTACGTCCGCCTCGTCCACGACACCCCCGTGCTCTTCATCAACGGCAAGCGCACGGCTGTGCAGGCTCCTAACAAGCGGCACAAGCCGGGCCGTACCAGGCCCGCCCCAGCTGCGTCATCATCGTCTACGCACGTCCCGGGTATGGATGGCGCCCGGTAAGGGCACACCCTCGCGGCCTCGCGGTACAATAGGCTTTGGGCACAGCCTTTATAAACAAGCCCCTTTCCATCCTCATGTCGCACCGTGCGAGCATGATCAGGATGCAAGGTCGCCAGGCACGCCACGGTCAACCTTCCCGCCAATTTACCAGCCACACACGCCTCCTAGCCCGCCTTGAGCGGGATGAGGCCCAGTCGACACGCCGGCGACCCCAGCCAGGACGGAGACGACGCATATCCGTCCTGAAAGAAAGCCTCCATGCGTTGACAAGCATTAACCCCAATCGCCACCCTCCCCCTCCCCCCCCCCCACCCCCACCCCCACCTCCAGCACTACCCTTCTCCACCCCCACCCACCCCACCCCCACCCCCCCGCTAATAGGGCAACGGCCCATTCTTGGTATTGCAAGTTTTAACGTGCGCACCCTCCCTGCAGATCCTTCTACGAGCGGCGGCACCCCAGCACGCCAACGCGTCGACGAGCTGATCGCCCTGTGCGCCGACAACAAGATCGCTGTTCTTGGGTCCAGGAGCACCGACGCACCGTTGACCCTCAGCACGGGTCAACGGTCTGCTGGTCGACGACCTGCGTGCAGGCTGGCGGTTCCACTATGGTGGCGGCGACGCGCCGGGCCAAGGTGGTGTGGGCCTCTTGTGCTCGCCGGCAGCATCAGAGCAGCTCCAGTCCATCGTGCTGCGGTCCCCGCGTGTGCTAGTGGCCACTTTTTCGGCCACTGAGGGCCATTCACACCACACGCTAACCGTTATCGTGGGATATGCACCACATGCGGGTCGAGCTCAGGCGGAACGTGAGGCCTTCTTCGACGCCCTCAAGGAGGAGGAGGCCAACATCCCAGCTCGGCACTTCCTGGTTATGCTGCTCGACGCGCCAACGCCACGCTGCCAGTTGGCACTGGGGGCGCTCAGTATTCCCAACCAACACGACAGCCAACGGTAAACACGCCTTTATTTGCGAATCTGCTGGCAGAATCTGCGCTGGTTGCATGCAATGCTTCTTTCGCACGCCCCCTGAGCAGCTGGCCACCTTTTTTGGGCCGTCGGATCGGGTGGTGTGCCTTGATTATATGTCTGCGTACGTCGGGCTCAGCGCCCCTCAGTTGTCGATGCTCGCGTCCTGCAAGATTCTGTCAGCACGGTGGAATCTGATCATCGTCTCGTGCTCGCTCGCATCAGATTGCGGTTTCCTGGGGTGAAACCGTCGCGACAGCTGGCACCTCAGCCAGATCTGAAGTGCTCCGGATTGTGCTGAAGGATGCCGACAAGATGTCAGCAGCAGAGCAGGCCGCTATGTCGCACAGGGATGATTTCCTGGCCGTCTTCGACGCCGGGGGCAGCCGACAGCAGTTACACGCCATTCCGCCGCCGGGGATATTCAGTGATCCTCCGTGGTGTCGCTGCCAAGTATCGCCTGGCTGCCCGCACCCTCCCCACCTTGCCTCCGCGCCGGCAGCTTGCTGTCCACCGTCACGCACCGACAGTGGTCGCCGCCAGGCAGATGCTCCGCCGCAACAGAGATCCGATCGCCAAACCTGGGCTGCAAGCAGCTCTGAGGGCCGCCTAGGAGCAGGCTGAGAAGCCAGATGCTCAGCAGATGGTCAAGGACCTGCGCAGCTGCCAGCAGAAGCACGACGGCAAGGGGGCCTGGTTCTGGTACAAGCGCCTCGGGCACCCGGACGGCCTCGGCCGGCCCCACCGCCACGACGTCCCCGGCGCCCCAGCCAAGCGGCTTCGTACCTGGGCCACGGCCACGGCCGAGGTCGTGGGGACAGCTGCGCCGCCCCCACCCCAGGCTGCTCCCAGCTGCCGCCGCCCGCCCGGCCGCCCTGGCCGGCCCCGCTGGGCCCCCGGCCCCGCCTAGGTCAGCGGCGGACTACCTAGTCCCCCCGCTGGTCAGCCCACTTGGCGACCCGTCTGACATGCCTCCTTTCACCTCTCGCGAGGTCACGGAGGCGGTCCAGCGCCTGCGTTATGACGCAGCCACCGGCTCTGACGAGATTCCTGCCGCACGACACCACCCTCTTCGAGAACACTGAGCACGTGCAGACATGGCTTGACTGCCTGGCTATCGAGGCCCGTGCAGTGGGGCTTGAGGTCAGCAAGAAGACAGAGGCCCTGGCGGTTGGGCTCACCAACTCACCGCCGCCCCTCTATCTCCTCGACGGCTCTCGAGTCCTGTATCGGGACCGCGTCAAGCTGCTGGGCAGCCTGCTCCCCAGCTGCGAGGTTGATGTGGACCATCGCATCTCCCTCGCCTGGCACGCTTTACGCCAGTACCGGGCCCTGTGGCGCAAGCCCCTGGGCAAGATCGAGAAACAGGACCTGTTCAAGGTCCTCGTCCTTCCTGTTCTCACGTATGGGGCCAAGACGTGGACCCTCACCGCCGACCTGGCCCGCAAACTGGACGGCGCGGTCACCAACATGCTGCGTTCCATTTTCAGAGTAGGATATGCTGCTCACGTCCGCAATGAGGACCTGTACCAGGGCATGCCCTATATCACCAGCACCATTAAGCAGCGACGCCTGCAGCTAGTAGGGCACCTAGCTCGCACCAACCAGGTAGACACCTCACGTGGCCCCCGGCCCCGCAGGACTGCGACCAGCCCAGCCTGGCCGGCACCTCCTCCTGACGTGGGCCGGGCCCAGTGATGTTAGACGCCGCAAGGCCCGCACCTTCAAAGAACAGCTAGTAGAGGACATGGGGGGCCTAGGCCTCTCCGTGATTTGGAAGAAGATGATGGACAAGGCCAAGTGGGCCCAGGTCATAGAGGACAACGAGCCCCCCCCAGTGGGGAAGCGCCCGCGTGTGCAATCCCGTGGGAGGCACGCCAGACAGCTCCCCTAGGGCAGCGTGCGGCTGTCTAGATAGATGTTGTAGTTAGAATGCTGTTAGATAGATGTAGTGTGTAGCTGATGTAGATAGATTAGACCGGTAGGACTGTTTGCACCCACCCATCCATCCATCGGGGTTAATGCTCCGTGACTCCCCAACGGGAGCACGAGTCTAATTAATTAATTAATTAATTAATAGCGGCTATCCTCAGGGGCAATTATTACCTACACATGTGGACTTCTACCCTGCATGCAAGCAATGGGCCGCGGGGCCCGTGATTAAACAGGAGCATGCCCCTCAGGAAGGTGCTTATCGCAGACGGCAGCCCATTTCGCCTTGCATGTCTATCATGCGGGCGCTAAGTACAGATAGTCCCAGAAGCCCTGCATCCTCAAGCAATTGTGTCACATAGGTCCGGGTCGCGCCGCGTCGGTGCGGGGCGCGAACAAGTTTGCCAGTGGGTCGCGACGGGACAAGGGGACCCTGCCATAAGAGGAGCTGTCTACCTGGTTGGCCAGTCCTAAGGCCGCCCGCAGGGCCCGCAACGTCTGTGCAGGCAAGATGGCTGGCAAAGATCGAGGATCGAGGCGGCGGTGTCGGATGGTATAGGTGACAAGAACTTGAGCTCGCTGTACAGCTCGGCCCGGGTGCGCCGCTCTTGGTAGCGGACGCCGACGATGTGACGGAGCATTCGATCAGTGACGGTGCCGTCAAGCTGCTTGCTCAGCGCCTGGTCCAGGGTCCCCGCCTTGCAGCAGTAAAGGAGGAATCATGCCGAGGACAAGGGCCGTTGAGCAGAATGCGCTTGCGCCGCGCGACCACTCAGGGAGCGACATGTCCAGAACCTTACATCGAGGCGGCGGAGGTCCGCCCAGCCAGGCCTGGCCAATGCGGGTGTTGATGTCGTCGGCCGTGGAGGGGAGCCTGCAGCTGCCAATGACGGAGCTTGAAGCGAGTCGCCGAGCTAGGGACGGGGCTCACGTCCAGCAAGCTAGAGGAGGGTGCGTGAGGTGGTCCCAGCGGGGAAGCCGATGGCCATGACCTCCGTTTTCTTGCTGATCATTGAGCCCCACCGCCCGCGCTTCCAGTGACAAGCTATCTAGCCAGAGTTGGGCGGACTCTGGGGTCTCCACGAGCGTCTTGTCATCAGCCTTGATTGGGTCGCTCAGTCGACAGTCGGTAGGATGGGTCAACCCCGCCGTAGCTGGCGTACTCCGTGATCTCGATCCCCTGCGGGCGCCCCTCCACCCGGGCAAAGCGGGCTTGTGCAAGCCTCAGTCATAATATAGTCCACCATATGTAATGACGGAATAGATATGGGGAGAGCACACTGTCACTGAGCCCTGCCTGTGTGCAGGGGGAACGCTGGAGTGACACCGTCAGCGGTATGGACCTGGGCTTGGGACGCTTCATAGAACTGGCGGATGATCTCAACAATGTAAGATGGGACACGGAGCAGGTGCAGGTCCATGCACCCATAGGGCGTCCCATATCAACCGTATCCAATGCCTTGGTGTAATCCACGAAGATCAAGAGCAATGGCAAGAGGCCGGGGGCTGAGGCGGCCCACTTCCTCAATCAGGTGCATGGCGCGCGGTGTAACGAACCCATCCGGGTCGTGCGAAAGATCCTATTGTTAAGGTAGGTTGTCACCGGTTTCTTGGCTAACCACGACCACTCTTTGGGAGTGGGATTAACGGAACAGGCGTGGCTTTAGGCCTGTTACGGCTCGCGGTGATTAATATTGCATTAATCTACACAATCCACATTTAGGATGGAGCTACCAAATGCAGTTGGAATTTATGCCCCAGGTTCAGACAGGTGATAACACACACTTTATTCCGAACCAAGAGGACGAGACTCTCGTCCTCGGACCAATTTCACCTAGGTCTGCCACCAAGCTGGCAAGAGGCGCCGACATGGCGCCGACCTTCCAGAGAACTCCGAAACATGCAGTCCACACAAGATCCTCGGGTCGACATCGACCCTCACCTACAGAATCCACGCATGAATACAAGATCTTAACCGGCTGTAAAGTACGCAGCGCGGCGCGACTGCGCCGGCCCCTAGAAGATCTCATACATCAACCTAGGCCCAAAATAACTAGTCCGAATCACACAAACTATCATAGTTCCATACAAAAGTCCTGACCAAGGGACAATTCCCAAATTACGTCCCGAAATGAGTCCCAAAGTCCTACGGACTATGACAACAAGCCAAAATACATAATTTATTCCATTGTTGCGCCCGTTCCAAGGGTCGGGCACGCAACACTCCTCCCCCTCCCCAGGGGACGGTAGTCTCTACCGTCATAGAGGTGAAGAAGCACGGGAAATTGAAAACACACACAACACTTAATGCTGAGTAGCCGAGCGGTCGATGATCCTCGCGACCGCAGGTTGACCATAGGGGTACTATGTCCCAACCCTTGTTCTCCAACGGGCCAGTAAAACCAATTCCCCCAAAACTCGCCACGCAAGGACAAGTCTTGACGTAGTCAATGTCTCTACCGGCAGAGACAGTTAAAAAGAAAAGAAAGAAAAAGAGAAAACGAACGGGGCCCACAGGTCCACTCCGGGAGTCAGCGACGGCGCAAGGCGGCGGCGTAAGCCGCCTCTCCCCGGGAGGTTGCCCGATCCTCATGGCAACCCGGATACGCGATGAGCTCCTCCTCAAATGCCCATTGCTGAGGAGGCCCCGGATCCCGTCGCCCGATGAGGGACAGACGATCCCAGGAGCCATCAGGCCACATGGCCAGGAACGCGGCCATGTACGCGGGCACCGTGAAGATGAGGGAGGCCACCCTCTTATCCACAGCGCCACAGTGATGCACCCGCATGTACTCCTCGCCCATCGCCAGCATCACCGCCGGAACCAGCATCCAATCGACTTGGGGGAGGGGCGGATGGGAGAGCATCCAATCATCTGCCACCCCGGCCAGGAACCGAGCCGCGTTTGGCGCCAGCTTGGGTGGGATGACCTGGCGTTTCGCCCCGGCGACGTAATAGTCATAAGTCCGAACCTCCGGGCAATACATCGTCACGCCGTTGGAAATGACCGGCCAGAGCCCCCCTGAAGCAACTTGTCGCGGCCGAAGGAACGGGAGTTGTGGGTGCAGCCGGATTTTAAGTTGTTCCTGGTAGGTGCCGCAATCCTTGAAACCCCAGGGACCTGGTGGAAACTCCAGCACAAAGCCCTGGTATTCCTGGGGAGGACGCGGCCGGGGAGTCACCACACCGGCCAGGTTCCAGTCGAAGATCACCACCTCCGTGCGGGGCTGTTGCCCTCCATAGGACACCACCCGCCCCACCCTCGGCTGGATCTCACTTCCCTGCACCCACTGTCCTTCCGGCGCCATCGGTCGCTCGGGCACTGGGACCCGGTCGCGCTCTACGGAGCGAACCATCTCTGAGGTCTGGCCGCGTACAGGTAGGGGGGTGACCGTTGGGGCCATCCCCTGTGGTGCAGGACAGGCGGCCTCTGGAGCCGCCACGCGATCGACGGGGCGGGCAGCCTCTCGGGCCGGCCCGTGCACTGCTGCGAGGACCCGACGGAAAGACCTCTCCGACGCGTGCATGTCAGGGCGGACATTGGAGGCACGGGGACGCTCCCGATCGCGACCTCGGTCATGGGGTCGCCCACTGGGTCCCGCCCGGTCACTGCCGCTGCCGCTGAGTCGCACACCCTGTTCCGTATGTCGCCGAGTGTGGGCGATCTCCTCCCGCGCGGTGCGACCCGGTGGGGGACCTGGGTGGCGGTTCTCAAAGCCCGGGGGGCGCCTGGCGCCCTCTCCATCACGAGTGTCAGACCTAGCGGCCGGCGGTAACATGTTGGGCAGGTCGTCGTCATCCCACTCGTCGTGATCCTCCTCCCCACCGTTGGCGTCTTCTTCATCCATTTGCAGGACGCGGTCGAATGCCTGCCGCAGGGAGTATTGGCCGTTAGCGGTGCAGATTGCACCGCGCAGCGCCCCGTCTAGGGGCAATTCGTGATATTTGCGTCGGAGGCGCTCTCGCAGCCCCGGCGCAACCAACAGGAGGAACACTCGTGGGTAGGCCATGAGTGCGGTCAGCGTGGTCATACAAGCATCGCACTTACACCCGGGTTGGTGAGTCTCCCAGGCCGTGCCGACCACTGTTTTGTTTTATGATCCTTCCTTGCAGATCACAGGTCAAGATCAAGGCTGAGGAAGTGAGAGACTGAGAGACAAAATGTTCACGCAGAAAATTGGCAGCTTGAGATGCCCTTGCTGCCTTTGTTCATTTCATTATATAGGCAATTAGGTGGCAAAGGTAGAACTGCCACATGTCAAGCAAGGGTTGCAACACTTCTAGATTCCTAGAATATTTGTTGTGTGATTGCCAGATGGCATTTGCTGAAATACAACATAAGGAATGATTGCCATCTGTCAACATGCAAATAACCATAATATGGAACTGCCATCTGTCAATAAACTAAGCAATGTGCTCTAGGCATTCGCCACATGTCCATGGAATAAAGTATCTAGAATCCTTGTCAGGAATCAAGAAACACTGACGTAAGATCTGACACAACAGTAGTCACTGTACCATGAATCTACCTCATGAACTAGCAACATGTTCAGGCCAGTTGGCATGCCAGTTGTCAGCACAATTGTCACGTGATATGCTGACACACTAGTCTACTTGGCAAGACCATAGTGCATATAACTTTGGAAGGCCGTATCTCAGCCATTCGTAGTCCAAATCGAGTAGGAAAAAGTGCTACAAGTCCAGCTATTAAATCTCTATCAAGCTGACTATATACAAGCACAATGTGGGCAGGGCAGGTGGATACACTAATATCCAGACACCCCCCTTAGTCCAATGACGTGCCCACTAACAGCTCAAGTCACACAGGAATGCAGGAGCCGTCCTCGAAGCAGCTCGAAGCGTGGTCGCGGAAGTGCCTTGGTCAGGATATCCGCCACCATCTCCTCACCGGGGCAATGTTGGACATTGATGTCACCATCCTCCACCTTCTCACGAATGAAGTGGAAACGCACGTCAATGTGTTTTGTGCGCTTGGGGTGAACCGGGTCCTTGGAGAGTGCCACAGCACCGGTGTTGTCGCAGTAGACCGGAGTAGGTGCAGCCGTAGTAGAGCCCGTCAGCTCCATCAAGATCCTCCGCAGGGGGAGCACCGACTGCAGCAAGGTGCCCGCAGCGATGTACTCGGCCTCGCATGAAGAAAGAGCGGTCACCGTTTGGCGGCGGCTTGCCCAATCAATAGGGGCACCAGCGTACATGACCAGGTTGCCGCTGACAGACCGCCTGGTCTTGACGTCATTTGCCCAGTCCGCATCTGACCAGCCTTCAAGGCTCCCGCCAGTGAAGCGGAGACCGAGGCCGTGGGTTGCCAGCAGGTAGCGGATGACCCGCTTGGCAGCCTGCATATCACCTAGCGTGGGTGATTGCATCTGTTGCGCTAGGCGGTTGACAGCGAATGCCACGTCTGGCCGCGTCCATTGGGTGACGTAGATGAGCGCCCCCACTATTTGCTGGAACACCTCCCGTTGCGATTGGTCACACTGTCCCCCCTCGCTCAACACGGCACCCGGGACAACCGGGGTGGGAACACCACGACTCTCACCTAGCCCAAAGCGGGCAGCAATTTCTATGATGTAGGGAGACTGGTGCAGGGCAAGGGAACGGGTGACGCTGTCAATAGAAAGACACACACCTAGAAACAAGGAAGGGTGGTCCGATTCGGACAGCTGAAAACGTGTACCAAGGCGAGAAACCCAGGCGGCTACCCAAGGGGCAGAGGGGCTGGCAACGATCATGTCATCAACATGTACAAACACAAAGCCCCTAGCACTGGGATAAAGGTAAAGACATGTGTCTGTAGCGCTAGGCACTGCACCATCCGACACGAGATGAGAACGGAAGGTGCGATGCCAATTGCGCGGAGCCTGACGTGTGCCATACAGGCTGCGATGAAGCTTCCATACAAGAAGCTCGCCAGAGGCGTCATACTCCTCATAGCCCAGGGGTGGACGTACATAGACATCCTCCTCTAAAGGAGCATACAAGAACGCAGTGCGGACGTCTAATTGATGCAGAGTATAGCCATGCGTGACTGCAAAAGCAAGAGCCAAACGCACTGTGGAGGAACGAACAGTGGGGCTAAAGATGTCCTGAAAATCAACACCCTCACGCTGGGCATAGCCCTTGCATACAAAACGTGCTTTCTCACGTCCATCCGACTTACGTGCATACACCCAACGGGAAGGAAGGCCGAAGTGCCACGAGGAAGAGATGACCTACTCACCAAAGAAAAAACCTTGTGAGAACGAATAGAAGCCATCTCGCTATCCATGGCGGACTGCCACGCAGGAAGAGAACGAGCTTGTTGCCAAGACTTAGGGACGTCCAGGTCGACACTAGTGGCATATACATCCTCGACCACATCACGAATAGCAGCGTAATTTGGGCAAAAACGGGCCCACTTAGGAGAAGCAAGACGTTGAGAAGAGGAGGTCCAACCATAGGCGCCATATGTGTCACTAGAGGGACAGTAGCCATCGCCAACATTTTCCTCAATCGTTGCAGCAGCTATCACCGAATCCGCCCCTGCCTGGTTGCTGGGCGCTGAAGATGAAGGTCGCTGCAGTGCGTGGATGGCTTGCTGCAAAGCCGTTGCACTCGAAATTTGAGGCGCAGGCGCAGGCGAGGGCGCAGGAATCCTTGCGCAACTTGGTTGCCGGCGTCCGGCACCGCATCAGAAATTTCAGAGTCAGGAGCAGCACCCGGACCAGGATGCTCAGCGTTGCCACTGCCGTCTGCACCGGTGACAGTGCCCAGCTGTTGGCGAGCCTTGGCCCTGGTGACCGGACCATCAGGTACCGAGTCAGGCACAGCAGTGACAGGCGGCAGCACTGCAGGCTCAGTGGGTGCAGGCAAAGGTACCAGCGCCACGCCAGATTCCGAGGCAGACTCAGGTGCCGGCAGCTGGAAGTTGACATCTGGACTCGCGACGTGCAGGGGAGCAGAATTTGCTCGCCAAGTCTCATCGAATGACACATGGAGCCTGCGAATAACGTCACGTGAGCCTGGGCGGAGAATCAGGTAAGCAGGCGACTCCAAGTCATAGCCCACAAAGATTCCAGCCTGGGCTTTGTCCTCCAGCTTGCCACGTGGCCCTTCTACACGAAAGTAGGCAGGGCAGCCGAAAATGCGCAAGTGCGACAGGTCGGCATCAACGCCTTGAAAAAGGCGATGAGGGCTAGCAGAGTCTGCATTGGCCTCGCATGGCAGCCGATTGAGCAGGTAGACAGCACACGCAAAAGCTAGGGCCCAGAAAGTCTTGGGCAGGGTAGCATAATGCAGCATGCACAGTGTCATTCCCATCGCCAAACCCCACATGCGTTCCGCAACTCCGTTTTGCTGCGGACAGTAGGGGCTGGAAAATTCTTGGTGAACTCGATGGCGAGCACAGAGGGAGCGGAAGTCCTCGGAAAGAAATACTGCGTCATTGTCGGTCCTTAGAAGCACAGAACCGTCGTAGTAGGGCCTGATATCCCTTGACAGCAGTCGGTCGAAGTGCAGTGGCACCTCACTCTTCTGGCGCATAGGAAAAGACCAACGCCACCTTGTAGCGTCGTCAGTGATGCCCAGAATGTACTGGGAACCGCCCAGTGATGGCTGCATCGGCCCCATGATGTCCCCATGCAGCTTGGCACGAGGCACGGTCGAGCGTGGTTGCCCAGCAGCGAAGGAGCGTCGCCTAATCATGCCAGCAGGGCACGACGGGCAGCCTGGCGCACCTGGAGCCCGCATGGTAATGTTCGATGCAGGTATGGCCGCCAGCTTGCGAATGCGCTCAGCACCTGCATGTCCAAGTCGCCAGTGCCACAATAGTGCAGCAGGGTTGTCTGTGGTGTGGTGGGCAGCAGGGGTAGTCACAGTCTGTGATTCTTGCAAACCGTAGACGTTGTTCTGCACCTTGATAGGTACCTTGCTGCCTGCAAAGCATGCCACGCCCTGCAGTAGGTTCACCTCGTGTCCCTGCTGATGCAGCTGGGCCACGGAAAGAAGCCTTGCACCCAGAGAGGGCACGTGCAGAGCATGAGGCAGATGCACCACCTTGTTGGCGACTCGTAGCTTGAGCGTCCCCGTCCCCACAGCCTTCAGCCGGCCTCCGGAGCCCTGGATGGCCAGGTTGGTTGGCTGAACCTTGATAAAGTCAGCCTCCTCAGGGCTCATGTGGCTGGATGCAGCAGAGTCCAGAATCCAGAAAGGTACGCCCGGCACTAGGCGCGTAGTTGCAAACGCGTAGTCCACGGGAAGCTCAGGAGCCTCCACCGTGTTGTTCGCTGTCGCAGCCTGCTTCTTCTTCTGGTTCTTGCGCTTTGGCCTCTGCTGGCCCTTCTTCCTGCTGAGATGTGGGTACTTGGTATAGCACGTCTCCTCCACATGTCCTTCCTTTCCGCAGAATGTGCAAGTCGGCCTCCCCGGCTTGGTTGGTTGGCCTGTGCTGTATGCTTGGCCTTGGGCAGCTGCTGGCTCAGGCTTGACCGTGGTGGTGGAGCGCGTCCCCACAAGCAGGTCATCTGCTTCAAGCATGGCCTTCTTCACCTCCAGCAGCGACATGTCCTCATCGAACCTGGTTGAAACGAGGGCAGGCCTATACGCATCAGGTAAACCACCTTTCAGCGCAGCGGCAAAATCATTGTCTGCCAACACCCCCCCACATCCCTGTACTCACTCAGAAGCAGTTCTGAAGCGGTAAGATAGTCCATCATGGACTGGTTGGGCTGCTTGGTCAGCCTCATTAGGGATGTCCTCAGGTCGTGCTTGTTGCTCTTGGTCAGTTTAGGCTGCTCAAACACCTCCACCAACTTAGCAAAAAGCAAACTGCCCTTTCTCTCACCAATGGTCTTTGCAATCTGGGCTGCTCTGCCAGTGAGGCACGCCAGCAAGGCTGTGTAAACAACCTTCTCTTGCTTGGGTGTAGCCTCCTCAGGCTTGGTAATGACCCCCTCCAGATCATAGGCCTCCAGGTGGGCTTGGAAAAGCTCCTTGGTCTCTCCCCATTTTGGCAGGGAAGAACCATCAAACTTGGGAATTGCCTTGGAACATGCTGGAATAAAAGAGAGGTACTTGTTTTCCAAAGCAGCAGCAGCAGCAGCAGCCATGTTGTCAAAGAGAAGCCTCACTCCTCCGATACCATGTTTTGTTTTATGATCCTTCCTTGCAGATCACAGGTCAAGATCAAGGCTGAGGAAGTGAGAGACTGAGAGACAAAATGTTCACGCAGAAAATTGGCAGCTTGAGATGCCCTTGCTGCCTTTGTTCATTTCATTATATAGGCAATTAGGTGGCAAAGGTAGAACTGCCACATGTCAAGCAAGGGTTGCAACACTTCTAGATTCCTAGAATATTTGTTGTGTGATTGCCAGATGGCATTTGCTGAAATACAACATAAGGAATGATTGCCATCTGTCAACATGCAAATAACCATAATATGGAACTGCCATCTGTCAATAAACTATAAGCAATGTGCTCTAGGCATTCGCCACATGTCCATGGAATAAAGTATCTAGAATCCTTGTCAGGAATCAAGAAACACTGACGTAAGATCTGACACAACAGTAGTCACTGTACCATGAATCTACCTCATGAACTAGCAACATGTTCAGGCCAGTTGGCATGCCAGTTGTCAGCACAATTGTCACGTGATATGCTGACACACTAGTCTACTTGGCAAGACCATAGTGCATATAACTTTGGAAGGCCGTATCTCAGCCAGTCGTAGTCCAAATCGAGTAGGAAAAAGTGCTACAAGTCCAGCTATTAAATCTCTATCAAGCTGACTATATACAAGCACAATGTGGGCAGGGCAGGTGGATACACTAATATCCAGACAACCACCACCTGCCCCTGGCGCTCCCGCCTAGTCTCCATCTTGAAACCACAGTGGAGCTCCATCATCTCGCGGAAGGCCTCCTGCCTGTCGTTGGGCCACCCGAGCGCTGAGGCCGCGAGGTTATTCGAGGGAAACTTCCCATATCGCTGCCTCCGCCGATCGAGGGTCACGTCCTCCATGCCGTAATCCCTCAGGAAGATCCTCGGGTTGAAGGTGTCCTTGTTGAGCTCCTCGGCGTTCCGGGCCTGTCGCGCTAATTCCTCCATGTCCATTGTTACCCTCGCCTCTCCTTCTTCCATGCGTAGCCGTTTGCCACGGCCGGAATCCCGAGAAGGTCCGTCGTCCTGTGCTGCCAGCCGCCGTGCCGCGAACGCCTTTGGGGCGCCGTCCTCAGGGGACGCTGGAGGGGTGTGGTGCACCACCGGTCTGTCCGCCTTTGGGGCGGCTTCCGGGGACTCGGGGAGCGTCAGGTGTACCAAAGGACTGTCGCTGCTGCCGGAGCTGGGACTGGCCTCCTTTGGGGAGCCCGTCTGCACAGGAGAATACCACACACATTGACACACGTGAGTTCTTGTGCCATACCGACTAGTGTACTCTGTACCTGTGGTATGTACGGTGTACCAGTGGTATGTACATACCTCTGTGTGTATGTACATACCTCTAGTGTAACCTGTGGACCTTCTTGTACGCGTCTAGCAACCGCTTGCAGCCAGAGAGCTCCTTCTCCGTCCTCCAAGAGTCCTCTGCCCCATGTCTAGAAAACTTCCACCGGATCCGATATTGGCGTTGCCGACCACGCCCGGAATCCCGGTGGGCGACAATCTCCTCGACCTCATCCTCCTGTTCCCCTGTCTCCGGGTCGTATTCCACAGGAGCCGGGGGATTGAGTCTACCCTGGATCGAGTTTTGGTGGTACAGCTTGAGCTGGTCGCGGTGGAAGGTTGTCGCGGTGCCCCATGAGATGGGCACGTCCACCTTGAACATGACATCATCCCATTTCTCCAGCACCTGGTGAGGTCCCAGGTACATGGGCCGGAGCTTCGTTTTGAGCTCCCCTTCCACCTTCTGGGAGAATCGACCGAGCTGGGGTCCCTCTACCAGAACCCAGTCCCCGACCTCGATGTCCGGTGCTCTAGAGTCCCGCTTGCCTTCCACGCGAGCCATGTTGCGCTCAGCGGCGGCCCGGTACCCTTTAACCGCACTGTTGTGGGCCTGGCGCATCTTCTCCAGCAGGCTGCTCACACCCGCCTGAGTAGTGCGCAGCACCTCCGGTTCCGCCAGCGCCGGACTTGTCAGTAAGTCGGTCGGCGTCAGCGGATGCCGTCCTGTGTTGAGAAAGAACGGGGTGAGGCCATGGGCGGCCTGTGGTGCGTTGTTCAGGGAGAACTCCACGAAGCATAGCAACTCCTCCCAGTTGCTGCCCACCTCGTCGGTGTAATGGCGCATGGTTTCCTGAACCGTGCGGTTGAGCCGCTCCACCAGATGGGAGGACGAGCTGTGATAAGCCGTCCCTAGCGACACCTTGGTTCCCAGGCAGTCGAAGAACTCCTGCCAGAACCGGGCTGTGAAGAGCGTGTCTCGGTCCGAGATGAACTGGCGGCTGAGTCCGTGGAACCGGAAGATGTGGTTGAGGTACAGTTTGGCACACCCCTCGGCTGTCAGGTCAGCCGGACAGGGGGCCAGGTGGCACATGCGCGTGAGTCGGTCCACGAACACCAAGATCTTGCTGTTGCCATTCTTGGTCTTCTTAAAGGGGCCGACGAAATCCATCTGGATAGAGTCCCAGGGACCCAGGGGATCAGGTAGTGTCTTTGGAACAGCCTGAGTACCCGTGTTCTGGGACTTGGCTACCTGGCACGACGGGCATTCGCGTATATAGGCCTTGATGTAGTCCTTCATGCCAGGCCAGTAGAAATGGCGGCGCGCCCGTGGTAGCAGCCGATGAATGCCCTGGTGACCGCCGACAAGAGAATCGTGGAGCTCGTGGAGCAAAGCTGCTCGACAGAGCTCGGGTATGTAGAGGCGCCACGTGTCAGGGTGTTGCGTCCAAGCCTATTTAATTAGGTTCCTTTAGTGGACAGTTCGGCGCAACAATGTTAAATAGCCGTAGTCTCATTGTTCGGCTATTTAGGCATATTCGTACAGCCGGTTCATACGGCGTTGTACTTGCTATTTAGTGGTTTTGTAGTACTTTCGGTACTTTGGTTTATCTGTAGGTGCGCAGCATGTCAATGTGCGTGGACCTAGTATAAGTCGTTTTGGGTCGTACGGTCAATTCGTGTGAACCGTAGCGCCCTAGAGATCTCGGTTGACCATGCGTCCAAGCAGTGCTGCTTGGCACTGCTTGGCAACGCCGTGAGACGCCAAGGTTAATAGTGTGTGGGAACGTTCACCATTGTCACCCCCGGAATGAATGAAATGAATTGAGTTAATCTCTTTCTCTTTCCGGCTGGGTCACGCCCGCGGGTTTAGGAAATGCATGGTCCTAAATTCCTGTCGTAAATGCTACATGTACCTCGGGAGGCATTAGCCACGCTTCTAGTCATGGTGTGGATTGCGTAGATTAATATAGCGACCACTGTTCATAATGGTCTATTATGAATCAGGTGTAGATCTTTTACACCCGGCAGTCAGCCGGGATGTAAAACTGGACTCGGAGGAATCCACCTGAGTCGCAGAGGTAAATAAGCGCTGTTTATAAGTTTCTAAAACAATCGTAATGTCACATCGCAGACTTGCCACCTTGCGATTGTGCGTGTGTCGTGACCTACACTCTAGAGGTCATGACCCAGGTTCCTGTCAGGAACGGATTTTTTTCACGAATTTAATTTTTTTCTTTAGGCGGTAGGTCGATTTTCAATTTCCCCTGCCGAAGAGGGGTTATGGGTTCGGTAGTTATTGAATAAGTCCGGCAATCGGCATCGAGAACCTATAGCGGGTCCATAATCCCTCATAGTCGACTTTTTAGTGGGGCGGGGTGCTGGCGAGCGTCCGACGGAATATCCTCATCATCGGCGACCTCTTTTACTTCGGCAGCGTCCATGGGCACGACACCCGGCAGTCAGCTGGGGGAGTCGAAGACACAGGTATGCCCGGAGTAGGATTGTTCATTATGATAGAACGCTCCTTCGGCCATTGCTGTCGAAATTTTAGTTTTTCCTAGACTTGAATTTCTATCAGTAGTATATGCAGCCCTACCCAGTAGTGTTTCTTTTAGGGTTGCAGCCCTTCCAGGCTGTAGCCCCCTTTTCTTTTTGTCATGCTGCAGCCCTTCCAGGCTGTAGCCCATTTTTGTGCTGCAGCCCTTACATGCTGTAGCCCATTGTGGTGCTGCAGCCCTTACAGGCTGTAGCCCCCTTTGTGTGTGTGTGTGTGTGTGTGCTGCAGCCCTTCCAGGCTGCAGCCCATTTTTGCGTTGCAGCCCTTCCAGGCTGTAGCCCCCTTTTCTTTTTGTCATGCTGCAGCCCTTCCAGGCTGTAGCCCATTTTTGTGCTGCAGCCCTTACATGTTGTAGCCCATTGTGGTGCTGCGGCCCTTACAGGCTGTAGCCCCCTTTGTGTGTGTGTGTGTGCTGCAGCCCTTCCAGGCTGTAGCCCATTTCTGCGTTGCAGCCCTTCCCGGCTGTAGCCCATTTTGGCGTTGCAGCCCTTCCCGGCTGTAGCCCATTTAGCGTTGCAGTCCTTCCAGGCTGTAGCCCAAGTGTTTCTTTTAGTGGCAGCCCTTATAGGCTGTAGCCCCTAGCAGCAATAGTGTACACGGTGGCTTGCTCCTTAATCTTCGGAGCACGCTGAACAGGTCATTCGTGGGTACGGGTGGGGGAGGCAAGTCTTGCCACTCTTGTTCAGGCAGAAGAGTTAATTCTTATGCACACGGCACTCCTGGGTCGCTAGGAGCCACTTGTACCACTCTATGACCTTCACCACCACCTTTGCCTTCTGCCCCAACCCTCCTCTCATGTGGGTCATCAGTGTAGAGGGTACAGGGAGGGCAACAATTGTTGGATGCACTACGTAGCTGTGACAACAGGTAGTCATATCTGTTGCATGCGCGAGTGGTGACGCGCAGTAGTAGCTACTTTGGTTGGCTGCTGCACTGTTACAGGTGGTCACACTTGTTCTTTTCCTTCATTGGGTTGTTTTATTTTCTTTCGGTGCTGGTAGTCATGCCAGCATCTTGGAGACAGGCAGGTAGTAGCCAGTCTGGCTAGCTGCTGCGCTGTTACGGGTGGTCACACCTGTCCTTCTTCTTTCTTTTGTTGTTTGGTTATTTCCATATGCTGCTAGTCATGCCAGTATGTTGACACTGTGTCCCTGTGGTTGTAGCCGTTAGCTGCCTGTACCATGTACCTCCTTTGCAGGGGCCAGGATGGCTGCCTGTGCTCACCTTATAGGTGCTATAGTGACAATTGCTATCTTTAGTAGCATCGTCCCTTGTAGTCTTTAGTGACTGCAATATTCTAGCAATATTTGTATCAGCTGTGACAGCAGCTAGTAATAGCTGTGTTGTCTAGGTCGGTCTTATTTGCTACTAGACATCGCAATTAGGGATACCCTCATGGCTGTTGCTGTCTCTTTGTTGGGATTAATTAGTTAGAGTGACAGTTGTTGCAACAGTTAGTCATAGCTGGTGCCATCATGAGTATTTTGTCCCTTTTGCTTCTTTTGGTTCCTGTGTATATGGCCCTCACGGCCGTCCATGTGAAGTGCATCAACACTTTACCTCTTTTGTTTTCTTAGTGGTTGTCGCCGGCATTCCACCGGCTTGTTCCTTTGTGCATCATGTCCATCTTCAAGCGTCGGCCTGTTTGGTAAGGGTAATTAATTTTTCTTACCTTTGACGTATCTATGCGACGTGGTTGTTTCAGGATGATGCGCTTGGTTGTTGTAGCTCGGGTACCTTACTTTTCCTTCCAGTCAGGGAGGGTTCTATCAGCATATGCTTTGCAACCTTCCTAGTTGCAGATTTCACTTTGCTGAAATGCATGCTGTTGTGGACGTTCATGATGGACATCATTTCCCACTTGTGGATCCTACAGGGTTCCCAGTACTCCTGTCATGCACACTTGTCTCCTCGTACTTTTTCCTTCCAGTCAGGGAGGGTTACGTCGCCACAATGTGCAACCTTCTTAGTTGCAGGTTTTAGGCAATGGACACTTAGCTGCATGACGGGCCTGGGATTGTTGTTGATTTTTGTTGCTTGACATAACAATCTATGGATCCATAGGGTTAGCAGTACTCCTTCAGTCTGAAGGCGCTATTAGCATTTTGTTCTCTTCCCTGTTCTAAGGGGAGTTAGGACTCTTCACATGGGGTGCATTGGGTTTTACCATCACCCCCACATCATCTATCCTCAGTCGCATTCAGCCCCTTGCCATCACCCCTTCCCTGCACAGCCACCGTGCCAGGAGCTAGCAAGTAGTAATCCTTGCTGTTAATCGGGGTTGCTGTTGGTCATACCTGCTGTTTGCTGGGATTGATGTCAGGTGATAATGGGTGTTCCTACCCATTGTTGTGGGTGTGTGGCACGTTTCTGTTGCAGGTAGTCATACCTATTTTTTTGTACTCAATACTAGCGGTCATGCTGGTAACCGTGGCAATGGTTTATCGGACATCGCCAGCTAGACACATCTACCATGATGACAGGGGCTCATGATAGCTCAGTACCGGGGAGTTCCTCGACGTGTTTGTAGGGGCAGCCTTGCTTGTGGACCTGATCACTCCACTCTCACTGCCATTCGGACACATGTTTCGTAGACACTGCCTTGTCCTGACCTTCACACCCCTTTCTCCCCAGTCTGGGGGTACCCTTGTGGGTACAATGTCTTTGTACCTCAGTTGTGGCACGTCTATTTTGGCTTGATATTCCATCTGTTTGGTTTGTTTGGAATTTTTTTTTTTTCCTTTCCCCCCCCCCCCCCCCGGGTGCTTTCCGTCGCGGGGGCGCTCCGATTCCCATAGAGGGGGGGGGGGAGAAGAAGGAAGAGGCTTCACAGCCCCTTAGGGGGGGAGGAGTCACAGAGATAGGCATCTGTGTGTTACCCAGTTAGTGGACTGAAGGGAGAGGCTCCCATCCCCCTTAGGGGGGGGAGGAGTCTGTGTGAGAAAGCACTGAGGTTACTAGTGTTATTACTAGTGGTGAGATCAGGTGCATGTGTTGGTATGTGTATAGTAGATACGTGGTTGGGTGTCCCTGGTTCATCAGGGACAAGGGTCAGCTGCACTATGATGTGTGCGCTTAGAAGATGTATGTAGGTGTATGGGGTGTGCATAAAGGATTGGAAGATGCGTATGCGTGTCAGAGGAATCTTTCAATTTTTTTTAATTTTCACTTTGTGTGGTTTCCTCCATGCAGGCACACGCAGGGCTCCCCCTTAGGGGGGGAGGTATCTCATCTCTTTCGTGCGATGGATGTGCGCAGTCATGCACACTTGTCTCTTCCCCACCACACCAATACCAGCCGCAGGTCCGCAAGGAGGAGCTATCTGCTCTTCAGGACCCCGCTCTTCAGGAGGGGTTGGACCTCGGCGTTAGTTCATTCGGCGCGGAGTCCCCCTTGTAGTCATACGAGGTGGCGAGGGACACCGATTTCATAAGGGTTACGTACGGCGGCGACAAGAGCGCGGGATACGGTGCGCGCAGTTCGAGCTATGATCGCGCCTCAAGTTGCGACATCTGCGCGACGTCGGCGCAGTGGCGGCAGTCAGCGCTAGGGCGGCCGTCGGGCGAAGTATCACACGCGACTTCCGTCGCAAGCGTATATTTGTGCAACGGTGGTAAGCCACCGTACATGGAGCCCGCGCTATGCCCCTCAGGTATAGTGGCGACGGGCGACAAGGACAAGGAGACACAGTGGCCACATCGGCGAGTCGATGGACGCATCGGCGAGTCATTTGTTGGACATCATGGTTTCCGGCATTAACAAGGCGTCCGACCTCTCTTCGCAGTCCGCGGTGGAGGTCGAGCAGCGGGTTTTCTCCCAGCTGCAGGCGCTGCGTTTAGGTTTGGAGAAACAGATGGTTGCACAGGCAGAGTTTTTTTTTTTTTAGGCGCGGTTGTCCACCACGATGGAAGCGGTACTCCAAAAGGTGATGGAGCGGATGTTGACTCCCCAAGCGGCGGCGGGACCTGGGGCTTCTGCACCTTTCAGTGCAGGACCCAATCAGGTCGCGCCTTAAGGGCCGGGCGGGGCAGTCACCAGCGCGACGTTACCGGTGGGTACTGTGACCGTTGCGGGTGGTAATTCCGGGGTTGTGGGGCCGTCAGGTCCCCCAATGACGGGGCTTTCCAGTGCCCGTCCAGGGATCGCACCGGGGCCGTCAGGTCCCCTCGTGGCGGGGCTTTCCAGCTCCTCCCACCGACCTTTGGCTCCTGTCCAGGTTCCCCCTCAGGGGTCTGGGTGGACCTCCCTATTGCCACGTGTGGCGATAGTACGGGCGTGCGATTGGTCATGGTCACATGACAGTTTACATTGTGTTCTTCACCACATTGTCTTATCGGGTTGGAGCTTTGGCACCTTGCTTGCCATTGGTAGACTGTTCTATTTGGGACGTCGTTGAGTTGGTGACATTTGGTGACATTTGGCGACATTCGGTGACATTTGGCGACACTCGGTGATCTTTGGCGACTTTTGGTTACTTTATTGTAGCATGGCCTTTATTGGCTCTTGTGATGAGAATTTGGAGGTTGAGCCACCTGCGTGTGATGTATCACCTCGTGCAGTTACAGTGGTGGTCGTGTCGATGCCTGTATTGACTATCCTCACTTTGGATGTGTTACGATTCACGTATGTCCGTGGCTAAACTTGTGGTGATCGTGGAGACCTTGGCTCACTGCCCTGTGTCTTGGCCCCTCGCTTCTGTCCTTTGGGCATGCATCCTTCTTCTGCGTGCCGCGCGGCCAATGGACGGGATCTGAGTTGGGCTTGCCCGATGGACCAGCTTAGTCGTGCAAGCTGGTCCCTGCCCCATCGGGACCAT
Organism: Mesostigma viride; assembly: GCA_009746045.1. Lineage (NCBI taxonomy): Eukaryota > Viridiplantae > Streptophyta > Mesostigmatophyceae > Mesostigmatales > Mesostigmataceae > Mesostigma > Mesostigma viride. The sequence goes on along the minus strand of RPFO01000132.1, from coordinate 1,397,310 downwards.
AGGTCACTCATGGGTGGCACCATGCGTATACGGAGTCTAGCATGTTCTGGGCGTGGTTGTCGTTGGGCTAGCGGGGTAGCCGACCTCTCCCCAGAGAGGGGGGAGGAGTGTTGCGTCCAAGCCTATTTAATTAGGTTCCTTTAGTGGACAGTTCGGCGCAACAATGTTAAATAGCCGTAGTCTCATTGTTCGGCTATTTAGGCATATTCGTACAGCCGGTTCATACGGCGTTGTACTTGCTATTTAGTGGTTTTGTAGTACTTTCGGTACTTTGGTTTATCTGTAGGTGCGCAGCATGTCAATGTGCGTGGACCTAGTATAAGTCGTTTTGGGTCGTACGGTCAATTCGTGTGAACCGTAGCGCCCTAGAGATCTCGGTTGACCATGCGTCCAAGCAGTGCTGCTTGGCACTGCTTGGCAACGCCGTGAGACGCCAAGGTTAATAGTGTGTGGGAACGTTCACCATTGTCACCCCCGGAATGAATGAAATGAATTGAGTTAATCTCTTTCTCTTTCCGGCTGGGTCACGCCCGCGGGTTTAGGAAATGCATGGTCCTGAATTCCTGTCGTAAATGCTACATGTACCTCGGGAGGCATTAGCCACGCTTCCCTAGAGGTTGTCTCACCGCAGGCTTGAACCGGCCAGGGTCAACTGCGCCAGGTTAAATATGTTAGATTAGTTATCGTCCATACTATTCATGGTGTGGATTGCGTAGATTAATATAGCGACCACTGTTCATAATGGTCTATTATGAATCAGGTGTAGATCTTTCGCAGCCGGCAGTCAGCCGGGATGTAAAACAGGGCGCACCATGACGTATAGGCGTCCCTCTTGGAACTTGCACGGGAGCCTGCCCATCATCTTGGGGTGTGACTTGATCACCTCCAAGGCGGCCGGCTCGGTAACCGTGAAGCGGCTGATCAGCGTCTCCAGGGGGGATGTGACCGTGTACGCATCGGCCTCGTCCTCCTCCTCCGGTTGGTCAAGCGCCGAGTGTAGGTACTCAGACACGACCACCGGAGATCCAAGAGGTTCCAGATGAAAAATGGCCTGAGCCACAGCACCAAGGGGAACCCGCGTGTGGGATCCCTGAGCCACAGCACCGAGGGGAACCCGCGTGTGGGATCCCTCCCCTTCCCCGGGGGACCGCGCGTCCACGCGCTGGTCGTCGTCGCCATCGGGGGGCGACAAGGCATCCGGAGTGGTATGACTCATGTGGAACAGGTAGCGCGCCCGCGGCGACCGTGGGGGTCATCGTAGAGCGGGGCGCCAGGCGCCTCCTCGCATGTGGTATGGAGCACCCCCATGTCCTCATAGAACCAGTAGTCAGCACGACGGGAGAGGGCGTCGGGCACAACATTGTCCGCACCCTTCACGTACTGGATCTTAAAAGGGGCGAACTGGGAAAGGTACTCCATCCATCTGGCCTGACGGGGCGTCAGGTTTGGCTGCGTCAGGAGGTGAGTCAGGGGCCTATGGTCCGTGTGAATAATCAAACGGGCGGGGTCGAGGTCTCCTGTCTCGCTGACCGCAACATCAAACTGCGCGCCCAACAGGTGGTGGCGCCATGTGTGGCAACAGTAGACCACAGCCAACAGCTCCTGCTGGTGGACCGGATAGTTCCGCTCGGCGGGGATCATTGTGCGGGAGATGTACTCAACCGGTTGCAAGCCCTTGCCTTGGTCCTGCAGGAGGACCCCGCCGATAGCCACCTTGCTGGCATCCGTCGCGACCACAAAAGGAAGGGACGGGTCTGGGAGCACGAGCACTGGGGCCGCAGTCAAACTGGCCTTGAGGGCCTCAAAGGCCTGCTGGCACTGTGCCGACCAGACGAAGGACACGCCCTTCTTGAGGAGAGCGTTGATGGGCGACGCGATCGTGGCAAACCTGGGGATGAAGCGTCGGTAGTATGACGCAATGCCCAGGAAGCTACGCACGCCCTTCACGTCGGTCGGAGCTGGCCACTGTTGGACAGAGGCGATCTTCTCGGGGTCCGTGGCCACGCCTGCTGCAGAAAGCGTGTGGCCCAGGAACGGGACGCTGCGCCCCGCGCGAACCTTAGCCCTGCGGGCCGAGAGATGCTCGTCTTCCATGATGCGCAGGACCGTATCGACGTCCTCCAGGTGCTCCTCGAAGGTCTTGGAGTACACCAGGATGTCATCTAGATAGGCCAGCGCGCAAGTGCGTTTCCAGGACCAGGGCGGCTTGTCCCCCTTGCGAGGGTCGCGCAGGTCACTGGACACCTGTGGCAGGTGTGCGGTCCCCATGACGGGCCGCAAGATGTCGTTCATGAGCATCTGGAAGCTGGCTGGTGAGTTGCAGAGCCCCATCGCCGCCACGCGGAACTGGTAGTGTCCGTATGGCGTATTGAAGGCCGTCTTGTGACAGTCCTCTTCAGCGATGCGAAGCTGCCAAAACCCATCGGCGCAGTCGATCACCGTGAAGCAGGTGGCACCCTGCACCCGATTGAAGATGTCATCAATGCGCGGGAGCGGGTACTTGGACTTGACAGTGATCGCGTTGAGCTTCCTGTAGTCGGTGACGAGCCGCCACTTGCCCCCAGGCTTGGGCACAAGGAGTACCCCAGCGGAGAAGGGGCTGTTACTGGGCTCAATCAGACCACGCTCAAGGAGGGCCATCAGGATCTTCTTGAGCTCCATCAGCTCGACGGGCCCCATCCGGTACATCGGGGACGTGGTGGGCCCGTAGCCTTCCTTGAGGCGGATATGGTGCAGCACAGAACGGGGCGGGGAAAACTGCGGTGTAGACTCGTCGAACAGCTTCTCCCGCTTGGCCAGGACGGCGTTGTAGCGCGCGATCTCATCCTCAGTAAAGTCTGTGCCGATCTCCAGCAGCTCCTGAATCAGGGGCACAGAGTCAAGGCGGTACATGTAGTACTCCTTACCCTTCTGCAGGTTGCGCGCGAGCGTCTTGCTGCTCATCAGCATCTGAGAAGCATGGCGTCGTGGCTTCTCGGGCCCCGCGTCGTGCTGAACGTTGTGCACCTCGGTGCCATGCGCCAGGTATTCGTGCCGCGGGCACCAGAAGGAGCCATCAGGAAACCAAACCACCCGGCGCTTGACACTGATCGTCACGTCCTGGGCATCCTGCCAATCCACGCCCAGGATGATGTCGGCTGCGCCCAGCGGCGCCACTGTGGCTGTTACCTCCACCGGGATGCCCTGGACAACCGCCTTGAGATCCACGAGACCCGGGGACGGGTGCTTGTTACCATCGGCGTACCGGACGTTGATGGGCGTCGGGTGTGGGCGAATGGTGTAGCCAGCGCGTCGCACCAGGGCCTCATGGATAAAAGATGTGGTTGCTCCCGTATCCACCATAAACTTAACATACAGGATCGTCTTCTCCTTCAGAAACGGGTCAAGTGTGGTGGTGGGGAGCGCCAGTCCACCGCTAAAGACTAGCAGTGTTCTGGTGCTTGGTGCAGAGGGCAGGGAGGCCTTTGGGGCCTGTCCGCCAGACCTATCTACATGATTGGCTGAAGCTGGGTCCACCTCGGTCGCCGACACGTCTGCACCTGAAGAGGGCGGGGAGACCTCTGGGGCCTGCCCGCCAGTCCTATCTACATTATTGCCTGATGCTACATCGGCCTCAAGAGTGGCCGCGCCCACATTTGGTGCAGGCGTCTTTTCTACCTGGTTGACTAACTCTACTCCTACTTCTACCCCTGTGGGAAGGGGCACTATGCACGAGGATCGCGGGGCCGGGAGGCCGCCTCGTCCGACCGCCCGGTCTCCCCTTCCCCCTCATCCGAGTCGTCGTCGTCGCCGGGATTGAGCGCCTCATACTCGTCACCCTCAGCCTGCTGCTGCGCCAGGATCTCATTGAGCTCGCGCACCGTCCGAGAGAACGACGCTGGGAATCGGGGTGTCTGGAACTGGTTGGGCTGCGTGCGCGCGTCGCGCAGCTTGGCAGCCCGCGCGCCTGCGTTGCGCGGGCGAGCATCCCGCGCTGCCGGCGCTGGGCGCTTCTCAAAGGCGGGACCAGAAAACTTGGGGGCCTCCTTGGTGGCCTCCGTCGCCGTGCTGGTGCGCGCCTTGAGGCGCGGGCAGTCCTTCTTGAGGTGTCCGACCTCGTGACACATGAAACAGCGAGCCTTGGACGCATCGATGGCGTGCAGTTGGGTGGCCGGCTGCTCGTCGTCATTGGACTCCTCCCCCTCCGACGGGTCGGGTTCCACTTCAGTGAAGTGGACACGGCGTGTCAGCGTGGATGAGGCGAACCGGCGGGTGCTGGTGTAGCGCGGCTGCTTGATGACGTCGGCCACCTGTAGAAGGTACTGCTGGACAGCGTGGATGTCAAGCTTGTCCCAGGGTACCTCTGCATAGTGCTTCTTAACCTCAGCGAGGAGGTCAGGATGGATGGCCTCCAGAAACCGAATCTTGTACTCGGTCCACGTCAGGTCCCCGGTCAGCCGCGCCGCAAAGGAGTCAAAAGTGGTGAGGAACTCCGCCAAGTCAGTGTTGCCCTGACGTAGGCGGCCGAACTCAAACCGCTCGGTCAGTCGATAGCCGGGAGGGATGAGCTTGCGCCGGATGCGCTCGTGCAGTTCCTCGACCGTCTGCGGGTATGACTGGGCCGCCACACTCTCAACGTTAAGCATCCCGACCGCTAATGGGTCCATACACTTCACCACCACGTAGGGGATCAAAACCTTGGTGGCCAGCTGCCACTCATGGTGTTCACACCAGACGGTGTACAACTGTTGCCACATACGGGCCCACTCGTCGATCTCACGGGGAGTCATGCCCGCATGGAGCTTGGGCACCGCCTTAAAATCTGGCATAGGCGGGGCCTTGACAGGGTCAGGATGCAAGGGGCCGCCCTTGCTGCAGTACGCGGGGCTGGAAAAGGTGAGGGGCTCGTGACGCCGCGCCCGCATCTCCTGTTGAGAGCCCCGTCCTGTAGCCTGGTCATGCCCACGTGGGGACACAAAGGTGTCCTCCTCGCGCTCGGGATCAAGGTCGCCGGACTCTCGGCGGGGCGCGTAGTCCACGGACACCCGCTGTGACGCAAAGGGGGCTGACTCACGCCGAACGCGAACGGAGGTGGGATGCTCATAACCGGGGTCGTCCAGGGGCAGCCGACTGAAGTTGGCGTTAGTGGGCGCGCTCCTTGCTGGGAGGGAGGTGGGGACCGTGGGAAAGGGACCCGGGGGATCGTAGTCCTCCTCCTCAGGATCGGTCTGCACGTGAGCCGACCCTGACGCCTGTGGCGGGGGCCTAGGCCAGCCCTCATTTGCTCCAAAGGAGACCCGACGGGGATCCCTTCCATGACCAAGCCCCGACCCGCCGCGGCCACGCCCTGCCCAAGGGTGGGTCAGGCGCGGGCGGCCACGTGCGTATGCCCCCAATTGGGAGGACTGCACGAACTCAGGCGGAGGGGCAAACGGCGAGCTAGCTACCGAGCTATCCGCGGCCTCTATCTCCTCATCCTCCTCCTGCACGACTTCCACAGATGGTGGTCGCTGCGTAGGAGGTACCCTGTCCCAGTTGCCCATATGCTGGGTCAATAGCGGTCGCGGCTGCTGCTGCTGCTGCTGCTGCTGTTGCTGCTGCGGCCGCGTCTGTCGCGACAACGTCGATTGCTGAAGTTAATATTGCCTGGCAAGCAATATTATTCTACTAAGCTACTTGGCTTGTAGAGATTCTACTTCCGGTTACTACAATCCAGAAACGGGTTCATTCTGATGAGTATTGCTCGAGATATGAGCAAGATACTGTTCTACTACATTCTACTTGGATTCAGTGATTCTACGGTGGTTCTTCAAGTGACGCGTGGCATACGGCGTCTTGTCACAGTGTACGATAGGACATTTAGTCTCCGACACTGCGGTCTATTCAATGCTATTGATTAGACGTAACAAATAGTGACAGGACTTGTGCGACAGGACACTGATGTGACTATTTATGGATAACGAGTCGAGATCTGCTGGTCCAGAGTGAAGGACAGCAATATTGTGAGATGATCTGTCCTATCAGTCATCTGGATGTGACTGCGTCACAATTAGTATATAACGAGCAGGACGCTGCCACTTGGTAGCACCACTTTCCCTGCACCTGTGTCCTCGCACCTTTGGCGACGGTTCTCACGTGCCTCGTGCATTCTGTGCTGGTAGCCATAACCAGCAACGTAAACCTATTGATTAATATAACTACTTCCTCTGTAGATATTAATCAGTGCAGGCTGAACCACAGTTCAGCCACAGTTTCTTTAACTCGAATTACAATCGAGTTCGTAATCTACTGATTACGGCATTGATTTCTGGTGTCGGCAATTTTTACGGTGTTTTTCCATTATATGGGAAACACGCGTGAATATCGTGAGCCATCTCCAGAGCGTGCGTCGGCTCCGTCGTCTTCAGGCTTTAATTTCAACGTTCAACGTACGGCATCGACTGCTGCGCTGCATTCGCGTGCTGTTCAACCTTCGCTGTCTCAAGCGCTCGTCAGCGGCCGCCAGTTTCTAACGATCTGCATCAGTTCGTCGACGACCTTACTCAAGATTTGGAAATCCTGTCGGAAAATTCCCATATTTTCCGAAGGCTTGCAGCGTCGGGATCAGACGAACAAGCTCAAGTAATTTCGGCGCTTCGCACCTACGGCTTGGGTGTTCTGGCGTTGGCGACAGCGTGGTCTGGAATTTCGGCGACTCTTCCGGCTGTCGCAGTTCCGATTAGTAACAACGGGTGGGCGTCGTCAGTCGACGGTATCATAAACGTCGCTGCTTCGATTCAGCGGCAATCAAACGCTGAGGAGCCAGGTGAAAATAACGAGGGGCTTCCTGATTTATATCCGAGTATTGTGCAGCAGATTTTGGATAACGTATTGCAGTCCGCGCGACGATATGCGGCTGGATAAAATTTTCTGGTATAATTAACAGTGAATTAATTCAGGAAATTTTGTTCTTGGTTCCAGAGCTTAAGGGATTAATTTATTAATTCCCCAGCAGTATTCTTTCTTCAGCATCGGCATCGGCATCGACAGTTGTCATCGGCATTCGCAGCGACCATGCAGGGTTTGGAAGACGGCGAGATACGCGACGAACGGGTGCGGGGTCAGAATTTTAATCAGAATTTTAATCGTCCAGCAGCAGCAGCAGAGCAGCCCCGCAGAGCCAAGGCCCAGGAGGGCTTTGCTATTCTTAACCAGCTTCCCAGTCTCAAGGAGCACTGGACTGTTAAGGATAAGGATATTACCATTAGGCACCTTAAGGGATATAAGGGCTTGTATAATGGTAACAATCCTCTGCAGGTGCTGTGTATGTCACAGTACCTTCTTAAGTGTCCCAAGAGGGTGCAGAAGTATGTAAATGACAAGTTTGAGGATGGAGATTCCTGGGATGTTTTTATAGCTGAGTTTGAGGTGTTCCTAGATGATAAGAGGGCTAGTGATGGCTCCTTTTGGAAGAAGGAGTACATTGATTTCAAGGCTGAGGGTCTGATTCTGCAGGCATTTGAGGATTTTCAGGAGCTCAGGCACAATTGTGCTGGCAAGGGGTATGTAGTGTCAGATGAGATTGCCATGGATGATTTCCTAGGTAGCCTGGGATTGGATGAGGTCACCTTGGATAACCTGCAGGTGCACATGCGTACATGCACCACCTGGGCTGCTATGGTGGCCAAGATCAAGGATTATTTCAGGGGCAAGTATGTGGGAGGCAAGAAGGAGGCAGACAAGGCCAGGGAGAAGCAGAAGGAGAAGGATAAGGTGGATGGGCAGCTGCAGCAGGGGCAGTGTTCCCAAGGTCAAGGGCAACCAATGGGGGGGGCAGCCCTCCAACGGTTATGGTCCACCAAGGTCAGGGCCTTCCAAGCGGGGGGCTTCCAGGCCAAGGGCTTCAGTGGCTTCAAGCGTCGTGGAGGTCCTTCCCAGGAGCAGCCAGCGGCTCAGCGTCCCAGATTTGATTTCAACAGGGTGGGGTCCCAGCGGGGACCACCTGGGGTGGGGACACCTCGTATCACATGTTATTTCTGTCACCAGCAGGGCCACATCCGTAAGGACTGCCCTAGCTGGCGTAAGCAAAGGGGCCAAGGGGGTATAACAACCCAACCTGACAGGCTCAGCCTTCCCTGGGCTTGCTAGGGTCCGCCAGGGAGGGGGCTAAGAGTGACCCCCCCATTACTCTGGATGAAGTTGATTTGCTCCCTGCACAGGTTGAGAGTCTCCCACTTAAGGTTGAGAGTCCCCTGCACAGGTTGAGGGTGCATCCATGGAGGAAGAACACAATGGGGTAGTGACTGGGTCTTCCCACGTCACCATGGTGAAAGCAGTTACCACAAGGCAACAACGTTCCCACATGGCTCTTGGAGGTAGTTTGCGTACTCCTTCAATGTTGGAGCGTGGAAGTCCTGCCTTAGGGCAGGAAGCTCCTTTAGAGGAGGAGGATGAGGCTGATGGCCTGAATGATGCAATGGGGAGCTTGGTTGTAAGAGAGAGTGCTGTTCCAAGCACCTCACCTGTATTTAATAAAATGTCTCTTGTGTCAAACATTGCATTGAGATTGCATCATATGTTTGGTCATGCTGCCCAGGCACTCCAGTTTGCAAGGAGGCTGGGAGGGACATCTTTGTTTAATGCAGTAAAGCAGGTTGCTGAGGCTTGTTCCTGTAGGCTGGTTGCTCCCAAGCCTAAGAAGTCTCATGTCAGACAACCTGTGTTGCAGCCTGGATATGTACAATGTGATATCCAAGAAATCAGGAAACTGATTTTGTTGGTGGTGTTGACAGATACACCAAGTACAAGGTGCTGGAGCTGTTGCAAGACAAATCTAAGCCATGTTTGGTGGCTGGGCTCCAGGCTATCAGATCCAGAATGAAACCAGTGATCCAGCTGCAGTGTGATTTAGAATTTGAGTGCTGCATGGGGCATGAAGACCTCCCTGAGTTATTTGTTGTACACAGGGAGTCCCATGGCAGTCAAGGCGTGGTGGAGAGGACAATCAGAGAACTCAAGACTATTCTGCTGACGGAGAAGAAGATTCCAAGATTGGTTCCAGCTATTATCAAGACGGCCTGGTTAAGGTCAGTTGAGGACAGATTGAATGTCAGGGCACCCATGTATGTTGGAGAGGTCCCTGTGACTCCATTATCATTGCATCTTCGGGAGCTCCCTACTGAGGTTGAGCAAGCCTGGAAAGATAGCCTTATGTTCAAGTTTGCCAAGTTGAGGCAGAAAGACAAGGGCTGGAGTGTTCTGAAACCTGTTGTTGGCCAGAGGGTAATTGTGTGGAAAGAGCCCAAGCTTGCAGGCAAGCGTGGTAGCTGGCACCCTGGAGTAGTGACCAGGGTGGAACTAGCTGGGCACAAGTGCTGGGTGAAGATGGAGGATCCTCCCCAGAATGTGCACCGTCTGTCGTGGTCATATGTACGTCTAAGGGGTGCTGAAGCAGAGGCAGTAACTCCTGATGTGACAACCTTGCCAGTTGGTCATGACGTCATCCCTGATCATCACGTTCCGGCTGGAAGTAATCCCCGGGTAAGTCCTGGCCAGACCCCTGGACCGGTTAACTTTCCAGATTTAGAGCAGGCAGATGTGGTCCCCTCTAGCCTCACTAAGCATAGAGGTGTGGGCCTGAAAGATGTGGTGCTGGCTATGCAAAAAGCCAAGCAAAAGCCTCGGGTGTCCAAGCTCAGCCAGTTGGGGGAGTCCGAGTGCACTGCACTAGAAGTAGATACCAATGCAGAGGTCTCATCATGGGGTCTCAGCATACAGGGCAGCGGCAGATTGGCGAGTCTAGCTGTTCCTGGGTGTCTGACTTTAGTGGCAGGGTTCATATGAAAGTGGTAGGAGAAATCATCTTACCATTTATGGGTGTAGATGTTTCCTTCCTAGTGCTAGAAGATTACGATGGCCCTATCATTTTGGGTCAGAATTTTCTTTGCACCCCTGGAGTTGTGGTTGTATCTCATAGCCTTATTCGTAAGGGTTGGGGTAGCATTCCACTGACTAACTTCAGGGCCCTGAATCTTAATTTTTTCTCTGTGAAAGCGATCAGGAATGTGCAGTGGCCTGAGGATCAGATTCCTGTGGCTTCCAGTCTTGTGATGCCAGCTGCTCTTCATCCTAGCAGTATTGGTATTACTAAGAGATCACTGGCTGCTCATTCTCCTCTTAGCTATGATCAGCTTGTCCAGGAAATGAGTTCTCCTCTGATGTTTGAGGCCTGGAGGCTAGCATTTGCCAAGGCCCTAGAGGAGTGGTTGCAGTTTGACTGCTGTCAGCCTGTGAATGAAGTTCCTCCATACAGTACACGGTTGAAGCTCAGATTCGTCATCAAGCGGAAGGAGGTGGAGGGGGTGTCTGTTCCCCATGTGCGTCCAGTTCTTAATGAATACCGTGGTACTGGGGATCTTCTGGGCGAGGAGTTGTATACACCTGGGATGCTACATGATACATGGCGTATTTTATTGTGCCTGTATGTCGGTATGCTGAACCAGGGTGCTGATATGTCTTCAGTTCTGCTAGATTTCAAGAGAGCATTTCTGAAGGGTGATCCCAGTGTGGCTCAGCAGGTGTGGCATTGTGAAACTCCATTTCATGTGCCAGTTCCTGTAGCCTGGCAGGCAGAGCTCCAGTCTAGCTACCTGCTGATTCTGAAGGGTCTAGAAGGTCTCAGGTCCAGTCCCATCATTTGGAGGCTCACCTTGGAAGACTTCTTGACTAAACACTGTGGGTTGAAGGTGTCATCTGTGGACCCATGTTTATTGCTGGGTAGGTGGCATGATTTACCTGTGTATGCTAGCCTGCATGGTGATGACTTGCACTTGATTGCTCCCACTAAGTGGTTGAGTCAGTTTGTGCCCATCATTAATGATGCATTTCCTTTGGGAAAAGAATTGTGGCAGAAGCCTGGAGAGGCTGTCACGTTCTGTGGAATGCAGGCTACATTGGTTCAGGAGGGGAGTCAGTGGCTGATTAAGCTGCAGGCGGGCAATGACTACAAGAGTACCATTCTTCAATCTGTTCCAGAGGTCATGACGTCATCCATTGCACCTGAGCTGAAAGGCAAGTTGGCCTGGTATGGCAGCATTTGTGGGCCTGACATGATGGTCCATAGCAGATCCCCTGATGATGTGCTAATTCTGGAGGAGCCTTCCCAGATTATTGCACATGTTAACAAGTCTCCTGGTATTACTTTAGCTGGGATTGATTTGTCTTTGCCATTTTCCTTGGATATCTATGTTGATAGCTCCATGGATAGCAGGCAAGTTTCTAAGGTCAGAGGCAGGTCAGCTGGCTTGTTTGTGCTTCAGCAACATAGGCCTAGTCTTGTGGCCTGGTACAGTCGTCTTCAAAGAAGGGTTGCTGTGAGTTCAGATGTCTCTGAGTGCAGAGCCATTTGTGAAGGGATTCAGTCTAGTTTGTACATCAAGGAGCTGTTGCTAGCTATGGCTTCAGTGACTCCTCATACTCTTCAGCTGGAAACCTTGATCCTTTCAGATAACATGGGTATGGTCCAGTTTGTGCACAAGCAGTTGGCCAGAAGCAGAGATCTGGATTATCTCCTGTTGAAGGAGTTGGCAGGTCTGGTGGATATTCAACATCTTCCAGGTTCTGAGAATCCTGCTGATGCCTTGACCAAGTTGCCTCACAAGTCTGCTGAGCAATATAAGCTTCTTTACAAGCTGATGAGCTCCTCTGTGTGAGTTGAGCAATTCCAGTTGGAGCTTTGAGTTTGGTGACTGATTGGGTGAGAAGAGCTAACATAGAGCTGGGCTCTGTTATGCTGAGAGCTGTGATGCTCTGAGGGCAGTAATGCTCTGTGTACATATGTGTATAATACTGTATTCTATGTAATGCTCAGTCATGGAGCATGATGTTGGTTGGGGGTTTGTCCTCAGTTTGAGGTTTGTCTCAACCAAAGGGATTTTATAGGGCAGGGTTCGATTCCCTGGGGCTGCTTAGGCGGATTTTCCCGGATTGGCTGACCCATCAACCTTGCTGGTGAGGTGGCGACAGGTCCCCCTAGTTTTGTCCCAGACAGAGGAAGGTAGTTTGTCATGTGCTTAATATATTTTGTGATGTGCTATTTCTCAGTCCATGGTGGGCGCCAGTTCTGATAACTATCAATGTCTACCTGATAAGGTCTTGTGGGTAACTTGTGGGGTTCCAATCAGGAGCCATTATGGTGGTGATTCCATTTTGGTCATTATTCTGGTTAGCCACAAGCTGCTACTCCAAACACTTGGCTTTCTACTTCCAGTGGATAGGGAATTCATTGTAATTCGTCATGGCTGAGATGTGTTGTGATCTGGTGCTTGATTAATCCCGAGCAGAGACTACAGAGAGCTGGGAGGGATGTCAAGTGCTATGCATGTTGTTTCTATATATGTGTTGCCAAGCCTAACAGCTCTAAAAGAAAGAAAGGGCTGGAGTTAATATGGCTGTTATGTCCAAGCTCTAAAAGAGAAGAAAGGGCTGGAGTTAATATTGCCTGGCAAGCAATATTATTCTACTAAGCTACTTGGCTTGTAGAGATTCTACTTCCGGTTACTACAATCCAGAAACGGGTTCATTCTGATGAGTATTGCTCGAGATATGAGCAAGATACTGTTCTACTACATTCTACTTGGATTCAGTGATTCTACGGTGGTTCTTCAAGTGACGCGTGGCATACGACGTCTTGTCACAGTGTACGATAGGACATTTAGTCTCCGACACTGCGGTCTATTCAATGCTATTGATTAGACGTAACAAATAGTGACAGGACTTGTGCGACAGGACACTGATGTGACTATTTATGGATAACGAGTCGAGATCTGCTGGTCCAGAGTGAAGGACAGCAATATTGTGAGATGATCTGTCCTATCAGTCATCTGGATGTGACTGCGTCACAATTAGTATATAACGAGCAGGACGCTGCCACTTGGTAGCACCACTTTCCCTGCACCTGTGTCCTCGCACCTTTGGCGACGGTTCTCACGTGCCTCGTGCATTCTGTGCTGGTAGCCATAACCAGCAACGTAAACCTATTGATTAATATAACTACTTCCTCTGTAGATATTAATCAGTGCAGGCTGAACCACAGTTCAGCCACAGTTTCTTTAACTGCTGAGACTGAGGCTGTCGCTGCGGCGACTGCTGAGACTGATGCTGTCGCTGCGGCGACTGCGGTTGCTGATGAAACCCTAGGGCAGCTTGCTCTAGCTGCGACTCCAGGGTCGCCTGCCGTTCCGCGGTAACCCTAGCGGCTGCATCGGATCGCCGGGAGCCTCGGGAGCGAGGGGATTCATAGGTGTTTGCTCAATTTCACAAGTCTTCAAATGAGTAAAAAAAAAATCTTTCAGATCTGAGGGTACCTAAAGCTGGACTGTTGCAGGCAGCATGTAGACCATGAAAATACACCACCCACGAAAATTGGGCTCATTCTGAGCTCAAATGGTGACATGTGACAGCATACATGTGCAGTTTTTCGTCATTTCCCCCCTTTACTTACATGAAACAAATATGAATAGTGGACAAATGAACTCATTTCAGGCTGGATTCTTGCAGGCAGCATCTAGACCATGAAAATAGACCACCCACAAAAATTGGGCTCATTCTGAGCTCAAATGGTGACATGTGACAGCATACATGTGCAGTTTTTCGTCATTTTCCCCCTTTTCTTACATGAAACAAATATGAATAGTGGACAAATGAACTCATTTCAGGCTGGATTCTTGCAGGCAGCATGTAGACCATGAAAATAGACCACCCACAAAAATTGGGCTCATTCTGAGCTCAAATGGTGACATGTGACAGCATACATGTGCAGTTTTTCGTCATTTTCCCCCTTTTCTTACATGAAACAAATATGAATAGTGGACAAATGAACTCATTTCAGGCTGGATTCTTGCAGGCAGCATCTAGACCATGAAAATAGACCACCCACAAAAATTGGGCTCATTCTGAGCTCAAATGGTGACATGTGACAGCATACATGTGCAGTTTTTCGTCATTTTCCCCCTTTTCTTACATGAAACAAATATGAATAGTGAACAAATGAACTCATATCAGGCTGGATTCTTGCAGGCAGCATTTATACCATGAAAATAGACCACCCACAAAAATTGGGCTCATTATGAGCTCAAATGGTGACATGTGACAGCATACATGTGCAGTTTTTCGTCATTTTCCCCCTTTTCTTACATGAAACAAATATGAATAGTGAACAAATGAACTCATTTCAGGCTGGATTCTTGCAAGCAGCATCTAGACCATGAAAATAGACCACCCACAAAAATTGGGCTCATTCTGAGCTCAAATGGTGACATGTGACAGTGTAAATATGCAGCTTTTCGTCATTTGCACCGGTTTCTTACATGAAACAAATAGGAATCATGACCAAATGAACTCATATCGAGCTGCCAGGATTCTTGCAAGCAACATTTAAACCATAATACTACACCACCTACAAAAATTGGGCTCATTATGAGCTCAAATGGTGACATTAAAATTAAATTAAATTAAATTATAACATGCCTCCGTGGGGAGGTCATGTAGCACATATTCCATGATGGATGGGGTGGAGGAAGCCGCGTAATCGAACTATACTAACGCTAGGCTATCTAGAAAATCCTAACTACACTACTCATCAAAACGCCTCCTCCGCTTGGGGGGAGGTGGCTTGCCCACAGGGTCGGGCGTGTGCGCCTTGACAATCTTCTTCCACCGCGTCTTGTCTTGCATGACAGTCCAAAGACGGGAGAGAGAGTGTATGCGGTGCTCAAACTGGGCTGGGACCACTAGGTCGTCCAGCAACATCTGAACGTAGTTGGTGACAGGTTTCCCTACCTTTTTGGGAATGTCCGCGGGGCCAGGCCAGGTCAGAATATGCCGCCCTGGCTGGCCAAGCCGCTGGGGGCCGGCCAGACCAAGGGTGGTGTCGACCTGGCTAGTGCGGGCAAGGTGTCCTACAAATGCTATCCTACGCTGCCTAATCTCGTCCGAAACACGAGGCATGCCATGATACAAAGACTCTGATGACGGACGCTCGGAAAAACCTACGTTAAGGACCTGCCGGAGCATCCTGTAAACTGTGCCGTCGAGCCGAGCTGCCAGTTTGGGTGGGAGGGTCCACGCCTCGGCGCCATACGTGAGCACCGTGAGGACGAGGACCTTGAAGAGCATGCGTTTGCGGTGCCCGTCCAGGCCCTTCGAGCGCCAGTAAGGTGTGAGCGAACGGAGCTTGGCCCAGGCGAGGGCGATGCGGGTGTCCACATCGTCGTCGGTGTCAGGAAGCCAGCTCCCCAACAGCTTGAAGCGGTCGCGGAACGGGACCTCCGTCCCGTCGAGCAGGCGCGGCAGCGGTGGTTTACTGGAGGCCCCTATCACCATCGCCTCAGTCTTGACACTAATCTCCAACCCCACCGCCCGCGCCTCCAGGCCCAGGCAGTCCAGCCAGGTCTGAATGTGCTCGGGGCGCTCGATGAGGGTGGTATCATCCGCATAAATCAGGTCGGCAAGGCGGTACCCCGGTCTAACCCCGCCGTGCTCTTTCACGTTAAGGATGTCCAAGCCTGGCTCGAACCCCTTAAGAGCAGTAAAGCGCGCACGTGCCCGGCGCATGACGTGATCCACGACAATAATGAACAGGTATGGGGACAGGACACAACCTTGCCACACCCCGTGGTGAAGGGGGAATGGTGGAGTGGTGCCCTCCGCAGTCCGCACTACGGCCTGTGAGCCCTCATACAGTCGGCGAATGGCAGCAATAAACGCAGGTGGTACCCGATCCAGAGCTAGGATGGCCCAAAGAGCCTCCCAGAGAACCGTGTCAAAGGCCTTGATATAGTCAACAAAAATGAAGACCAGCGGCAAACTGTCAGGGGGAAGTCGACGCACCTCCTCCATCAACCGGCGCGCGACAAACACAGCCATGACAGTGTTACGACCACTACGGAAACCCATCTGAGACTCACCCAGGTGTGGGTCCAGCGCGGCGCGGAGCCTGTGTAGCATCATGCGCATGAAGACCTTCAGCGCGGCGCTCTGGAGGCAGACACCCCGGTAGTTGCCGGGGTCAGCAGCAGAGCCCTTCTTGTACAGCATGACGCGGATGGCCGTCTGCCACTCAGCAGGCGGAGGCTCGTCAGAGAGCAGGACACGGTTGCAGAACGCCAGCAGAAGATCCCTAACCGCCAGATCAGGGGTCTTCAGCAGCTCAGCAGAAAGGTGGTCGGCACCGACCGCTGCATCGTACCGCAGACGAGCAAGGGCGCCGTCCAATTCCTCCAAAGTGAAGGGGTGGACGACGTCGTCAGTGGCAAGGCAGCCCTCCTTCAAGGCGGGGACTTGGTAGTCCGCGGCCGAGGAGGGGGGCGCCGGTGGCGGCGGGGGTCCGGCGACCCCGAGGCGGGCGGCCGTCTCGGGGTGCAGCGGCGGGGGGGGGCGCGAGCCCCACCGGTCAAGGAAACATTGTGGGCCAACCAGCGGTCATGGTGACATGTGACAGTATAAATATGCAGTTTTACGCCATTTTCATCGTTTTCTTACACGAAATAAATAGGAATCATGACCAAATGAGCTCATATCGAGCTGGATTCTTGCAAGCTACATTTAAACCATAATACTAGACCACCTACAAAAATTGGGCTCATTATGAGCTCAAATGGTGACATGTGACAGTATAAATATGCAACCTTTTGTCATTTGCACCGGTTTCTTACATGAAACAAATAGGAATCATGAACCAATGAACTCATATCCAGCTGGATTCTTGCAAGCTACATTTAAACCATAATACTACACCACCTACAAAAATTGGGCTCATTATGAGCTCAAATGGTGACATGTGACAGTATGAATATGCAGTTTTACGCCATTTGCACCGGTTTCTTACATGAAACAAATAGGAATCATGACCAAATGAACTCATATCAAGCTGGATTCTTGCAAGCAACATTTAAACCATAATACTAGACCACCTACAAAAATTGGGCTCATTCGATCTGAGCTCAAATGGTGACATGTGACAGTATATGAAAAGAGACAACAAACGTGGACTGAAGCATTGGCACGCTGAGCCCCGTGCATGTCTGAGACCAGTTGTCTGAAAAGAGACAACAAACGTGGCAGCATGGCACGCCGAGCCCCGTGCATGTCTGAGACCAGTTGTCTGAAAAGAGACAACAAACGTGGAAGCATGGCACGCCGAGCCCCGTGCATGTCTGAGACCAGTTGTCTGAACTGAAACGTAAAAAGCGCGGATCCGCGTAAGGCGCGATGTCTACTGGCTCAGGACAGTATATATATATAAGTAACATTTAAACTCAGCCCAGTTTTGACGTCATTTCCAACTGAAAAAATTATTAATTAAATAATTCATTGATAAAACACGCGCTCCTATTGGGGAGTCGCAGAGCACAATAATACATGTTAAAGTGCTTTTCATCCCTGTATGTTGCACGCTGGGATCTAAAACTGAAAAATTTAAACTCACATCAATAAGGCTAGTCTGAGTCTGAGTCATCAATTATGTGGGGAGGGCGGCGCTTGTGGCGCGGGGTCGCCTTCGCTTGCTTGCTAGCCGTGCCCCGGTGTGCGACCTGCTTCGATCCGAACGCACTCTACTATCTCCGCCTAACCTCGCGCAGTCGAGTCGGGTGGCAGATTGGGTAACTCTACACCTGGGCATGCGCAAAGCGCAGCTCACACCTCATCTAACCCTACTATTTCATCGTCCCCGTCTGTGTAGAGCACATGGACCATGTTGTGCTCCTTATTAAACGCCGTCACATGGGCATGATACCGCTTCTCCCCTGAGTTTGGGCCTGAAAATATCTTGCATACCGGGGTCCCCACCAACCATTCCGGCTCGTGCACGTCCATGACATGCGATTTGAAAAGTGCCATCGCCGTCTTCTCCGCCATTGCTGATTCCGTTTTCTGTGCTTATTCCGTTTTCCCACCCCTCATGTTTCGCGCACATACGAAAAGGACTTGAATTTCCTTGCTAACAGGTCGGTCTCGGCAATTCATCTTGCATTCACTGGAATTCACTCATCGAAGCCCCGAGACTGCCCGTCCAGTCTGAACATACGAAAAGGACTTGAATTTCCTTGCTAACAGGTCGGTCTCGGCAATTCATCTTGCATTCACTGGAATTCACTCATCCAAGCCCCGAGACTGCCCGTCCAGTCTGAACATACGAAAAGGACGAATTTCCTTGCTAACAGGTCGGTCTCGGCAATTCATCTTGCATTCACTGGAATTCACTCATCGAAGCCCCGAGACTGCCCGTCCAGTCTGAACATACGAAAAGGACTTGAATTTCCTTGCTAACAGGTCGGTCTCGGCAATTCATCTTGCATTCACTGGAATTCACTCATCGAAGACCCGAGACTGCCCGTCCAGTCTGAACATACGAAAAGGACTTGAATTTCCTTGCTAACAGGTCGGTCTCGGCAATTCATCTTGCATTCACTGGAATTCACTCATCGAAGACCCGAGACTGCCCGTCCAGTCTGAACATACGAAAAGGACTTGAATTTCCTTGCTAACAGGTCGGTCTCGGCAATTCATCTTGCATTCACTGGAATTCACTCATCGAAGCCCCGAGACTGCCCGTCCAGTCTGAACATACGAAAAGGACTTGAATTTCCTTGCTAACAGGTCGGTCTCGGCAATTCATCTTGCATTCACTGGAATTCACTCATCGAAGCCCCGAGACTGCCCGTCCAGTCTGAACATACGAAAAGGACTTGAATTTCCTTGCTAACAGGTCGGTCTCGGCAATTCATCTTGCATTCACTGGAATTCACTCATCGAAGCCCCGAGACTGCCCGTCCAGTCTGAACATACGAAAAGGACTTGAATTTCCTTGCTAACAGGTCGGTCTCGGCAATTCATCTTGCATTCACTGGAATTCACTCATCGAAGCCCCGAGACTGCCCGTCCAGTCTGAACATACGAAAAGGACTTGAATTTCCTTGCTAACAGGTCGGTCTCGGTAATTCATCTTGCATTCACTGGAATTCACTCATCGAAGCCCCGAGACTGCCCGTCCAGTCTGAACATACGAAAAGGACGAATTTCCTTGCTAACAGGTCGGTCTCGGCAATTCATCTTGCATTCACTGGAATTCATTCATCGAAGACCCGAGACTGCCCGTCCAGTCTGAACTTCATACTACCGTTGTACGAAATTCAGACTGCACGAACCTCGAGGATTGTCAATGAATGCCCATGAATTTCATTTGGTCGCACAAAAATGTTTTATTCAAGAGAACAGTGGCAATGGCATCAAACTGCATTGTTTTCCTTTCATTTGTCACCTTTTGAGCTGTAAACAGTCTATTTTGATGGTCTACATGCTGCTTACAAGTTTCCAGCCTGATCTGAGTTCATTTGTTCAATATTCATATTTGTTTCATGTAAGATAACCGAGAAAATGACGAAAAACTGCACATGTATGCTGTCACGTGTCACCATTTGAGCTCAGAATGAGCCCAATTTTTGTGGGTGGTCTATTTTTATGGTCTAGATGCTGCCTGCAAGAATCCAGCCTGAAATGAGTTCATTTGTTCACTGTTCATATTTGTTTCATGTAAGAAAAGGGGGAAAATGACGAAAAACTGCACATGTATGCTGTCACATGTCACCATTTGAGCTCAGAATGAGCCCAATTTTTGTGGGTGGTCTATTTTCATGGTCTAGATGCTGCCTGCAAGAACCCAGCCTGATATGAGTTCATTTGTTCACTGTTCATATTTGTTTCATGTAAGAAAAGGGGGAAAATGACGAAAAACTGCACATGTATGCTGTCACATGTCACCATTTGAGCTCAGAATGAGCCCAATTTTTGTGGGTGGTCTATTTTCATGGTCTAGATGCTGCCTGCAAGAATCCAGCCTGATATGAGTTCATTTGTTCACTATTCATATTTGTTTCATGTAAGAAAAGGGGGAAAATGACGAAAAACTGCACATGTATGCGGTCAAATGTCACCATTTGAGCTCAGAATGAGCCCAATTTTTGTGGGTGGTCTATTTTCATGGTCTAGATGCTGCCTGCAAGAACCCAGCCTGATATGAGTTCATTTGTCCACTGTTCATATTTGTTTCATGTAAGAAAAGGGGGAAAATGACGAAAAACTGCACATGTATGCTGTCACATGTCACCATTTGAGCTCAGAATGAGCCCAATTTTTGTGGGTGGTCTATTTTCATGGTATAAATGCTGCCTGCAAGAATCCAGCCTGATATGAGTTCATTTGTTCACTATTCATATTTGTTTCATGTAAGAAAAGGGGGAAAATGACGAAAAACTGCACATGTATGCTGTCACATGTCACCATTTGAGCTCAGAATGAGCCCAATTTTTGTGGGTGGTCTATTTTCATGGTCTGAAGGCTGGATGACCCCTGCTTTATTGACAAATATAAGGATTTAATCACATGTGGAAAAATTGAGTAAAATTTATGAAATTGAGCAAACACTTATGAATCCCCTCAGCCCCTACTGGACTTGCTAGATCTTCTGGAACCCTGGCTGGACTTGCTCGCCACTTCCTGCTGTTCTTCCCTAACGTCCTTTGGGGACAGCCTAGGGTCCTTTGGGGACCGTGTGCCACCTGTACCTCTCTTCTCATGGGGCATTTGGGCCCACGTACCTCACCAGCACCGTACTAGGTACACAATACACAGTACCTCCCCAAACACAAGCAAGCACGAGAGAAAAGAGGCAGCCACAACTAATGCTTCTAACTAATGGTACTAAATTAATTAATGGTACTAATATTATCTACTAACTCTTGTATCTCGGCTATTGGCAGTCTCACTCTATACTAGTATCTAGTAGCGGTAGTAGTACTTATGCACTAGTGACTGGGCCCAGGTGAAGCTGCTCCAGTGCATGCAACACATCCTGTGCAGGTATCTGGGTGCCACGCCTAGTCTGGTGCAGCCCTTCTGGGAGGGGCATATTATCCCTAATAAACTGATCTGCCTCAGCTAATGTATCCCTGCCATCTAGCTAACGACGTTGGGTGTAAGACTTTATCCTTAATATGATTGCTACACGCAGCCCAACTATAAAAAATGCCTGGTTGGCCTGTGGCCCCGTCGTGTGCTACTGCATAGTATAGGTATTGGGATCTACCTCCTTGATTAATACGTCTATATCCTCCTTCATTATTACGTCTGCTGCGGGAGGTTCCCATGAACTACCGATTAGGTATAAAGCAATATCACACGGTATTCAAGCATGCAATGCAGGAAGGGGAAAGAAAGGGAGGAAAGCCCACCCAGGATACCTCTACGTGCAGGTGACGTGCTCACAGCGAGAGAGAAACACAAGGCAGAAACGAAACGTTCACAAACAGTACGAAAGACGTTGAGGTCCAGCCACCGGCAACACAGTTAGGCAACGGCCAGCCGGTGACTACCCTCGAGCCGTAGGCAGCGTTGCCCTTTGGGGGTCCACCCACGGCTCACGAGGGCTGTCTTTGGGACAACCCGCTCACAAACGTTTACAGACATGAAAACGGATTACGACAAAGAACAAAAACCCCGTTTCTACGCGCGTGGGTAAGACAGGGGGGGGGCAAGAAGGAAATCAGGGAAATCTTACCACTTGCATGGACGTCTAGCGTCCTATGACACCCCTCAAAGGGTTAAGAGGTCTTGGATGGCGTGCCGGCTGTGGCTGTAGCTGTCCTGAGCGTCCCCGGGATCTGGCAACCGCCGATGCTGGGCGGGATGATGCCGGTCGGCTCTGGGCCTGCGCTAAGCTAAACACGGCTTTGGGCCGCCCTGTAAAACCACCCTAACCTAACCTCCGATAACCAGTGTAACGAACCCATCCGGGTCGTGCGAAAGATCCTATTGTTAAGGTAGGTTGTCACCGGTTTCTTGGCTAACCACGACCACTCTTTGGGAGTGGGATTAACGGAACAGGCGTGGCTTTAGGCCTGTTACGGCTCGCGGTGATTAATATTGCATTAATCTACACAATCCACATTTAGGATGGAGCTACCAAATGCAGTTGGAATTTATGCCCCAGGTTCAGACAGGTGATAACACACACTTTATTCCGAACCAAGAGGACGAGACTCTCGTCCTCGGACCAATTTCACCTAGGTCTGCCACCAAGCTGGCAAGAGGCGCCGACATGGCGCCGACCTTCCAGAGAACTCCGAAACATGCAGTCCACACAAGATCCTCGGGTCGACATCGACCCTCACCTACAGAATCCACGCATGAATACAAGATCTTAACCGGCTGTAAAGTACGCAGCGCGGCGCGACTGCGCCGGCCCCTAGAAGATCTCATACATCAACCTAGGCCCAAAATAACTAGTCCGAATCACACAAACTATCATAGTTCCATACAAAAGTCCTGACCAAGGGACAATTCCCAAATTACGTCCCGAAATGAGTCCCAAAGTCCTACGGACTATGACAACAAGCCAAAATACATAATTTATTCCATTGTTGCGCCCGTTCCAAGGGTCGGGCACGCAACACGCGGTCATGGTGTCAGACCATAACTGTCCACAATTGCGACCAACACCGAACTGCCCATCTGGGAGTCACCTAGGTGGGAATCGAGGCTTGGCAGGCATGCGGTTCAGCATGCAGCCAAGACGCATGAAGACTTTCAGCACGCAGCTTTGGAGGCAGACGCCGTGGTCATTGCCAGTATCCACGGCGGACCCCTTGCCCTTGTAGAGCATGACCCGGACAGCGAGCTTCCAATACATCGGCAGGGGCCGGGAGCCCGGGCCATCTCGTAGAATCCGGTTGCAATATGCGGTTTCTTATTATTATATGACCTGTGGCCTCTTACGCCTTTTGGGGGGTCAAATTCACATGCACACGGCCGTACGTTTCTTATTTATAATTCAAATCTGATGACTGGGTAATCAAGCAATGCACAAGGGCTGTCAACCTTCATCTCGATTTCATTGGTTTTGCAAGTATCATCGGCAAACCTGCTTAAGTACTGCAAAGCCATGCAGTCTCGATAAATTACTCACGGTATCGTATTGCTGCCTCTAGCTCTAGCTCTTGTATAGCTATGCTCTAGCTCTTGTATAGCTATGCTGATCTTCCCCCCCTATGACGGGCTCCCCTTAGCTGGGTGTTGCCCGAGACTCTGGGGGGTGCAGGTGCCCTGGTGCACCTAGAGCAAGTGTCGTTTACATTCCCACCCTTGCAGGAAGTAGCTTAGAATGTACTATAGGCCATATGCCCCTTCTCAAGGGCTATGAGCTACATATACTCCCAACGGATAGCTTACACCATCCATTCCATCCCATGTTCCCCTCCCACTGAGGACTTATGCTCACGTGACGCGGTCACGTGTCTATTCATAATTAATTAGTTAATTAATTAAGCAATACTCCCAACGGAGTTATGTTCCTAATTAATTAATTAATTAATTAATTGCTGCCTCCTGATGTCAAGCATCAGCTGCATGGCTCAGTGTCTCAAACGTTTACGGTGCATGGCAATCTGATCAGTTGTCGAATGCCAAACCTTTTTTGAAGTTTTTGTACACAATTTGAGACAACCAGAGCAGGCAAGAAATCTGGAGAATCTGGATCATGGTTTATTAAAGTATCAATGAGATCTCGAGAAAAAGTGCAGTCCAGAAATCTGGAATGCGTGAATTTTGCCTTGGGCACATGGCAACCAAATGGCAGGTATATAAAAACCGACGACTGAGAGCGGGACTGGCATGCTGTTGACTGCCGGGTCAAGTGCAAAAGTAGTTAAATTAGTTATACATTCTAAGTTGCGGCCCTCTTCATTTCCTACGGCACATGTACATGACGTATTAAGCAAGACAACTGTGTCATCTTGCCTGGTAAACGTGACTGGCGGGCACGACTGTGCGCGAGAAGTGCTACCAGCGAGAACTGCATGTTAACCTTGCTAGTTATCAAAGAGACAGACAGCGCAGGCCAGAAATCTGGAAGAAGTTGCCATAGATATCAATGATATTGGGCTATCATGATGACGGTGCGTGCCGGTGATTCGGGAAGCGAGGCCCGCAACCCTTCAACTAACAGCTAGATTGTCGGTTTTCTTTTCAAGGGGGCATCCATTCCATTTCAGTCATTGCCATCCCACTGATGAAGACTTATTAAAAGACAACTAATATATGCTTACTTCAATCCGTCTACTCACATGACACATAGTGTGAGCCGGCTACGCCGGTGTACATTTATCAAATGTCGGATGATTGATCCTTTAATTATTGGTACCAAATTGACACACGTAATGCGCAAATTAATGATGATCGAATGCATGTACAAACCAATGTAGGTACTACGTGGCGCACTACCTGGATCGACTACTAACAGAACATGATGGGGGTTACCATGATGGGGGCTCAAACATCGAACTACTGACCCATAATCCAACATCGCCTCTGCCTCACCATATCCCAGCATGCAATGACCTCTTTCTTTATTCAATTTCTTTTATTTATTATTATTATTATTGTTACTCATTAACTTTTTTAATTATTATTATTCAAATTTTATTTTCTACTATGCTGGTGAACACCTCCTGGTCGCTTGACGACGACCTCCTGACGTCAGCCCAGCAGCAGCAACGCTGGGATCAGTGGCCCGACTACATCCGCCACAAGACCAACCCCGAGAAGCCCCAAGTGTACTGGCGGGGCGGGGACCTTTATGTCAACAAGAAACTGTGAAAGCCGGCCCCCCCGGTCTCCCCCGCGGGATAGAGCACTCTCAAGCTAGTTGTCTAGATGGGGGCGATCGATTATGGGATAGCTTAGGCATTACAACACTTGAATTAATGATATTCATTATTGGCGCCCAGCGTTATCGTACCTTCAATCAGCTCGACTCAGTTGTACCTTGTGGCCATCAGCTCATGCGCCTTAGCCGACGTCTTGAGCCCAACTGACCTTATAGCCGACGTCTTGAGCCCACCTCACCTTTGTAGCATAAGCTATGCGTCAGCCTACCTATGGTATTAATTGCACTGGTTGTATTGCACCCACAGTGCATGTTGCGCCCCGGCACCATGCTGTGGGGATCGAGAGCGCTCTGTGGCCTGCCCACTTGTTGCGGCAGTGAGAGAAGCTACGGCGCCCTCCCTCCTTCTCGTTGTGTATAATAACAGGGTTGAAGGTTCCTTTACTCTGTGTATTGCCACCCACGTGACGCAGTCATGTGCTACATATTGTAATATGTGTTACATATTATAATTAATATAGTAGTGTAGTAGTATAAATTATACTTCATAATATTTCTTCGTGTGCTCATTTATAAATTCTACTTCTTATAATTTTTCTTCGTGTGTGGTGTGTGTTCTCTTTTTCCTTCATCTTTTGGTCTATTCTATAAACCATTTTATTGTTTGTTATACCATCTGTCTCCCTTCCACAAGCCCGGGGGCTTCATTAGTCCACGGGTCACAAGCCATGCACAAGATAGCCATGGCTGACCCGCCCGTGGCGGCGCCCTGCATAATAGCTTTCACGGTTGGGCTCCAAAATCTGCTGCGACTATCACAATTTGATCGCTTCGTCTTTCTAAGACGCACAAGCTTATAACCTTTCCCGAAGCCGGCTATATTACGCGATGCTTATGGCGTCGAGCAAACGCACCACGCACGACGCAGCGCAGCCTGGCGCGGCTGCGCTGAGCCCTAATGAAGCTACGACGGTCTTAGGCTACGCCTGATCCCGCCCCAAGAAGGCAGCGGTGCTACTCATCAAGCCAATTAAATAGTCGGGTCTACACAGCTCCTCCTGCGGCCTCTCGCCATCGGCATTGCCTTTGCCCAAACGTGTCACCCTGAAGAACCTCGCTGGAGCAAGGTCGCCTTTATTATGACATCAACTCCCTCGGCTATTGGAACCAATCAACCCCGGCACAATTCATGAGTGACGTAAATTTACGGGACGCGCATGCCTCGCTTCTTGAATTGTGCACGCACCTCCACCACCAGAACCGCTAGCTTCCATCTGCCATGCAAGCGGCTGCTCGGCTTCTCGATCGGTTCCACCAGTCATGCACTGTTGACTGCCTGCCCACTGCCCAGCTTCCCTCGCCTCCATCCGCCTTCAGTGCATCACTCCCTGCTAACTTAGTAGCTCCATGTTCCGCTCCGCCGCCGACTGATCTGGGCTTGGCATGCACCACCCCCACCGCCGTGACAGATTCAACCACTTTCCTTCCCTAAGGAGGCCTTCGAGCCGGCAGTGACTACGTTCACGACCCCCCTCGCTGCAGACGTGGCAGCCATATGCATGGAAGGCACGCTGGCTGCCGAGCTCCCTCTCCTCAGTCCACCACCGGTCCACCGCCACCGCCACCTCCACCCATGCAGCAGGCTCCTCGCCTCCACCTCCACCCGGCCACCGGTCCACCACCACCGCCACCATCACTGCCCAGCTCCGGCTCGAGCTCGACAAGTGGCTCGTGGACAACGGCATCACCATCTGAGTGCCTGCAAAACACAACAGGCCTCACCGACCATGTGGAACTGAAGGGCATAATTTGCCGCCACTGAGGTCCGCCCGGCCCCGTTGGCCCAGCCGGCGATGCACACCTCCCACACAGACCTGGGCAGCCATCATTGCTGCTGAACCTCAGTGGCACACCACCTTGCTCCGCGCCTTCGCCGCACAGCTCAAAGCAACAGGCGCTTGACCTGAGTCTGCGAGGAGCTAGGCCGAGCTCGACAAACACAGCCTTAATTAACGGCATCGTCAAGCACTTAGACCAGCGCTGCCAGGTGAGACCTCCAAGTGACCCCGGCTGCATGGCCAGGAGGGCGTTTGAGAAAAACATCCTTGTCCCCATGGCTCTAACTATAAATGGTGATCGAGCTAGTCAAGCTGCATGGGGGCGATCCGCCTTCCCCGCTCACGGGATATAAGGCTGCCGACCGGCGTCCCCGCTCAGTGCTCCTCAACTTTGAGACAATGCATGGGGGATAAGCTATTATTAGCTTTTGTTCTTAACTAATTAAATTATAAGCGTCGCAAGCGGCCAGCAGTTGTCGGGACCTCCTACACGCTGGACAGCGACTTGACCCTGCATGATGGCGCAGGAACAACGGCGACGGAAGCTCTGGCCTACCTACCTATATACGGCTACCTCCAGCTCCGGTGGCAAGCAGCAGGGAACAACAAGTCGGTTTACTGGAGGGGGGCTGCCATCTTTACTCCGTTGACCACAAGCACTGAGGCAATCGACCCCCGCCATCCTCGCGCCCCCCCACTGGCCTACTAAGGGGAAAATTATAGCCGTAGTGTATAGCATAGTCTGACTACATATGCTACACTATGTACCAGTGACACTGGCTTATATTAGCCGCCTGCCGCCGGCCGTGGCATGCCTATGGCATGAAGGAAAAGGGGGGTCTCAGCCTGAGTCTTTCCCTGCTGTGCATATACCCGTACTCCTACACACAGAACTCGAATGATTTATCTAGCACCAAATCCGAAAGGCTTGCATCACGATCCCCGGAAATTAGGAGAACTTTTGCGGATGACTGTAGGTGTCAGTTGGCGATGCCTTAGGATCCGGAGACGTCCGTCCTATAGTCAGCAAAGTTGGTGCGAGAGGTCCCCAGTTCGATTCCGGCCTGGATTCATTTGCAGATCGCGTTTTTCCGCGTTTTCCGCGGACCGGCACTGAACGCAAATGGTTTTCACCTTTGCGGCGTGCCAAATCAGAATACACGTACAGGGCACGCACAGTCTCTGGTGACTTCCATGACTCCCCAACAGGAGCACGTGTTTTAATCAATTACTTAATTAGCTGCCGTGGCGCACGCCCATGCTCGTATGTATGCCTCTGATCTGGGAACCACACCAGATGATTAAATTACACGTGACTGCGTCACGTGAGCATAAGTCCTCATGCAGTGGGATGTGAATGGGATGGAGTGGATGATGCTAGCTATCTAGTTCCTAGCTAATAATAGCCGCGTGTGAGCACCTCGACCTGAATCATTACAGTATCAAAGTGAATGCCAAACAGTTGGGTCACACTCGGAGCCCCCAGTCCCACTGTCAGACTTGAGGGCGGTCACTGGTCTCCTTGACTCCTTCATCACTAATTAAACTTGTGCTCCCGTTGGGGAGTCACGGAGCACCGAAATGCTTTTATTCCCTGTGTGTGCACAACAGGAGAAAGGGCAGAGACCCCCAGTCTCCTTCATGCCTAAGGCATGCCACAGCTGCATTCGGGCGCGCTATAGCTAAACGGACACGCTACACTGTAACGATCCGGCAATCTGTGGGTGCAATAAGAACCATGTGAGCATGGCATAACAAGGAGCGTGGGCGAGTAAACTGATCATAGCCAGGGCGTAGCATGGCTGTACAAGGACTAAGCTAAGGCTACATGGCTGGTTGTGTACCGTGCGTTAGCGGTACACGTGACTAGGTATATGCTGGCCCGGCTAGGCAAACGTTCTAAGCATGGCTGCCATAGCGGCAGTGACTACCAGTGGATACAAGCTAGGGCTATTGGCTAGTCTAGCCCGCGGGGGGCGTCCACATCTTGTGGTTGATCATCAGGTCCCCGCCCCTCCAGTACACCTTGGGGTTCTGGGGGTCCTGCTTGTGGCGGAGGTACTAGTTAAAGCCCCCGACCGGCTAAGCTATGGCGGTCGGTCACGTTGAGCTTGAGAGAAGGTGAACACAGAGAACTGCTGTCGGAGCTGGCCAACCACTGGTTTATGTCTTAGCCAGCAAAGCCTATCCGGTTAGCCGTAACCGTGGGACAGGCTAGCTGTCCGTACCGACCCGGATAAGGCCCCGGACTGGGGCCTAGGTGGCGCCGGCCCTAGGCGCCGCCCTTAGACCGGTCGACCGCATCGGACCGCCGGATTATAGCCGGCGGCTTAGCGGACGCTAGCGGAAGGCGTGCGGACGGACATGGGGAACTTAGAGCCAGATCCTAGGGCTCTAGAGTTACTCAACTGTACCCTCCTCATGATCCACCGCCCTGCCCAGGGGAAACTTAGCCGCCACTGCAGCAAGAAACTGGGTAGCAAATGTGCGAGGTGCCACCAGCTTGAAGTCATCGCCATGCCACACGAAGAGGGCTGGCTCGCCAGGGACGCCGGTGGGGACCACAAAGAAGTTAGGATCAGCGCGATGGTACGTGGCCCCTAAGCTCTGCAAGACCTCCTCCGCGGAAACGCGGAAGATGATGGGAGAGCTCTGCAGCCCCTCCACCCGGCTGTCAACAGCTCGATATACTCGCTGCCCATGGTATGGTGCCATCCTGCCAGACCACCGGGACCTTCACCACGTAGCGGGTGCCTTGCCATGTTTGCTGCGCGACCCCATGCAGCGTCGCTGTGGAGGAATGCCCGCTGAAAGTCACCGCACCACATCCCGTAGTCCTTGCCCGCGTTCCGCTTGCCCAAGTAGATGACCGTCAGTAGCCGATGCGAAACATGGTTGAGCCCAGGGGTATAAAGATACTTGGCATCCAGCGGGGAGGATCCCTTCGTCTCCGTGACCACGGGCCTAACCCGGAACACCACCGAAGAGTTGGTCTCGTCCGGCTTGTAGGTGAGCACGAACTTCAACCGGCCGCAACCGCGTGGCCCCGGCTGGCACACTCTCCAATCCTCGGTAGACCTCGCGCTCTCGCCACTGCTCCTCGGCTCGAATGAACGCGTCGCGCCACAAAGCAAACTTGAGAGGATCTTGACAGTCCAGGACAAGTTGCTCCCACGTCACAGGGCTATCCGCCGCCAGTGAGTGTGAGTGGAGGCCGAAGCTGCGCGGGTGCCAATCCTGAGTCTGAATGATGGACTGGACGAGCGGCTGTGTGGAAAACGCCGCCATTGGTAAGCGCCGCACAACGCCGGGCTGCCCTACCACCACCCCCAATGGAGCGTGGTACTCGCGAAGCGGGATGCTGCCCACCCCCGCGACCGACAGCAAGTCAGTGGACACTGAGAACCCCGGGTATGATACGAAAGGTTCGCCCAGCAAGGCCACATCCTCGTAGCCATCCACGACGTGAAACGGCGTGTCAATGCCCAACACCGGCAGCACCACCATCCCGGTAACTTGATATGCCGAAGTGCCTGCAAAGTCGGTCACCGATTTGTACGGCGACTCTAGCACTGGATACAGGGTGGCCGCCCGACGAGAGATAATAGAAACGGATGCTTGCGTGTCCACAGCCACCAGCTGCCACGGTCTACACGTAGGAAACAAGGCTGACTTAACCGGCCTGACCCGGCCCCTGTGAGAGAGTTTTGACCTGTCAGAGCCACCCCTGATGCAGCTTTCGCTTAAGCGCCTGAGCACGCCACAAGGCCGTGACCGTTGAAGCCAGGTCCCTAGGTGGGCGAGGCGCATGGGCAGGACGTACCTGACCCTCCGGCGAGGCCACGCTAGGCGGGCCTCCCACATTATCCGTGGCTAGCACAGGAGGTGAGTCACTACGTGCACTAGGTCCCGTCAAACCCACCCCATCCTCATCCCACCCATCCACGGGGTCATATTGGGGCCCAGGGGAGGGGGGGGGTGTAGCTGTGTCTGCCCCTGGGAGCGACCCGTGGGGTACCACCTCAGATGCTACGACAGGCGCATTATCCTTCACTACCCACCCCAGTGCCCTGTTGCATGGCTGCCAGCTCACTCTCCATGCCATCCCCTTGCGTATAGCCTGCCACCGATGCCCATGGTACCCTATACACCCGATCATTCCACTCTATGTCTATGACCCGCAGCGGCCAGTCTAACTTTGTGATGGCCCCAGGACCCTGCATGGTGCCCCGTTTGCCGCTGGGCGAGCTCTCCTTGTGGAACATGACCAACTGCCCGACCTCAAAAGCGCTAGACAAATCAGGCAGCGTGGCATCCTTGAGCCGCAGCTTGGCGGCGGTATCCTGTAGATGCTGTTGGTATGCCTCTACTACCTCGGGTGAGTAGGTGCCCGCTGACAGCCCCCGAGGCGTGACCAGCCCAAAGCCCTTAACATCGAGCACGTGCCTATGGTTGCACACATGCATGAGCTCCTTGCACCACGCCGTCTTGACCGCGTAGGATTTGCCATGTGGGTTATCCTGTCGCTTGGCTGCCACAGTCTTGACATAGCTTACAGTGCGATCTATCATGCCCATATTGCCGTGATCCTCACGCCCCACGATGACCACGGCCTCCATCCCCGGCAAACCTTGCACACAGCGGAACTGCTGGTCTAGCATGAGCTCCACTACGGGATGAAAGAAAGCCAGGCTGATCTTGATAGCCCTGTGCAGGTCAGCCTCAAACATGTGGGGCAGCGGCTCAATGTAGGTGACCTTGCTGAACCTACCCTTGACTATGAAATTGGTGTCTCCCCCTTCCATGTGCATGACATCCCCCACGAGGTACCCTCGCTCCAAGGGTGGAGTCTTGGCATGCCGCCTACGCGACTTCTTCCTGATCTTGATGCAGGCAGGACACTGAGCACGCACATTCCTCAGCTCGTTGTATAAAGGTGCCCCCAACATGTGTGCCCCCTCTACCTCGGCTTGGGCATCATGCCCGTATGCACGGTGCATCTGGTATGCTAACAGTTTCAGGGTGACAGCCTGAGGTGCAGTGGCATTGTCAGGATTCTCAACAGGTGGGGTGACTACTGGCTGGGGTAGTGACATTGTTGGCTAACTGGGCAGCTTCAGAGGCTGCATGCACGAAAGGCCGCCCGTGTGAGCACCTTGCCAATGTGAAGATCCACACTAGGGTGGTGTGTACCGAGAACATCTGCCCGCCCAGCATTCTCTTGCACTGTCTCAACATTCCTCATAGGCCCAACCGCCCCAGTATCTAGCTGGGGTGCTCAGTGCAGTAGTGCTTGGTCGCTCGGCGTTGTACACACCCGACCTAGAAGGCACCACATTGCTTAGGTCACGCGTGATATCATTGATGGCTGGCGACGTCGAAAACATTATGCTCGTTCTCTAGACTGGCGGGGGATCAGCAGCGTGATATAATGGCTATGAAAAACGGAACAAAGTAACGAGATTTAAGCTTTATGTCTAGGTAGCGCCATGCTATTCTAATGGGTGGGGACTGAGCTTGCCCTAGCGTTAAATACAAACATATGTCGGGAAACGACAAATCGAACATGGCCAGCAAGAATAAAAAAACGTCTAGTTTAGGAGTGGCCTCGGCCTCAGGCAGAGCTAAGGGTGTAGGTTTATTATCGTGGCTCATTCCACGAAAGTCATCAGGCACAGCTGGCCGCAGCCCTCCTGACAACTCCATGCCTGAAGCAAGGCCTGATTCGGCGCCATCGTCTGACAGGCAACTTGCAGCCGCCTGGGAATGTGAATACGGTGTCGGAGCTAGTCGCGGTTTGGAATCGAACGAGACGAACAGGGGGAAAAGGTCTGGGGTGAGTGGAAACGACTCCTCTTCTGAGTCTGCATGCCGAGTCTCAATCACGTTCCCATTCCGACGATGACCCGAGATCTGGGCGTGGAAAGCGTCGCCATAGATCGTCTGATTCTTCAAGCAGCGGTTCTTCAGGTGGCATTTTTTCATGCATGCAGCCATTCTTCAAGCAGCGATGCTTCAGGCAGCCATTCTTCAAGCAGCGATGCGCAATGCTCGGAGCGGCCAGCAAAGCGGAGGAAGCGGAGGATGACAAAGGAAAAGCCATTGAAGGCCGGAGACAGCAAGCGGTCCAGAAAGGGGAACAAGCGTGTGCGGAATGGGAAACGGAGATTCAAAGCAGAATGGCTCAGCGGCCGGTGGAAAGTTTTCCTCGGCAAAGGTGGGCAAGCTGCCCGGGGACACCCACCACAAAGCAGATTGTCTGTGGTGCTGTGCATGCCCGACCACCAAGGATGTGGCCAAGCCCATCACAGCAAGTCGCGTGAGTCGTTTCAAGATGCATTCATGAGAAGACCAATGACCACAAGATAGCAGCAACGTGGGCATCGATCAGGTCAGGCGGCTTTGGGGATTGCCATCGGGGACAACACTACCATAACAAAGGTGATGGGCATCGCTGGGCTCGTGCATGGCCCAACGCAGCGGCAAGGAGGAGCTTGAGACAGGTGTCATGAACATGCTCTGCGTCACATTCAAGACGCTGGCAAACGGTCGCTCCATGCTGGATTTTAAGCAGACCGCCCACCTGATCGACTTCATGAACTTGAGAACAAGCTCTACAAGCAACGCATCCCCCTGTCTGGAAAGTATTTCAGCGACAATGCAGGCTGGGAGTTTGGTGAGGCCATCAGCGCCGTGTTCGTCGACAACCTCCGTGATGACATTGCTACGTCGCGGTACCTGTCATTGTCAGTGGATGATAGCGCCGACATTACCCGCAACGAGCAGTGCGCTATGGTATGTTATCCCCTGAAACACGGTAAACGCAGTTAACGCACAACCGCATTCTTGGGCTTGCACGAGCTGCCTGGTGCCTCTGCCACCGCGCCTGACATCGCCAATTAAGGCAATCTATTCTGAGCTCAAGAGCAATTAGGGCGGCCTCGTCAATGCTAGGCAGATCAGGCAACGAAGATGGTGGCCATTTCCACGGATGGTGCCAACGTCATGCTGGGCCGGCGCCCAAGGGGGCGCTGTCTTGCTCTGCCACTGGCAGCAATTTGCGCCCTTTGCAATCTCCAGCTGGTGCCCGGGGCACAGGAACAGCTTGGTGGGCAAGGACATTTCTGCCCATCCCTTGTGCCAGAAGGTGGAGAGCGTTCTTCGATCGCATGGTGGCAGCGGCCGGACATGAACCATTCACCCATTGAGAAGACCCAGGAGTTCTTGCTGTGCCAGCTGCCGGGGTGTGCGGCCACACTAGCCAGGCTCGCTTGAAATCGGTCATCGATGTGCGGTGGATCTCAGTCAGCGGTGTCCTTTACCGCTTCATCGATGAGTATGACGCGCTACTGCACTACTACTGCGACCAAGTCCAGAAGGGCTCTGAGAATGCGGGGGAGATCTACGAGGCCCTCGTGGATTGTGACGTCATACTCGGAGCTCACGGCATGCAGGCCTTGCTCCATGAGCTTGACATTGCGTCCAAGATGTTTCAGCAAGACTCCCTCCACCTCAAGGATGTCGCGGGCATCATCCAGACCGCGAAGGACCGCATCATCAAGGCCACTTACTTGGTGGATAGGCCCACCTATGGCAACGTGTTCCAAGCTGTCCTTGGGCAGGACTTAGCACGCGCTGACGACCGTGAGGCTAGCAGTGGGAGCGAGCCCCTTGACTTGGATGAGGGTGATGACGCCGCAGAGCCGCCATGCAGCGCTGTCATGCATCCATGCAGAGCGACCGCCTCCAAGGGCAAGCAAGGCAAGGCGGTGGTCCCTCGTGTGTACTTTGAAGAGGTGCCCCAGGACGTCGAGGGTGAGCTAGCAGTCGAGCTCACCAGTGACGGCCAAGCTTGAGGGCTATGAGGTGACCTTCAACACACGTGGTCGTCCTACAGTACACGGGTGCGAACCGACCAAGTGCGTGTGACCCGGAGCAGGGCTAGCTTACAAGTTGCCCATCAGCCCGATAGGGTCAAGCTGCAGCATTTCATGGACAACATCGGTCGGCAGCTGCAGGAGATGGCCCAGATGGCCGTGGACAGAACTTTTCAGCCAACGATTCCCAGAGGACACCTTCTTGCTGGGGTGGTCACCAGGTTCTTTCCTGAGTACTGGGCCGCTGACCCTGCCCCTACCGCCGATGACTTGAAGGAGCATGCAGCTGCAGCCCCTTCTCAAGTTCAGTATTGTCCCTCAAAGGTGATCACCCCTCCCCCCATGACGATGAAGCGGCTGGCCCGAGCCAGTGCAGGTCCCTGCGCTCATCTCACCCAAGGACTTGAAGAAGGCTGAGTGGAGCGCTTTCAGGGCCAGCATGAAGAAGTGGCACAAGGCTCGGGATGCTGGTAGCTTTCAGCCATGGCGGGAAGTGCGGGCGGCTCGCCTGCTGGACGCCACGTTGTTGGAGACGATGCCGACCTGGTTGTGCATTGCAGCGCCATCATGGTGGACCTACCTTGTGGCACTTCGCTTGCCACGGCAGTGTGCCAGATGAGCGGTTCTTTTCTGCCATGAATTTCATCAAATCAAAGCAACGCAACAAGCTTCTTGCAGCTCACTTGGACGTGGCACTTCACTTGTATGTCACCAAGACACCCTTCGAAAGCTTCTAGGCTATGGGGGGGGGTTCAAGGGCCGTCAAGCACTGGCAGGCCACGGCGCATGGGTGGATCAACGGGCAACCAATGGACCGCCGCTGCTGCTGCATGGCAGCAAGGCAGCTGCATACTGGCAGCAGCGCAGCAAGCCTACTCGCCATTTCAGTCGAGGGTGCCAGGGATGATGATGACCCATTGCCCCTTTGATTTTTCTTACCCACAACTCAGCTGTGGAAGATGTGGGCATTTGACAATTTATGGCGCCGTGATGGCCTTAGGGCTTAGAGTCTTAGACCTACTATGCAAGAAGATGCCAAGTGTCTATTAAGTGAGACAACCACTGTCAAGGATGTATTATGTATGCTGTTGTTTTATGTAGCATTTTCAGTCAAGCAGGTAGGATTGAGTTTTTAAACCTCCGTAGCCGTTGGACCATTCCCCATGGCCCAAGTGGCCAACAGGCCAAGTCACAACGCAAAGGTGTAATCATTTATGTGTATTGTTGAGTAGTATGAATGCGCCATTACGGTCAGCAAGTTTGTGTTTATGCCCAAGGCTTAAGGCCCAAGGGTGAAGGGTCATCTAATTTTATTGATGCAAGAATTCCACATAAGAACAAACCACTAAGTTGCCGTCATGTAAGGACAGTAGACTACTAAGGCCAAAGTGCCTATAGCCCCCCTGCCCCCCCACAAGCCTAGGCTGAGGCATTCAAGCGTTTAACACATCACACACAGTGCTTGCAACTAAGCTAAGTAAGGTCATGCGCGACCCCGGGATTGTGGTGGCCGAGGTCACCGCGACCGCAGGATTTCGGGGGCCGAGGTCACACGCGTCCGCAGCCCAAAAACCCTTAGCAAAAACTCAGGTGCATGCAGGTGCACCTTGTGCACCCCGAGTAGGCGGTGCCCAGTTTACTAAGTACACCCACCACCTCGTGGTTGTAGCTCAGAATGTATTTCAGTAAAAACCATATGCCCCTTCTCATCAGGGATCATGATGTGCAGTGTTCAGTTCAACTACATATTTACCCCACGGAGATCATAGTATGCAGTGTTCTAAATCAATTAATCAACTAATCAATCAATTTATTAGTCTATCTATATCCCTCCATGCAGGTGGCGGGGTCCCTGGCCGGCTCATTCCCGCACACGCGGCTGGATTAGTCATCAGTCCGTCATCCGATCATGAGCCGGCCACTCACTACGCGGCTCAGTGGACCCGGCCGCGGTCTTCGCGTCTTTCCTCTCAGACAACTACCCTAGTACCCCGACGTTGGATTCGCCATGCGTCCAGGACTCTTATTAAAATGAACCGGATCGCGATTGCACACGGCCACAGCGGCCGATGGCCGCAATCGGGCGGCCGTCGGGCTACAGACAAGCACGGCGGCTAGGAAAATAGCAACGTCGGCCAGGCGTCGGCAGTCCTGCTTACTAGTTACTGCTGTCATACAACATCGCGTACAGGAGGCAGCAGCTAATTAGGCTGGCGGTGGGTTCTCGCTGTTACTGTAGCCTCCCACGAGTACACGACTAGTGAGTAGTGAGTGATGAAGCAAAATTAATTACAGGGTCGCGATGGCTAAGTCAATTCTGAAGAGTGGCGATGAGCAAAGCTGCGCGAGTCGTTTGCTATTCAAAGGGCGATATGCGAGACATGCAGCGCTTAACTTTTTGGGTCTAACATTCCTCGCAGACTTTCTTGTTAACAAGGTAATGGAGGTGCTATGCGTCGCAGTTCACCAAGGGGTTTATTTTCAGTTTGCATGGGGGCGTCAACAGATGCTTTTCAACCTATAAGACATTGAGATTTTCTCAAGCTGTGCAACTGTCGTGAATATGTAACTGCGTGGGCTTACTTCTTAAGATCTAAGGTCCAGGGGGTGCTCCAACCTTGGGATGGCAAGAAACTCATCCATGTCAATAGGAATTATGGCAGTGCTCCTCTGATAGGCCCTTCATGTTGCAGGTTCGCCGACTTGGTCTTATACGATACGCGGATGCGTGGCGCCTCCAAAAGGAGGCGGTGGCCGCTCGGCAAGGCGGAGCTTCGCACGATACCGTTATAACATGCGAGCATTTCCCGGTATACACGTTGGGTCGCCGTTCTCTGGTCTCCAATTTGCTGGTCGACGAGGCCTCCCTACGAGCTGCCGGCGCCGAGCTCTTCGTTACCGAGCGAGGAGGCGAGGTTACCTTCCACGGGCCAGGGCAATGTGTATTGTATCCAATAATTGGCCTGCGTGACCGCGGCATCGGTGTGCGTCGTTTTGTGGAGCGGCTCGAAGATGCCATGATCCACACAGTGGCCGAGTACGGCATATCCGCGAGGGGGCGCGTCCCCGGGTTAACCGGGGTATGGGTGGACGACCGAAAGATTGGCGCGATCGGCGTGCGCGTGTCCCAGGGCATAACCTTCCACGGCCTCGCTCTGAACGTGAACACGGACCTCAAGTACTTTGACAACATCGTGCCGTGCGGGGTCGCCGACAAGGCGGTCACCTCCATGTCAAAGGAGCGCGGTGGCGAGCAGGTGGACGTGGACCAGGTCTTCACGCGGTTGGTGGACTACTTTGCGGACGCGTTGCGCCTCAAGCGGTGTGAGCTGGTGCCCGATTTGTACAAACCGGACCTGTCCGCCCCTGACCTGTCCACCCCAGGCGCAATGCCCCCAAAGGTGACCCCATCAACGCCAGCTGCGCCTTAGCGGGGATGCGACCACCTCGGCTGTGTACCGAGATGCAGACATATTAGACTGCCTGGCAAAGTCGTTTGCCTGGCAAGTGGGGGCGCACGCGACGGCCATCATCATCACATGTTGCGGTGTGATGGGTTGCCACCCGTCTGCACGACTCCTTGACACGAGCAGCGCGGCAGCACCTGCGACGGCCGTTGGCACACGTGCTGTGCCGCCGGCGTTACTTTTAGATAAGCTACCTCACCAGCCATTTGCCGCAGCGCTTTGTGTGGCACCAACTAATTAGTTAACACATCGTCATGTGTGGCCCCAAGGCCGGGGCCGATGGAAGGGTTCCCCTAGGCAAATCGGCAAATCTCAAGGGAGAAGTTGTCACAGGGGCCAAGCGGCGCCATCCAGCTCTCCCGGCCCTTGTCAGCCCTGGCCCCAAAGTGAGCACTGTTCGGGTGTTCTGCCTATGGGTGGTGCAGCCACTTGGCGGCCTTGCATGGCCAGCCGGTGGACACGTGGTCGCATGCCGGGTGCGTGTACTGCTCACGCGAGTCGTGAACCTACAGGGTTGCATGTGGACACGGTGGGCGCATGTGTAAGGAACACAATGCCCATGGGCGACCCAGCAAATGCGACTGCACTGGGCACCACCGTTATAGTGGTACCTGGTTCTCTAGCGGGGTCACCAGCGTGGCTCACCGGCTTCCTTATGTACCCCGTTTTCTAGCGGGGTCACCAGCGTGGCTCACCGGCTTCCTTACTCGCCAGACCTACGGGTGCGTGCAGGGTGAACGGGGTCCCAGGGGGCAGTCGGCGCTATGCCCCCAGGTGGCTACAAGCCACTATGCGTGGGGCAGGGGGTTCTAAAGAGGGGGTTCTAAGGAAGTGCTTCAAGCGAAGTGGTTGCCTGGCATGCCCGGATATGCATAAAGCCCTGTTTTGTATTGGTGGGTGGTGTGGTGGACGCTGTTTGGTGCCTGTTGTGTTTGGTGGCTTTGGTGTGTGGCAGCAGCACAGGCTGCGGTGCCACGCCCCGCGCTCCCGTGGCTTGCTCCTGTGGGCGTTCCGAGCCAGCGGCTGTGTGTTAGTTAGGCCACGCATGATACTGGGGAGTGGGGATAGTC
Source organism: Mesostigma viride (assembly GCA_009746045.1). Taxonomy (NCBI): domain Eukaryota; kingdom Viridiplantae; phylum Streptophyta; class Mesostigmatophyceae; order Mesostigmatales; family Mesostigmataceae; genus Mesostigma; species Mesostigma viride. The sequence continues at coordinate 1,358,382 of RPFO01000132.1, read as the reverse complement.
AGCACATCTTGTCACGGCTGGGGGGATGTCGGCAGGAAGCCCTGTGCCTGGTGAGCCATCCGTGTATGTGGTTGACACCCGCCGGTGAGCCAGATGTCAGACAACAGTAACAATGCACGACCCAGGTTGCAATTAGGAGCAAGGGAGCTCTGGTGCAATGTCTGGTGCCATGCAATGACAACAAGGGCAAGGGAGCTGAGGCTGGGGCTAGCTCTGGAAATCGAAGGCTGGCGGCCCAGGAGACGGTGGTCTAGGGGGACGGGCTGTTGCATGCTTGTGTCTTCTCAGCGTGCCGCCGGTCCCATTGGGCTGGTTCAAGGACAAGCATTGGCGATGTCTTCAATGGGGTGCAGCTGTTGCAGAGCCTGGCATTCTGGCCTGCCATTTCTTGCAGTAGCACCCTAATGGCAGGTGGTTCAGTTTTTTTTTTCTACAACAGCGGCCAGCTAGTGGGTGTCAATCACAAAGAAGAGGAGAGAGGGGGGTGAGGGTGGGTGGGTGGGTGGGTGGGTGGGTGGGTGGGTGGGGGGTGGAGTAGAATGGCAGCAGCTCCCACGTATGAATGAGCAATCGTACGATGTGTGGGATGAGCAATCCACACAGGCAGGCAGTAGGCAAGGGCACAGATGTCCATGTGCCACAGCCTGGATGCCCCATATGGGCTGATGTGTCAACCGCTGCAGCTGGGAGGAAGTGAGGTGTCTATGGCAGGATTATTGAATCCTGATCCATTGTGGTAATGCTTTAACTTTTCACCCTGATACACTGCATGGTACTCTGCGATTATAAATCATTTTAAATTGCGCACACATGATGAATTTGGTGCACTGGCATAATATATATATATCCGCCTCGACCTCGAGGGTCAGACCGCCCCGTGGTCGGCCCGCACGTGGTCCTCGTATTGGCGGCAGCGTCTGTCACTCGCCCTCACTCGCACCGTGGCTGATGTGTTATTCCGCCGCACCCGGGCCGACTTTGTCGCGACCCATGCGGTCTAGATTCCTTCCAGGCCTGCATGGTGGGCCGGCAGCGCTGTTGCTGCGTGTAGTTTTGTGATGTATAGTTAGTTGTACCTTGTGCCGCTGGCGTGATCCTTGGATGTCTGTGTCAGATTACTATTAATTTCTTCAGGGCATTCTCCCAGTTCTCGGGTTTTTCCTTATGTTGCATGCCTATCTCACCTCCGTAATCTATCATTCTCAATGAATATATATATCATTTTCGTATGTAGTTCTAATGGGGAAGTTGGTCAATGAGTATGTCCATGAGCTTCGTTTTCTAAAGGCACAGGCACACATGTGATGCTGGTCTTGTTGTACGTACTATAATGGCGACAAGGATGACAAGATAGCTAGATCAAATATTAATCAGTATTGTATCACTTCATTAAATAATAGTTGCCGGCACTGAACGCTAATGGTTTTCACCTTTGCGGCGTGCCAAATCAGAATAGTTGTCTCACTTAAAATTAATTAATATTAACTAAGCTAGCTAGATCAATTATAATCCATTGTAAGTAAGTACTTGAGTGTCATGCGCATGGGTAGTGCCACGGAGTACTATGCTAATCTCATTAGAAAAGTAATTACACGAAAGTTACATATATCGTCTGCATCATGACCCAACCATGTAGTCACTAGAGGGGGATATAATCCCCAATATCTGAGCTGTCCCAGCAACATCGGCGACGGGAGTTATGGCTGACCTACCTCCAGCTCCGGCAGAGCGCAGGGGGGAAACCGGTATACTGGAGGGGGGACGTCATCCACGTCGACCACAAGCCCTGGCAGGCACCCCCTGCCGCCCCAGCAACCCCAGTCTAGGGAATACAGCAGTAGTGTAGCTTAGTCAGGCTTAGCCTAGCACGTGGCACACGCCTACGCGCATTAATTATTAATTAATTAATTAATAGACACGTGACTGCGTCACGTGAGCACAAGTCCTCAGTGGGAGGGGAACATGGGATGGGATGGATGGTGTAAGCTGTCTAGGTCCTAGTTACACGGGTGTGGGCACCGCGGCCCGAATCACTATGAATGCCATACTTGGTCACACGCGGAGCCCCCACAGGCTTGGGGGTGGTCTCCTTCATCACTACTTGCCATCTATCCTTGCGCACCATCTGCCTCCATATTACAATTAATAATTAATTAATAGACACTTTTAATCTGCCTCCATACTACAGACAAACCAGGAGGCTGCCCGGGTGTGAGCCCGTCACGTCTTGTGTAGCACATGTCCATGCCGAGTCTATCACGAAAAGTCCACGGGTGGCGGCCCTGCCGCGCGCGGCCGGGGGCTGCCACGCCAGGTGAGGACATATCGCCCAGGCTGGGCGAGCTTGGTGCCAGCTAGTCTATCTGATGTATCTACCTGATCTGTGCGGGCCAGGTGCCCGGCTAGGCCCAGGCACCTGTGCCTAATAATGTGGGAAACATAGGGCAAATCAGCGTACAAATCCTCATTACTAATGTGCAAACCAAAGGGGATGTTAAGGGCCTTGCGCAGCATCTTGGTGACGGCGCCATCGAGTCGTTGCTCCAGCTCCTGCGTCAGTGTCCAGGTCTCGGCGCCGTAGGTCAGGATCGTCAGAATGACGACCTTGAAGAGGTCACGCTTGACGATCCGGGGTAGGGCGGGGTTGCTCCACCAGCGGCGGTGGTCATGGAGTTGCGCTCACGCCATGCCGATCCGTGTCGTCAGGTCGTCCTCGCAGTCGGGAAGCCAACTGCCGAGCAGCTTGATGCGGCCTGAAGTAGGGTAGTTGACCTCGGCCGTGTCGTCTAAGAGGCGGAGTGTGGGTGGGGGCCCTGCCATGCCGAGGGCCAGGGCCTCCGTTTCGGGGCTGATTTCTAGACCAGCTGCCCGAGCCTCGAGCGCCAGGCAGTCCAGCCAAAGTTGGGCAGACAGTCCGGCTTCTCGATGAGCGTGATGTCGTCGGCATAAATGAGGTCAGCTAGTAAATTCTGCTTGTTAGTCGGCCCCCTTTCTCCAAGGTCGTTCGTGATCGCTAGGCCAGGGGCACGGCCTGCAATGCGAGCAAAGCGAGTACGTGCCTGGCGCATAACATAATCCACTACAATAATAAACAGGTACGGCGACAGGACGCAAACCTGCCAGACGCCGGTCTGCAGTGGGCATGGCCGGGTAATGCCATGTTGAGTGCGCACGGAAGTGGTCGTCCCTACGCGCATGTGCGCCCATAATGGCCCCCATGGATGATGCCTCGCTCTGCCTAGTATAATGGGACCCCCCATGGATGATGCGTTAAGAATTTAGCCTAGCCTTGCCTATTGAATTGAATTGAATTGAATTGAATTGAATTGAATTGAATTGAATTGAATTGAATTGAATTGGAACATATGAACTCCGTTGGGAGTATATGTAGCACATATCCCTGAGAAGGGGTGTATGGCTTTTTATACACCCTGGGCTACTTCCTGCAAGGGTAGGGTGTAAACTACACCTGCTCTGGGTGCACAAAGTGCACCTGCACACCACTATGTATTCAGGCACCTACCTAAAGGCGCAGACATAGGGGGGAAGATCATCATCATGGCTAGACAAAGGCTAGCCTAAGGGCGTGGCTTCTCAGCAGAGAGTAACTCCCTGCATGGGCACAGCATAATTAAATAAAGCTAGGCATCATCTGGTGTGTGGCACATCATAGGCACACATGCACATGATTAAATAAGGCTAAGGCATCATCTGGTATAGGGCCTGTAGTATAGGCGTACATGTACAAGGCCACGGTGGCTAGGCCTGCTGACTATTCTACACGGGGCATCTGGAGGTGCTGGGGCCGCGGCCGGGGGTCGCTTGCCAGGGCTTGTGGCAGACGTAGATGGTCGCCCCCTTCCATGCAGTACACCGGCTTCCCTGCCGCGGTCTGCCGGAGCTGGAGGTAGGTCGGCCATAGCTCCCGTTGCCGTTGTTGCTGCGCCAGGGTCAAGTCGTCGTCCAAGGTGAAGGGAGTCTTCTCGAGCCGCTTGCAGCGTCTGAGAATTGAAAGCTTGTCTGATGGGCTCTTACAGATGAGAAGAAGCGGGGGCGCCCCTGCCTTACCCCGCACGCGGGGAAGGCGGTGGGCGACCAGCTTGATCTCACCAAGAAGGCCCATGCGATCAAGGATTTTGCTCTCAAACGCACATGCAATTACCTTCTCGGAATTCTCACCTTCCGCCATGTCGAAGTTCTTGACGATGACGTTAAGGCTGCGCTTGGCGAGCTCGGCCTCCTCGCGGAGGTCAAGCGTCTGCCGCTGGAGCTGTACATGCTGCGACGGCGGATCGAGGTGGTGGAGGTGGTGTGCTGCTTAAGCATGTCCGCCCAGGTCGGGATGGGAGGAGCATCACCAGCCAGGCCAGCTCAGTGGAGCTTGGCGGCAATGTCCTTGACCGCCTGGGCGGTGATGCCTGCGGTGTTTTGCAGGCACTTGATAGCGATGGCATTGTCCTTGAGGCGCTGGTCGATGTCGCGGAGCTGGGCGGTGATGGCGTCGGATCGAGGTGCATGGGGTGGTGGCGGTGGAGGAGGCGAGGAGGGTGGAGGTCAGTGGCGGTGGATCAGTAGATGCATGGTGCGGAGCTCGGCAGTCAGCGTGCAACCCAGGGCTGCCACATCTGCAGCTAAGGGAGTCACGCACGTGCTGCTCGACAGCGTCCTTAGGAGGTCGCGGATGGTGTCAGTCACAGCAGTGGGTTCAAAGATCGATCGATCTGGGCGGCAGAGTGTCCGAGGAGGGAGCAAAGGGCGATTTGTTGCAAGTAGGGACGGGCAAGGTTGGGCATCTTTGCAGCCAAGCCGACCGTGCTCAGCACCTGACGGCAGGCAAAGACCCCGGCCCGCAGAATCTTGAGTTGGTATAGCACAATTCTACTAAAACCATGCACGTCCCATGAAATTAAACAGGACGCCGCAGCTGGTCACTTGGACTTTTCTGCCAAAAGTGCTCGTCGATGGTGAAATCTTGAAACTAGCTGGGTGGCTTGGCGGGACGACTGCGTTTGGGCTCAGGAGAGGCCGACGGCGAGGCCGAAGAAGGGCCAGAATGTACATACCACTAAAAGCTTGGGAAGTGGTGCTGGCAGCTGCCTTCCAGGCCGGGCGGCTGGACTCTACTAGGCATACCTTCTTGCGTAGCTTAATTCAGGGCTCAGCGCTGCCGCTAAGCTGCGTTGTGTCGAGGTGCGTTTGCTTGTCATGATATTGCGTAATAGCTTCGGGAAAATAGATCAGCGTGTGCGTCTTAGAAAGACGAAGCGATTGTGACATTCACGGCCGAACTTGGTGCCCAAACGTGAAAGTTATGAGCTCCGCCGTCAGCCATGCCGCTACCTCGTGGCTCGTCACTTATACTTAGCCTTGCCTATGCATGCCGTGGACTTTTCGTGATAGACTCGGCATGGACATGTGCTTTACTAGACGTGACGGGCTCACACCCGGGCAGCGTCCTGGTTTGTCTGTAATATGGAGGCAGATGGTACGCAAGGATAGATGGCAAGTAGTGATGAAGGAGACCTGACCCCCAAGCCTGTGGGGGCTCCGCGTGTGACCGCGTATGGCATTCATAGCGATTCGGGCCGCGGTGCCCACACCCCTGTAACTAGGACCTAGATAGCTTACTACCATCCATTCCATCCCATGTTCCCCTCCCACTGAGGACTTATGCTCACGTGACGCAGTCACGTGTCTATTAATTAATTAATTAATTAATTAATTAATTAATGCATGCAGAGAGGTATACTCTCTGCTGAGATGCCATACCCTATGTAGCCATTGTATAGCCATGATGATCTTCCACCCCATGCCAGGCCTTTGAGCTCAGACTGATTCATCATGGTGGTGCAGGTGCACGTGGTGCACCCCGAGCAGGAGTAGTTTACACCCTATCCTTCGGCAGGAAGTAGCCCAGAATGTAGTTAAAAGCCATATGCCCCTTCTCAGGGATATGTGCTACATGTACTCCCAACGGAGATATGTTACAATTTAAATTTAAATTTAATTTAATCTGAGCCGGTCCTCTACTGTTGCAATGGCAGACGAGGCGGTAGTGACACTGGCGGCTATCCTCAGGGGCAATAACCTCCACCTGTGGACTTCTACCCTGCATTCTACCAATGGGCGGCGGGGCCTGTGGGGAGAAAACAGGAGCATGCCCCACATGAAGGTGCTTATCGCAGACGGCAGCCCATTTCTCCTTGTCTATCATGCGGGCGCAGAGTACAGATAATCCCAGAATTAAGCCCTGCATCCTCAAGCAAACGTGTCACATAGGTCTGTGTCGGTACGGGACGCGCGCGCAAGTTTGCCGGCCAGTGGGTTGCGATTAATTGTAGCCATGCGTAGACTACTGGGATAGCTTTAGTAGATGAATCTGAACTGTGACACGGAGCATAAATCCTCAATATGGAATATCAAGGAGACAGCCAGCGCAGGCCAGAAATCGGGAGAATCCGGACCATGGAATATACATCAATTTGAGATCAGCCAGTGCAGCAGGCCAGAAAATTTCCGGAATATACGGGAATATATGGCCTCGGTGCGGACTAAAGACGGCAATACCCCACCATGTCCGCTGCAGACCGGCGTCTGGCAGGGCTGCGTCCTGTCACCGTATATACCTGTTCATTTATTGTAGTGGATTATGTTGTGTGCCAGGCATGTGCCCGCTTTGCTAGCATTGCTGGCCGGCGTGCCCCTGGCCTCGAGATTTAGAATTCAAGCCCGGGAAAGGGGGGCCGACTACAGCAGAATTCACTCGCTGAGCTTATTCATGCGCCGACGACATTACTCTCCTTGAGCAGCCAGCGTCTGCCCAACTTTGTATGGACTGCCTGGCCCACTCGAGGCCCGGGCTGTTGGTCTCGAAATCAGCCCCAAGACGGAGGCCATGGCCCTCGGCCTGGCCGGCCCCGGCCCCCCACTGAGCTCTGCCTCTTAGAGCTTAGCGACACCCCACTTTCCCTTTCCCGGCCGCTTGATTCGCGGTCGCTTCAAGCTGCTAGGCAGCTGCATGGCTCCCTGACTGCGCGTCTGCGCCGGACGCGACATGACGACCCGGATTGGTATGGCCTGGGCACAGCTCCACTAGCACCATCGCTGGTGGAGCAACCCCGCCCTGCCCCGGACTGTCAAACGCGGTACCTCTTCAAGGTCTTCATCTTGACGATCCTGACCTATGGATCGAGCCGTCGGAGGCGCCGGACGCTGACCGGCAGGAGCTGGAGCAGCAGCTCAATGGCGCGCCGGGTCACCGAAAGATGCTACTGACGTAGTGCGCTCAAATTATTCTATAATCCGTGATCGGCTGCCATGCACATTCACCATGAGGATTTGTATGCTGATTTACTATATTATTACTTATTTGGCACTTGGGCGCGCCTGGGCCTTCCCGGGCACCTCGCACGCACAGATCATGTAGCTAGCACGATGGATAGCTCAGCAGGCACCAAGCCCCCCCAAACTGGGCGTTTTGTTCTCACATGGCATGCCCCGCGGGCCCGGCGCGCGCAGCAGGGGCGCCACCCGTGGACTTTCCGGGATGTATCGATACATAGACTAGGCATGGATATGGGACATACCCACGTTGCAATGGGCTCACGCCAGGGCAGCCGGCCCCCTGCATGGCATGTCTGTAATCTGGAGGCATGCAGATGGTTCGCAAGGATAGTAGGTGGCAGGAAGTAATGAATGAGACCACCCCCAAGCCAGTGGGGGCTCTGCGTGTTACCAAGCCGGTATGGCATTCACAGTGATTCGGACCGTGGTGCCCACAACCCTGTAACTAGGTCTTAGAATATATATATACCTGGAGGGCCAGCGGGCCCCATGGTCGGCGCGGACCTGGACGTCATATTGGCGTCAGCGCTTGTCGGTGGCGCTGACTCGGGCCATGGCTGACATCATGCTCCGCCGTACGCGGGCTGATTTTGCGGTGCAGCAGGGCTATTAGGTTCCTCCCATTAGGCGTTTCCATTGGTCTTATCGTAGTATAGAGCTTTGACATGGCTCTGCATGTATATAGGTTTATAGCTGGGCGTTTGCTTTGGTTTGAGTGATTTCACTCTGCTGTAAGTAATTATATATATTAAAAATATAAGTACTTACAGCAGAGTGAAAGCACTCAAACCAAAGCAAACGCCCAGCTATAAACCTATACACAGAGCCATGTCAAATCTCTAGACTACGATAAGACCAATGGAAACGCCTAACGGGAGGAACCTAATAGCCCTGCTGCACCGCAAAATCAGCCCGCGTACGGCGGAGCATGATGTCAGCCATGGCCCGAGTCAGCGCCACCGACAAGCGCTGACGCCAATATGACGTCCAGGTCCGCGCCGACCATGGGGCCCGCTGGCCCTCCAGGTCCAGCCGGTCCTCCCGGAGCCGGCAACACTCCTTGAAGAAGGCGGAGGTCAGGGGCCCCATGGCCCCAAACTCCTCCAGGACAAAGGGCACCACACGATGGTGCCCGACGTCGCCGTAGGCCAGGAGCTTGGCCCGCTCCGCCCGGTCCGCCGTGTAACCTGCCGTGAGGGAGGGCCCAGCCACGTGGCTAAGAGCCAAGGGCCGTGCCACCGAAACGTCAATAAGATCATATATATTTTAAAAATATAATTACTTACAGCAGAGTGAAATCACTCAAACCAAAACAAACGCCCAGCTAGAAACCTATATACAGAGCCATGTCAAAGCTCTATACTACGATAAGACCAATGGAAACGCCTACTAACGGGAGGAACCTAATAGCCCTGCTGCACCGCAAAATCAGCCCGCGTACGGCGGAGCATGATGTCAGCCATGGCCCGAGTCAGCGCCACCGACAAGCGCTGACGCCAATATGACGTCCAGGTCCGCGCCGACCATGGGGCCCGCTGGCCCTCCAGGTCCAGCCGGTCCTCCCGGAGCCGGCAACACTCCTTGAAGAAGGCGGAGGTCAGGGGCCCCATGGCCCCAAACTCCTCCAGGACAAAGGGCACCACACGATGGTGCCCGACGTCGCCGTAGGCCAGGAGCTTGGCCCGCTCCGCCCGGTCCGCCGTGTAACCTGCCGTGAGGGAGGCCCCAGCCACGTGGCTAAGAGCCAAGGGCCGCGCCACCGAAACGTCAATAAGCAGATGCCGGCCACCCCCCTCAAAGTCCAGCACCACGATGTCAGGCCGGTGGTTGGGGAATAGAAGGCAGCGCCATCCGCATCCTCGGACCGGATGTTGGCGTGGGGGAAGACCGACCGAATCATGGCGAGCACCACCGTCAGGAGGACAGTGTGCAAATACAAATACCAATTCTGATTCTGTTGGCCCCCCATGCAGGCAAGGTAGTGAGTCCCCGTGGGATCCAGCGGCTGCCCACAGCTACCACAAGGCCGCCCGGCCGGAACAAGAGGCTGCGGGGCAAATAGCTGGTGCCGGAGCGCCACCGAGTAGTGGCTGGGAGCCAAGGCGAATGGGGGGGCCATATGGGAAGAGCACGAAGGTACGCCGAGCCCACACTCCGCAAGGAAAGCGAGAACAGCCACGCACGTCCCTGGGCGTTGAGGTCCGCGAAAAGAGCAATCCAATCAGCCGTGTGCAGAATACCCGCGTAGGTTTTCTGGTGTTTATCGATGACGCGAGCAGGGAATGCGGCGGGAGATTGAACGGAGGCGACCGAGGGAGTGCCGCGAGGGAGGTGGCGCTGTACCGCCTGAGCGGCACGGACGGGAGAACAGGCCTGCTGGATCTCAGCATAGGCCTCCTGGATGGCGGTGACGAAGGGCAAAGGGCTGCTGGGGTCCAGGAGGTCAGGCGCTGCCGTAGCCAAAAGGGGCAGGAGCCGGCAGCTTTCCGCCCACGACTGAGCGACGGAGCCCAAAAATGCTGCTGGGGCCAGCCGGGCGGCACGAGTCAGACCGCAGCCACCCATCCGTGCAGGCAGGGAGGCAATGCGAATAGCATGTGGCGGGAGGTCGGGGCCCGGGACCAGCTGCGCCAAGGCCGACTGGATGCGTTCGTCGTGGCCCTCGGCGGCCAGCCGGACCTGAGCCGGAAGAGCGCCCCGGAGCCAGTGAACGACGCGAGGGTGAGCGCAAAACCACAGAAGCAGACCCTTGGTCTGCGAATCATGAAGGCGCGCAATCAAGGGCAGTACCTCAGTGCGTGCCTCGAGGGCGGCCCGCAGAGCATCGATGACAAACGCGGGGTCGCCAACCGGAACGCCGAGGACATCCAACCCATGGAGGCGCTCGTCCCGGCCCAAGAGCTGGGGCGGAAAGCCGGAGCAATCACCTTGGGGCGAGTACACCGCGCACTTGGCCAGGGTCAACTGGAGGTTGATGTCGGCCACCGCGGTCTGCAGTGCCAGCAGAGCCGCGGTGGTGTCCGGCACAGGGCCCAGAAGGTAGATATCATCCAAGTAGGCCTGAATAGCGACCGCCGGGTGGGCCGCCCTCTACTCACCCAACCACCGCCCCGACATTACCGTGCTTGACTACGACGGGCAGGGTTGCCACCTGCTCATCGATGTCTCCGTGGCTCGGCCGCTTTCCGGTCGCCACATCCTCCGGGCGGCTGTGGATGCCGGCGCTGCTGCCGCTGTGGCTGAGCGCGACAAGTTTGCCTCCTACGGCAATGTGGGGCCCCACCGGGTCATCCCCTTTGTCCTTGAGGAGTTCGGGGCCATGGGCCCCAAGACAGCGGAGTTTTTCCACGAGTGCTGCCAGCGCCGTGAAGACCGCCTCGACCTCGAGGGTCAGACCGCCCCGTGGTCGGCCCGCACGTGGTCCTCGTATTGGCGGCAGCGTCTGTCACTCGCCCTCACTCGCACCGTGGCTGATGTGTTATTCCGCCGCACCCGGGCCGACTTTGTCGCGACCCATGCGGTCTAGATTCCTTCCAGGCCTGCATGGTGGGCCGGCAGCGCTGTTGCTGCGTGTATTTTTTTATGTATAGTTAGTTGTACCTTGTGCCGCTGGCGTGATCCTTGGATGTCTGTGTCAGATTACTATTAATTTCTTCAGGGTTATTCTCCCAGTTCTCGGGTTTTTCCTTATGTTGCATGCCTATCTCACCTCCGTAATCTATCATTCTCAATGAATATATATATGGCGCTGCCTTCTATTCCCCCAACCACCGGCCTGACATCGTGGTGCTGGACTTTGAGGGGGGAGGCCGGCATCTGCTTATCGACGTTTCGGTGGCGCGGCCCTTGGCTCTTAGCCACGTGGCTGGGGCCTCCCTCACGGCAGGTTACACGGCGGACCGGGCGGAGCGGGCCAAGCTCCTGGCCTACGGCGACGTCGGGCACCATCGTGTGGTGCCCTTTGTCCTGGAGGAGTTTGGGGCCATGGGGCCCCTGACCTCCGCCTTCTTCAAGGAGTGTTGCCGGCTCCGGGAGGACCGGCTGGACCTGGAGGGCCAGCGGGCCCCATGGTCGGCGCGGACCTGGACGTCATATTGGCGTCAGCGCTTGTCGGTGGCGCTGACTCGGGCCATGGCTGACATCATGCTCCGCCGTACGCGGGCTGATTTTGCGGTGCAGCAGGGCTATTAGGTTCCTCCCGTTAGGAGTTTCCATTGGTCTTATCGTAGTATAGAGATTTGACATGGCTCTGTATAGAGGTTTAGACATTATAGCTGGGCGTTTGCTTTGGTTTGAGTGATTTCACTCTGCTGTAAGTAATTATATTATTAATATATATAGCTAGCCCAGCGGAGTGCCTGATCAGAATATAGCTAGCCCCATCCATCCAAACCCATCCCATCCCATCCCATCCCATCCCATCCCATCCCATCCCATCCCATCCCATCCCATCCCATCCCATCCCATCCCATCCCATCCCATCCCATCCCATCCCATCCCATCCCATCCCATCCCATCCCATCCCATCCCATCCCATCCCATCCCATCCCATCCCACTCGACTGTGACTGAGGACTTATGCTCATGTAACCCTGTTACGAGTTATAATCACCTGGTCTGTGCGGGCAAGGTGGCCGGCAAGAGGAGGCGGCGGTGTCGGGTGACAAGAGAAGCTTCTAGGTCCGATATTGGGGTTCATCCTCATATAAGCCATGTGCTTATATGGGCACGCCGCTTCACTGTCGGAAAGCAGCCTACTTGGTGAATTAAGGATAGAGATTTGCATCTAGATTCTTTGTAGTGTATATAGCAGATGGATGCCCAGGTGGCAGACCATGTTGACCGTAGGTGTCTGCATAGTGGATTGGTCATTTTGAATGTGTCTCTAAACAACTGTCAAGTACATGCATGGTCTAACATCGCATGCACGCAAGCTTCCCTGCCAGGAAAACGCACGATAATGCCTTGGACTAGAAAATGTTCAACGGCAACAACAAGTGATAGTCTGGTGGTTTGCTTCAATCCCTAGATGAATGCCCAATTCTGACATGCATACACTACGCGATGTGATCATTCATGCGCGCACAAAGAATGTGACGACATGCCCTAATGGAAGCCCACGGTTGCAGATTGAAGCTTGTCAGAAAGGGACTTTTCTCCTTGGCAAGCGGCTCTCACCACAGCCAGGCAGGTAGCACACAGTGATGATGTGGCACTGTAGTGGCCAGCTTGCCTGCTTTTGTCCTGTAGATTAAGGGTACCCATTGGCGCGGGTTCCCTAGATCGGGTCGTTACTGCCACGGCTGGATTGTTCTCTCTGGCAGTGAATGGCACGGTTACTGTCGCACGCGGCAACAGCTGTGCCAAGGTTGCCTGCACATTCATGGGAGGGTGACCACCATGCACATGGCGCACAGCGAAGTTACAGCCACAGCAGCACGTGGGATGGGAATGGTCACATTTCTGTAGTTTTGGAAGATCATGATTTTGTTACTGCCGGCATTGCAGCCATGGATCAAGTCCAGGACAGGTGGGACACCTTTGTCTTATAAAATGAAAGCTGGGGTGTAAGCAAGCCCTTTTTGACTTATGTCAATCAGGTGTCACAGCCATGGATCCGTGACACAAACAAAAACAGATCATATTGGTCTAGTTCCAGAACAGCGCAAGGGCTTGCTGTGCCCGCCGAGTCCTGCGGTAACGACTCAAGCCCAAACGTTTTGCAGGATGTGCACTGCTGTCTTGGAATTGTACACTGTGCAATGCCTGCATGCAACAGGCAGGTGGGTTTGGCCCGTGCGTTTGTAAAGAGATCACCCTTGCCGAGAATACGGCCAGGACAGAAACACACAGAAGCGCCAGGCAACAGGCCTCCGCGCCTGGTAGCTAGCAAGCATGTTGGTGGCAGCTATTCAATCCTAATAAAGTGGGATACAACCATTGGCCAGTCCTTTGCAAGACTCTGTGCAATGAAGCCAGTACTAGTTACATGTCCACACTCAACCATGCAGCAGGTGCGGTGGGGGGGGAAAAGAAACTGTGGGAGAAACATGACCAACAAAGTGCCAAATGGTGCTCGGTGCACGCGTACGTCAGGCAGGGCAGAAGGACCGGCCGCACACTCTAACTGGCCACCGGTCAAATGGATCGCGTGCTCACCCCCGCATCCTGCCTGGCTGATCGAGTTACAAGCGCCCGTGTTCCTGAGTCCCATGCAGCTGCCCTAGGGCATGTCCTCACCTGCCCTAAGCCATGAAAGGTGAGTAACCCAGAGGTGCCGTACGCCATATAACATGAGCCGGATGTCCTTATTTTCTATGTCTCCTTGCCGCATCTCTCCTTACCTAAGCCAGAAAGAGTGGCAAGCTCGCGTACCTCAGAGCAGCCCCGAACGAGTCGCCTCAGGAACCGGCTGGCATCCGCAGACGCCGCCCCCTGACCCTCATCACCCCCTTGCTTCTCTGCCTCTCTCACCGTGGTTTGTCTGCTGGGCACCGATTGGCCCTCACCCGCATCACCACTGGGGCAGCCTCCCTCTTGGCTACCACCAGGTGCCTTGCCAGGGTGACCACCGTCGGCATGTTCAGGGAAGAGGGCGGCGCGCGTGTGGCAAAGCGCCAGGTGTCCCGGCAGCGCGCCACGGGACACCGCCAGGTCCAGTGCGCCAGTGGCAAGGGAGCGCACATACTCCTCCACCATCGACGGCGATGGCTGGGGGGATGTGTGTGTTGTGTGAGCAACCGCATGAGGCCCATTGCAAGTGCCATTGTGCCACGTTAATCACACAAGGGCGTGAAACACCTGCACGAGCGAAACCGCAGCCGCATGCTGGCGGAGTGGAGGCAAAGAGGTAGCAGCTGCGACAACGAGCCCATGGGTACATTGTGGATGCCGGTTGGTCCGCTAGTGACCGGTTGGTTCAGGCAAAGCGGCTGGCAAAGCAGTTACAGGTACTTAGTGCTATCCCACAAGTGCTTGCAAAACTAGTTGTCGTAGTTCAGCCAACGTGGTTATCCGAACCACAGGTAGAACATCTGTAGTCTATCATGCGAATGCCAGCATGAGACGTTGCAAAATGACATTCTCTTCTATAGTATATCCCGACTGAACCCCCCCCACATTCCCCCCCATCCACACCCCCAATTTGACAGGTGGCAACGCCCCGCTCACCTCGGGAGGGTCCAAGTACGCAGCAGCGCCGCCCACACACTCATCCACGGGTGGCAGCAGGTAGAGCGAGGAGGTGGCCTCTAGCGCCCGCCACGTGGTTCGACGGATGCCAGGGGGACAGGTGCCCGGCCGCAGGAAGAGTGCCAGTTGGCGCCCGTACAGGCGGTCGCCGTAGGAGGCAGCCGCAAAGTTGTCCGCCTGGTGGGGAAGGGAGGGGAGAGAGGAGAGGGGTTTGGGGATGATGAGTAAGGGAGGGGGGTCAGAGAGGGGATCCGCATGGTCAAAAGGGAGGGGGACCCAGACGCATGCCTCAGCTGCAGACACCGTCCTAGGAGTCAGGTTAGCATCCCACGTGTTTAAATATCGAATATGCATGGCAGTGAATATGGGGGTTGTGGGTGAACCCTGGGTATGCCCCTAAAAACACTCATGGGGAGAGGCCTTTATATTCTCCATCTCCGGCGCCTCTAAATGCGTTCCCAGCCTATCTGTGGGCTCTGGACCATGGGGCAGCCTTACTGCATCCGCCACGCTTTTGCTATGCCGAAGCTTTGTTGCACCCACAGTTGCGCCCGCACCATGATGCGGAGAGAGCGCTTTGTGGCCTACCCAGTTAGGGTAGTGAGAGAAGCTAGGGCGCCCTCCCTCCTCATTGAGTATAAGGATTGAAGGTTCCTTTTTTGGCACCCACGTGACGCAGTCTACGTGACAATTCATTAAATAATGCATGCCAGTGGCATCCCCAGTGGTGGCGCCATGCATGCCCGCTAATGGATGAACAGACAAGCAGGCGTCACCCGCCGCACCCACCAGCTTGACGCCCAACGCCTCTGATGACGCGCTGTCAGGAATGGTCAGCGGCACGCTGGCTGCCACCGCCTCTACCACTGCTGCCGGTGCTGTGTTTGTGTCCGCTGATGCGTTGGCAGATGCTGCTGCTGGCCCCGCCAGCTCGCCACTGCTCTCCCGCCTGGTCGATGACTGCCGGTTTCCGTCCCCTGCGCAGCCACCGTCGCGGGGTGCACTGCTGAGGCGTCCACAGTAGGCGTCCTGCAGGGCGGCCAGTAGCCACTTGACGTCTGGGCGGCAAGCGGTGGCGCACGCAAATAGGGGGGCCGGCGTCACATTACACGGCACGCACACGTGGGCCAATCCAGGTACGCACACCTGGGCCGACGCAGGCATGCGCACATGCAGGTGTGGTGAAAGATACATGGGTTACCTGGACAAAGGCCAAAATGGCTTGTACACGCAGCCACATTGTAGCAACCGTGACGACACTGCGGATGCTGCTCGTCCGGCGCCCAGCTGATACCTCCCAACAGCTGATCACTCGGGAGGTCCGCTCTAGCTGCCTGTTGCTGGACGGTAGAGCTAGAGTGGTGGCTGTGCAAAGCTATGGTGGGCATGCGGCTATGTGGTTCATCTCGGCACTGCTCGGCAGTGCCATCGGAAGCCTGGGGGGGAAACTCCCACAAACAGGGTGCAGCCTGTATGGTCAGCCTGCCAAGGTCCGCAAGCGTGACAGGTGTCAGAACTCAAATGAATAGGCTCGCTCGTGCACCTGCACCTGCGTGACCACCTGCGCTGCGACGACTCGTTCCACTCTGTGGCACATCACCCCAGAGTGTGGCAGCTTACCGTGGAGTGTGGCGCACGGTTCTACTTTGTGCGCTCTCCCCCCGTTCTCTCACCCTTCGTTTGAGCAATGCCTCCTCCCCCCGTTCTCTCACACGTGCTTGTTTGAGCAATTCCTCCTCCCCCCGTTCTCTCACCCGTGCTTGTTTGAGCAATGCCTCCTCCCCCCGTTCTCTCACCCTTGCTTGTTTGAGCAATGCCTCCTCCCCCCGTTCTCTCACCCGTGCTTGTTTGAGCAATGCCTCCTCCCCCAGTTCTCTCACCCGTGCTTGTTTGAGCAATTCCTCCTCCCCCCGTTCTCTCACACGTGCTTGTTTGAGCAATTCCTCCTCCCCCGTTCTCTCACCCGTGCTTGTTTGAGCAATGCCTCCTCCCCCCGTTCTCTCACCCTTGCTTGTTTGAGCAATTCCTCCTCCCCCCGTTCTCTCACCCGTGCTTGTTTGAGCAATTCCTCCTCCCCCCGTTCTCTCACCCGTGCTTGTTTGAGCAATGCCTCCTCCCCCGTTCTCTCACCCTTGCTTGTTTGAGCAATGCCTCCTCCCCCCGTTCTCTCACCCGTGCTTGTTTGAGCAATGCCTCCTCCCCCAGTTCTCTCACCCGTGCTTGTTTGAGCAATTCCTCCTCCCCCCGTTCTCTCACACGTGCTTGTTTGAGCAATTCCTCCTCCCCCGTTCTCTCACCCGTGCTTGTTTGAGCAATGCCTCCTCCCCCCGTTCTCTCACCCTTGCTTGTTTGAGCAATTCCTCCTCCCCCCGTTCTCTCACCCGTGCTTGTTTGAGCAATGCCTCCTCCCCCCGTTCTCTCACCCTTGCTTGTTTGAGCAATTCCTCCTCCCCCGTTCTCTCACCCGTGCTTGTTTGAGCAATTCCTCCTCCCCCCGTTCTCTCACACGTGCTTGTTTGAGCAATTCCTCCTCCCCCCGTTCTCTCACCCTTGCTTGTTTTAGCAATTCCTCCTCCCACCTTTCTCTCACCCTTGCTTGCTTGAGCGGCTCCTCCCTGCATCACAGCCCCAGCTAGTGGTCCTACTCCAAACGGCATTAGCTTGAATGGTTGCTGCACTGGCCCGTGGTCCCTCGTTCCACATCCACCTCATCCCGCAGGCTGCCAAGCATTCTTAACGCCGGCCATGCACCACCAAATGCAAGCGTAGAGAACTGTCGCAATTCCGCCCCCTACCTACCTGGTTGCAGGAAGGCGGCAGAGGGCGACAGGAAGGCCTGGCAGAGGAAGAGGAACTTGTCGGTGGGGGCGAGGGGCCACACCCGTCGGGAGTGCGCCAGCTGTCACAAGCCACGGGTGACCGGCAGTCATGGAGGGTACGGATGCCGGACAAGCGCAGCAGCTAAAACGAGCGTTAGACATTGCTAGTCATTACTATTGCTAGTCATTACTATCTGCGTGGCAAAGAAAATCGCACGCATGGCAGCAAGAGAAGCCCCACCGATGGCCGCATCTGCAGGAGGCTCCCACCAGCCCAACGCAGGCAGTAACTCCCCATCCATCCTGTGCGAACCACGCGGACGCAAATACTCCTTAATACCACAGCGTCTGTGCGAACCACGCGGACGCAAGCATTCCTCAGATGCCATCGCAACTACATGTGAATGCAAGTATTCCTTTAATACCACCGCGTCTACTTGATAGCACCTGATCTGCTGGTGCCGTCACCACAGTGAATGCCATCACACATGACACCATGGACCAAGGTGGGAGCCATCCATTTGCTCACATACTACTACCTTGCCCCCCGGGTGTGTGAGCGACACCTTGCAATCCCTCCAATTGTCAGCTGCAACCTCATCGTGTATAAGCATGCTTTGACACCAACGCAGGAAATGCGCAGCCAATCTGACGCCTCACCTCCAGCACCAGCAGAAATGCGCAGCCAGCGCGGAACTCCTGATGCCGACCCGCCGCGACCGAGCGCGCCAGCACTGCCTCTAGCATCCTCTCGTCCGTCACCAGGTTGCCCTGCGCGTCCCTGGGCAGGCCCTGGCCCACGGCCACCCCACAAAGCGGGCTGAGCAGCCACGTGGGCGGCAGCGGGAAGCCCTGCCCCGAATATGCCTTCACCAACACCCCTGTCCCTTCCAACAACTCGCCCGCCGGCACGATGCTGCCAGCTGGTGCCGCGTTGCTGCCCTCCAGGAACGCCACCGAGGCACCAGGATGACGGCGCCCCTCACGCCAACCCGCTTCACCGGCACCAGCACCAGCAACGCTGCCATCTGCATCATCGTCATCATCCCCACCAACATCACCGTCATCATCACTGTCATCCTCCCCCTCTCCTCTTGCTCCCGCATGCCAGAAGTGGGTGTAGTGGTAGGCCAGGCGGGTAGCCAGGGGCGCCACATCCGCCATCAGCGCAGCCATGCGCGCCTGCAACCACGTCAAGGCCTGTGCGCCATTGCTGCCTTCCTCAGTTCTCCGTGTGCTGCTCCCCTCCTCCTCTGTCACCAGCCGCAATGCGGACCCTAGGCCCGCCATCTGCCCCGCTCGACGGGCCACGAGCTGAAACAAGCGCAACAAGCGCGCGGGGGCCAGCGCCACGCCCAGCGCGCAGCGGAACAGGGCGTAGTCCATGGGGCCTGACAGCTGGGGCAGCGCCAGCAGAGCATCCGTCTCCGCAAGAAACGATGCATCGACGTCATCACCCAGGGACGCCTCACCGGGGGCCTTGTCACCCTGGAAGCTTAGGTCATCCCGGCAGGACGCGCCCGTAGAGGTACGTGACAACTTGTAAGGAGAGGCCGCGGGTCGGGCCATGCCATCCCCATCCATTGCCCAGACGTCTGGAGGCACGTCGTGTGCACTGAGTCCATGCAACACCTGCTCGTTGCCACCCCCCTCTCTGCTAACGCTGCCCGCTGATGGCGCTGATTCCTGCGCGGTGCCAGCCACCGACCAATCCAGCGCTGCCAGGTGGACCAGCAGCCAGTGGTGCATGCGGGACGCCAGCACCAGGGGGGTGGCGGACCCTGGTCGTGTGTTCGTCATTGCGTCGCCATCCGTGGGGGTGGCTGCAGCAGATAGGGCGTCATGGCCCTCACTGGATGCTCCTCCCTTCCCCTGCCATCCCAACGCCCCCTGCTGTTGTGGCGGATGTTCCTGTGGTCCCAGGGATGATGCCATCGTCGCCGCCACGGCCAACGCACGTGCCCGCTGCCAGCCTAACCTCAGCGCGCCAAACCACCCTGCGGGCATGGCCCAATACTCCCAGCGTGTGCCCGACGCGAGCTGTACGGCTGCCAGCAGGCGCACGAGGGCAGTGAGGAGGGACGCCGCAAGGATGCCGTGGCGGTGGCTTGAGAAACAAACCTGCGACGCGCAAGCCTGCGCCAGAGGACCGTGTGAACAAGGAGTCGAGGTTGCTGCCACGGGCCGCGGTTGCGCCTCCGCTGATCCTGGCGGCGGCGATGATGGTTGCCCTGTCCCCACGCAGCTGCAGTTGTTGTTGTGGTCCCTTGCCCCTTGTGAGTGTTGCGCATCAAAAGCCACTGCGAGCAGGTGGGACCAGCAGGGGGATGTCGCCACGGTCGCACCTGCTGGCGTCTGCCCGCCTGCCTGCGAGACGTGCGTGCCGGCCACACGGACACTCGCGCGTGTTTCTGGCGGCCGCACGTCGAATGCCAGCATCAATCCACTCGCGAGCAGCAGCGGGACGGCTCGGCTCCACAAGGGAGGTTGCGGCCCGACCACGGCATCATCACCCCATGCAGCCGCAGCCTGGTCGCCCTGCCCCCCCTCAGCCGCTGCTTGGCCCCATGCCGCCGGGTTCAAGGCCATGTGCAGCGGCCGACCCGGTGCACCAACTCGCGCAGGAGACGATGCCGAGGAGGATGGGGCGCTGATGCCACAATGGTCCCGGGCCACCCCCTCCCGGTCCCCTCGTACGCACTCATCCGCGCCCATCGTCGTGCGGACACACCCATCCCCGCCACATGTCATGCGGGGGCCAGCCGCCACACACATGGCACCCGTCCCCGTCGCTTGCGCCGCGTCCACCAACGAGACGGTCACGAAGAGCGCGTACATCGCGGACAGCGCATGAAGCGCGGACGCCAGCACGCCGCACCCGTGCAGGCTGGCCAGGCGCGCTGGTATTGTGCTGGCACCTCCCTGGCTGACGGCCAGGGTATCTGCCGATGGGAAACCCTCATCCGATTTCAGAACCAGCCGCTCCACCACGCCCGGGTGCAGCCAGCGGCAGGCAACGTTCATCAACGGGGTAATGTCAGCCAGGGACAAGCGAGCGGAGGTGGTGACACCTCCTGTGTGCAGCTTGCTGCCAGCTGTCCCACCCGCATCGCCCGGTGGCCGCGGGGGTTTGCCCTTCCCCCGGTGCTCCGATGGAGGTTGCCCGGCACTTGAACCGGTGCCACCTGTGGTGGATGATGGCCCAGAAAGCGCCTCGCCCCCCTGTCCAGGTGCCGGCAGGTTCCTCAGCATCAGCTCGAGACCACACAGGACCAGACAGGCCTCCTGGCAGCGCGGCTCAAGGAGAGAAGCTGCCACGTCACATGTCTCCGCACCATGCAGTGAGGGTGGTGGATGCCTCCCGCTGCGCTCCTCCTCATGTTTGGGTTTTACCTTGGATTCGTCATCCTTGGATTCAACACCACTGGGCAGGTGCAAGGCACACAACCCGCCACGTTTAGGGTACGGGGGGAGCAAGCCAGCTGGTGGCTGTAGGATGGCCATCAAGGATGGCAGCATTACCCGCGTGGGTGCGTCCACCAGCTCCGCGCCGTAAGCCGCAAGTACACGCCACAGGCGCAGCAGCTCTAGCCGCAGGCAACGGGTTCCCATCAACAACGCACTAGTGGCTGAGGGCGCAGCTGATGGGTGGGTGCTCGGTGGATGAGTGCTGGCCACGGCAGAAGTGGCTGATGCGTGGTCAGGGCATGCAGTGGCGTTGAATGCGTCCATGGGGGATGGCAGCATGGTCAGCAGATGTGCCGCGGACATCAGCAGCCCCGACTCCTCGAACACAAGCGCTGCTTCCTTGCTCGCCATGCACAGCACCTGCGGGGATGGCACGCGATGGCAACAAGCAATGCACGATATCATCAACAAGCAATACGGATATCATCCACAAGCAATACAGATATCATCAACAAGCGATACGGATATCATCAACAAGCAATACGGTCCCAACAAGCACACGGGAATCATGGGCACAGGTGGGCGCCACAACAATCAATACGGTCCCAACGAGCACAATCACTACAAGTCGTGAGCTAACGCTTGTATCATCTTGAGCTACGTAGGCCATGGGTTGAGGTCACAGGCCCTATGACCGCAACAGCTGCGCCCTGCGAGCGTGGCAAAGACCGAGGTAAGACGGCTGGTCGATGACAACATGCCAAGCAAGGCTGTCTGCTGGTTACAAGCACATCCCACGCCGCTGCTTGCGCTCCTGCCTCAAGCAGCTCCTACTCGACATGTAATGCGCCACCCACAACAGATGCCCCCCCCCCAAGGCATGCCCCATCTGGTGAAGCGCTGCCTTCAGCGGCAAAGCCGGTACGCACGGTGCCCCCTACACCCAACCGTGGCTCCCCTTGCATGCGGCCTCCCCTTGACGAGCGTGCCTGATCAAAAGCTGCCGAAAGTGGCCTGGCCTGACCATGACCCGTGGTGTCTCACCTTGACCAGCTTGACGGCCTTTGCCATCGTGCGCGCCTTGGCTGCGTCCATCCTTGGGCCGGTCGCCGCACCATCAGGTATAGGGGCAGGCGCACCCGCTGAGGCTGAGACAGCGGCGTTTGCTGGTGCGGCCGGTGAGCGTGGCGGCAGGCAGCAGGAAAGCAAGGTCTCCACCAGGCGGGGGCAGGCCATGACGGCGGCGGCGGCGGAGGGGCCGTGCCGCGCACAGGCCAGCAGGACAGAGAGCAGGGGGTCGACGGCGGAGGGGATTTGGAGCACCTGGAAGGGGGTGATGTGCGCAGAGAGGATATATGTTCACCATCATGATCAGCATGATTGTGGGTGAACCCTGGGTATGCCCCTAAAACCCCTCAGGCTCCGGGAGAGGCCTTTAAATTCTCCCACACCGGCGCCTCTGAATGCGTTCCAAGCCTGTCTGTGGGCTCTGGACCATGGTGCAGCCTTACTGCATCCGCTATGCTTTTGCTATGTCGAAGCTTTATTGCACCCACAGTTGGGCCTGCACCATGATGCAGAGAGAGTCCTCAGTGGCCTGCCCACTTGAGGCAGTGAGAGAAGCTCGGGCGCCCTACCTCCAGTTAAGTAATGCGATACGCATTACTTTTGCACACTTGCAGGTATGCAAAAGTAATGCGTATCGCATTACTTAACTAAAATTGGGCCGCGTGGCGAAATTCCGGCGTTCCGCACACACCGCTCGTTACCGAGGTGACTCGATTAATTATGACTCGGCTATTCCCAGCCTCATGCCATAATTCCTGTTTCGACTTGGCCTACCCGGCCTCCGCCAAACATAGAAATCCACAAATATTTCGGCTCGGCCTCCCAGGCCTACCCGCCGCAGATATTTCCGTGCCTCCGAGCGGAACCGAACCAGGTACCCCTTCTTGTTGTGTATAGGGGTTAAAAGTTCCTTTATGGACACCCACATGATGCAGTCACGTACTTTTACTTAATCAATTAATCATGATCAGCATCATCAGCAGGACGGCAGACCTTAATCAATTAATCATGATCAGCATCATCAGCAGGACGGCAGACCTTAATCAATTAATCATGATCAGCATCATCAGCAGGATGGCAGACCGAGACAAAAATGCACGCCTGCACGACATGCTGCCATCCGCACAGTGGCTTGAGTACGCTTACCAGAGCGAGACCTGCATGAGCAGGGCATACACCACACTGAGAAAAAAAAACATCGCCACCATAGCCATGGATGCGGCAAGCAAATGTGCACCTAGATGTTGCCGGAGAATATCACACAATGCAGGCACACATGCCGTCGCCCGCAGTGCGTGGATTGCTTGCCTTCAGTACGTGATGTCATCCGGTGGGTGATGTCATAAAAATGTCATCCTATCGTGCTGTCATCCGAGGATGCAGCATGCAACATCCACTGGTGGTGATGTACTCATGCTTGTAACGTAGAGCACCAACCGACCACTACGCCCACGCCATGCGAGGAATACGGCATGCCATAAACAGCAACGGTTGCCGCCCATAGTACGCAGGAAGAAAAGTACTACTTTGCCCAGTTCGTTTGCACACACTACCACAACGTCAGCCGCGCGCGCTAATGATCCCACGTGCCATACACCAAGCATACTCGGTCGAGCGGCTCACCTCCAGTACATAGCGCGCACGCGGTAGCAGCCCCATGCGCATTAGCCCGGCCACTGCGTCCACCTGGCAGAGCTCCGCATCGCCCTTGACCGTCCGGCCCACCTCCTCCTCCTCCTCCAGGGGGGTGCCCAGCCAGCCCTCCCCCACACTGCGGCCCCCTCCTTGTGCCACCGCCGCGTCCACCGCTGCGCGCACCAGCTGCTCGCCCACATCTTCTGCTGGGGCGCGCCACATGCCCTGCGCGTCGCGGGTCGCGGGGGCCGACGCGATGCCGCGTTCTCCGCCGCGGATGTCCTGAGGCGGGGAACATGCGGGGTCATGCGGGTAGTGGGGGTGCTAATCTAGATGAGGCAGATCTAGGACCAGACAACAGAAGAAGCAGGCACAGGGGCGTAATGTCCACTCGGCCCGACAAAACAAACGGTAACAACCCTTAGAAACATTACAATGACTGGTAGACTGACGAACACTAGTGAGCTTGTGCAGAACTCGTAAGCCCATTCGTGCAACGCGCACACAAGTCACTTGTTGCCACAGCAGACGCGATGATATTTGCGGCACATGCCACCCTGCTGCAAGGGCCAAGGAGGCACGGTCACCCCGGCACCATCAAGGGTTTAGGGTACGTGAACCCCGGCACCATCAAGAGGCGTGCGTGAACCCCGGCACCATCAAGAGGCGTGCGTGAACCCCGGCACCATCAAGAGGCGTGCGTGAACCCCGGCACCATCAAGAGGCGTGCGTGAACCCCGGCACCATCAAGAGGCGTGCGTGAACCCCGGCACCATCAAGAGGGGCACGTGAACCCCTGTGACAAAACGTTGAGAGTGCGCTTCTCAAATAGGCGGGGCAGCTTACAATCGAGTTGGCGGCGATGAGTTGAATGGAGCTTCCCTCTTTGTCTGCGTGCCATGCTCATCTCTCAATGTGGACAATTTTGTCTCCCCTCCCTCCCCGCCCCCCTCCTCGTCCCCACCATTCCCAATCAAGGCCGCCCACCTCCCCTACCCATTCTCACGCAAGCGAACCCTCCCCTTCACCCACCTCCACCGCGTCCGCAACCAACGACACCCACCCACCTCCACCGCGTCGACCACCAGCCACACCCACCCACCTCCACCGCATCTGCAACCAGCCACACCTACCCTCCACACCCAACCATTCCCAAGCAAGGCCACCGACCTCCCCACCCATCCCCAACCACACCCACCGCGCCCGCTCACCTCCCCTACCCATCCCCACTCAAGGCCACCCACCTCCCCTACCCATTCTCATGCAAGCGAACCCTCCCCTTCACCCACCTCCGCCGCGTCCGCAACCAACCACACCCACCCACCTCCAACGCGTCGGCTGCCTCCTCGAGTGTGGGGGAGCTGAGCAGCGCCGCTGTCGCGTGGGCTGCTGCCGCCACCACGGTGTCGTGTGCATCATCCAGCGCCATCCTGAGCGTTGCGACGCCAGTAGGAAACACAGGGCAGCGGACGCACGTGTGACCAGCAACAAGCACGCATGAGTGCACATGTGGCAAGCATGCATGACTGCACGTGTGACAAGCATGCATCAGCGCATGCGTGACCAGCATGCATGAGTGCACATGTGGCAAGCATGCATCAGCGCATGCGTGACCAGCACACATGAGTGCATATGTGGCAAGCATGCATGGCTGCACGTGTGACCAGCACGCATGAGTGCATATGTGGCAATCACGCATGACTGCACGTGTGACCAGCACGCATGAGCGCACGTGTGGCAAGCATGCATGACTGCACGTGTGGCAAGCATGCATCAGCGCATGCGTGACCAGGCGTGGCGGTATCCGGGGCCATTATCTGACAAGGCGTTGCGGTATCCGGGGCCATTATCTGACAAGGCGTGGCGGTATCCGGGGCCATTATCTGACAAGGCGTGGCGGTATCCGGGGCCATTATCTGACAATGCGTGGCGGTATGTGGGGAATTTACTGTCATGGGACCGGCATCAATGGACCAGCGCGTTGCTGCGGATGCATGAGTGCCCGCCCGCCCGCCCGCCCGCCCGCCCGCCCGCCCGCCCGCCCGCCCGCCCGCCCGCCCGCCCGCCCGCCCGCCTGCACCCCACCTGCCAGGCCACTGCCCAAAGCATTGCCCCTGCGACCTGCGGCAGACCGACACGTGACAAGCATGCATGAGCGCATGCAACCTGTGGCATGTGGCATCCGATGCCGTCAACACCCTGGCCACCGCCGTCAACACCCTGGCCACCGCCGTCAACACCCTGGCCACCGCCGACCACATCCTGGCCACCGCCGACCACATCCTGGCCACCGCCAACAACACCCTCAGCGCACCGCCAGCCAAGGCCTGTTTTGCGGACGATGCATGGAAGCCAAACGTGCATCGCAGCAGGTAAACAGGCACCCACCATGCACCTGCCACTGCAGCGACGTACGGGTACTTGGTTGTCTCAATGGAAACTGCCGGAGGCCTGTCGGAAGGCCGACCTCCCTACCAATATCGGTGAGGCTGCTTAGCAACCTAGCCACGGAACCACCTACCGGAGGCATGTCGGAAGGCCGACCTCAACGCTGACGGCAAAGTCGAGCAGCCTCCCCCACTGGGATGCGGACTGCTGTTCGACACTCTCGCCATCGGGCAGCCCTTCTCCACCCCCCGCTACCCCCCCACGGCTGCCCTCGCCATCCGCGTGGTGATTGGTGGTTGCGTGGCTGGTGATGTGGCGGCTGCCGGCATACCCCTTGACCACCAGGTGTGCATGCAGTGCCCGGTCAGCGTTGGACAGCACAGCCGTGATCATCTGAAGCGCGGCCACACGCTGGCCCGCCACCTGGCAGGTGGGCGACGGCCAAGGAATGACATGTGGACATCGATGGCATTGATTGGCATCTGCGCATCCATGATGGGCAAGCAAGGTTGATCAGTTGGTCACACACTACGGGAGCTGACGTCGCCGCAAAGGACATTGTCCCTTAACAAGGGCCAGTCCCATGGCACCCAACATGACACCATGGGGGGCACCCGCCTATGCCCAACCCCACCCTATGCCCAACGCCACCACAATCATAGCAATGGCATGCCGTGCCCGCGGGTGCAATAGTGCAAAAAAAAAGAAGAAGAAAACCGAACAAACCGGGGCCGCCGCCTCCCACTTGGGGCAACAAGAGGGGATGCAGAGGAGAACTGGAGAAGGGAGCACCGCCCTATACCGGGGCATGAGGCCTTAATGGATGCCGGACTGGTGTTGTTTATACTAGTCTTAAATTTGTAGTATATGCTACTATGTCGATAAACATATCTTATCATGAGTGAAATCACAAACTATGTAAAGTGAGAACATGCACAGCGTGAAACAGAGAGAACCCTAGCAAGGGAAGTTACCTGATCATTTGCATAGTCAACAGCAACATAATTACAACAAATATATACTACTACGCGCACATCTCTAAAATATAACAGTACACTCCCTATACAGCTACACACACATACACCATACTCTGAACACTACATGACTCGCCACCCACCGTGCTGCGCGCGAGCGCCACCAGCTCGCGCCAGCTGTACCCGAGCTCCTCGCTGGCGGTGCCGGCACGCAGCGGGTCCCGCTCCACCACGCTGGTGGGGGCGGGCAAGGCCGTCGCAGTGCTGGCATCTGCCCCCTCCCCATCCCCCTCATCCTCCTCCGCGAACACCCGCATCGGCCACCCTTGCATGTTGAAGCGGATGCGCGCCGGGTCCCATCCCCTGACCACCTCACTCGGGGCGGCTGCAGCGCCCGCCTCTGGACATCTTCCTGCAACGCCCGCCACTGATCCTCCCTTGACCGCAGTGCCACCTGGAGGGACAGCCACCTGCGCGCCCGCCACCTGGCCATCCCCCGCCTGTGTTGCAGGGAGCGTGGTCGGAGATGAAGGGGGCGGATGCGGGGGCAGCGCAGCAGCTTCAGCACCGGCACTGCATACGCTGCCAGGACCACTGCTGGCATCATGCACAGGCCACCGGTTGCCCGTGCCCTCGGGCAACCCCGCCACCCCATCCCACGTCGCCTGTCCGCTGGCCTCCCCTGCTGCCAGCCGCCAGAAAGGGTTCCCGGCCTCCTGCGCTTGGGAGCCAGCGCCAGAGTTAGCGACCGCCGCATCCCCCGCTTGGCCATCCCTTTCTGGTCCGCCAGCACCCAGCGACGCCTTGCCGTGAGTTGCATCGACTGTAGACGCCGCGCGGGCAGGCACACCGTTTGCGTTGGCCATACCCACCGCCGATTGGACCGCTTTTGCGCCAGGTTGGTCAGGTGTTGTGGCCCGCGCTGGTTCGACAAGTTGTGCGCCCCTCCCTGTTTGGCCTGGAAGCGTGCCAGGTTGGGCAAGCAGAGGGACTGTTTCCACGCCCAGCTTTCGTGCTCCGCGCTGCCGCAACATCTCGAGCGCCGATGGGGGGAACCGCGCCCGCAAGTCCTCCAGCTCCCCCTCCACCTCCTCGCGGGTCATCGCGCACACTGCGGCCAGGTTGGATGCGTGGATGTCCGCCATCTGGCTCTCGGGCGTTGAAGTGGGCAGGGAGGGCGCAGGATCCGCCAGCATGTCGGCAACCTCATGATCCGCCAGCATGCCGGCAACATCCACTTGTGGCCTGGGTGGCACCACATCCCTCGCCACCACGCGCGGGGCAGGCATCCCAACCACATCCCGCACCGACGGTGGACGGCAAGGAAACACACCTGAGTCGCCCATCAGGGGGGTCGCATTGCCATCACCCATAGCACCCGCTCGGATGTCCAACGTTGGTAGGTGATTTGCTGGTTCGCACATCGCCCCTTGCCGCACTGTTTCACGCCCCCCTGCATCCGCTGCCTCCGCCGCCTCCTGCTGCCTGCGCTGCTTGAACTGCAAGAAGTGTCAGATCCAAGCACCAATCGCCGGCCGCAATCAGCACGCAGCAGGGGGATCAGCAGTCAGCACGGTTCCACCGCACGCAGCAGGGGGTGCAGGACGGTTGAACCACTCAAGCTGCAGGGAAGCAGGTGCACGCCACATGTCCCAGGAGATCAGGCAGATGGGTCGTTGCGTGCCTGCCAGCCATGCTACGCCTAATTGGTGGCACCGGGCACGTTGCATGCTCACAGTGGCCAGCGGGGTGCCCGGAATCTTGTGGTTAACGCACATGCCTGCCACGTGGCACGTCCTAAGAAAGCCAGGAGACTTGCGTGAGACGACAAGTCTTCTGGCTTCCTTCCGCCTCCTGCCTTTAAGCAAAGTCTCCTGGCTTGTGTGGGACTTGTGTGGGCCACTGGCCCGTGTCCCGTGTGACCCACCCGCCCGGGGGATGCAACCATATACTAATTTATTCATAATCTATTAATATCCTTACAGACAGCCTGCGTCTGGGAGCCCTCAAAGCAAAGGACTGCCAGAGTAACAACCCCGGAGGAACACAAGCTGCCCTCTCTGGGTCCAGGCGCACCACCCCGATCAGTGTTTCAACCACGCAAGGGAGACGACAGTTCGCCAACTGTGACAGATGCAAGCGGTGCATTCATTCCAGGGTGTGCATGCGGTCCCGTACATGCGGCGGCGGTGTCTGCCACACCCAACAACGGCGCGGGGAGACACGAGCGGGGGCTTGCGAGGGATAGGCAGCGAACAGTGCGATTGCTTGTTATCCGTGAATAACGAGACGCAGCCCCCGAGACATTTGTATGGGTCATGCATGACTGTATCTCAGGCCAGGCCGTGACAGGCACAGAATAAACAGCATAGAAGAAACAGCTGCCGCACCGTGAGAATGTGCACAGTACAGGAAGCGCACACTTTTCAGACCGACCCAAGAGCTTGGTGTTTGGCACTCGGGTAGTGCTCAAGCGCCTCTCACCTTCGAGATGGAGCGATGCTGTGCCACAGGGAACGCAATCGACACTTCCGCGACGGGGGCGACGATCGGCACATCCGCCGCTTGCGGCGACTTCTCAACAATCTCTCCAATAAGAGGGTTGTCGATGAGCCCAGGCTTGCGACTGTCTAGTGCCGCGTTAGCTGCAGGCGTTTCTTTGCCAGCATTTGTGGCGGAAGGCGCCTTGCCCGAGTCCAAAGGCGGCCGCGGATCCCTTGTAGGAGTCGGCACAGCAGCTTTTCCTATGCACAAGAGGCAGCAAACGGACATATGCAGTATGAAGCAGCACATGTCGTCAGCACGGGGACACGGTTGGCTTTCTTGAGTTACCAGCATACATCACCGCAGAGTGTTGCTCATTACCTGCAGGAGCTTTGTGATGCAATAACGTGGCAGCTGGCGTGTCCTTCCCAGAAAGAAACTGACTTTGAAGCTGCAAAAGCTCTTCCTCGGTCGACGCAAGCCTCGCTCTTTGCATGCTTAGATGCTAACAACGCATGAATTAGAAATTAAAAGGGGCTTCTTTTTTCTCGACGGTGCAACTTTTCGAGCACATAAATTACAGCTGCACGACGAAAGTATGCTGCGTTAATGAGACATGCAATGAGTTGAGAGCCCATTCGGCTGCATTCCCGCTAGCCAGTACCTTAACCATCGCCCAACCCAGCAACAAACTGCTCAACTGCTCATTTTCTGCATCGCTTCTGAGCCTTGTACTAAAGGATACACAGCTACCCTGAGCTACCACGATAAAAAATGGCTGCCTCTTGGACCTGCTTCCGTTCCACCTGCCACCTGGCATACTGCCACCTGCCACCTGCCACCGGTGTGATCGGACTTTTTCCAGGCCTTCCCGGCGCGGCGATTCGAGAGCTTGCATCTTACGGCGATATTACTCACTGTTGGGACGGCACTTTGGGCTATTCGGATAGGCACACGGGTTATTCGGCTCACAGAAACATGCAGTGTATAGGTATTAGGTGCCTCTCACTTGCACCGGGTGCGATAAGTTGGATCTACCGTTGCCCTAATCAGCGCGATAGAGATGGGTGCACGGCAAAGCCAGCAGTAATCCTACATTTGTGCAGCTCCTTCAAACGTTGGCTCAATCATTAGCACGAGGCTGGTTGCTGCGCCAACTGTCTCTTGACACAAACCTTGACACAAGTGGACGAAACGGCCTTTCTTTACCACCAAAATGAGTTTTGCCACAGTGACTTCCTGTGCAGCCAATGTTGGGCAAATTTTGCTCACTGTTCCTGCTTGCCCAACAAGGCGACCGGCGTTGAAAGTGTGCCTGCCGCCTAGTGGAATTGGCAGAGTCCAAGCTAAGGGCACCCAGAGACGTTGTCTAGTAGTTTGCAGTACCGGAAAAGGGTTTGGTGCTGGTCAAGGTGAGGCCTGGCCTTGACGGTCATGTGATTGAACCCTGGTCTTGAAGAAAGTCGCTTGCGAGCCATTCACGACGTTTTGCAACCTACAACCATCTGACCTTCCCTTGAATGCTTGGCTTCTTTCAATTGGCGCCCCAGGACCCGACAAGAAACTTGAAAATTCCCGGGCAATGCAGATAGAAGGTTCGGAGCTTCTTGCCAAGTTGATGGAGGCGAAGGATGTCCGGGCGGCGGCGCGTGAAAACGTCGACAAGCTTAACGAGAATTTCTTCATTGTGACGTCGACGTACCTCGAAATGGTGAGTTCTTATTCGAAAACCCAGCTTCCTTGTGCGTACCGTCGCCGGGCGTGCAACCCACCCATGACTGTTCTCAGTATTGTTTGGCCTGGAGGGGAGAGAAGAGTCAGCCAGAGAGACACGCGTGGAGAAAACGTGCTTCGAAGCCACATGCCCCAGCCATTTTACATGCCACCTCTTATTCTATATCCGTCCAATTTCCCCTACCAAGTCCGTCTCGTGGGTCAAAACAGCACCCTGTCCTGTTCTTTGCAGTTGATTAGCAACGATAATTTCTGACCAATCATACGCATGTGAGAAACATTCAACGGCGTAACATGAATTCCATGATCCGAACCCCCACGCCCCCCAAATTTGCGCCAATGGTTGCTGCCCTGTTGTCCGCACCATGGCATCCAGTTAGCAGCGGTGGTCTTACTGAACATCCTACGTGATAGAATAGACGCAAGAATCCTCGCCTGCAACAGCTGCATGGCACCCCTGTGCTTGGCAGCCCTGTGCTTTGGCAGCCCTGTGCTTTGGCAGCCCTGTGCTTGGCTGCTGTGATGTGAGGGCGTGAGGCTGTGTGAGGATTGGACAGGCGTGGTCGCATGCATGGTCGTGACAGCGTGCAGATCCCATGACCACATGAGAGGCACATGACCTTCTCTCAGGCACGTTGGCAGTTTGCAAGCGTCTCCCACAGCCCACAAAGGAATGTCTTCCGCTGGCACACCAAGCAGGCACGCACGGAGCACGCGCCCTTCACAGGGGTGTGCCTGGGGAGGTCAATGCCTCTTGCCCTTGTTGTGCGCGCCCACATGCGTACCCCCATGCGTGCCCTCATCCGTGCCAGTCCAGCACATACTAGCACTGTGATTGCCCGCTCGTCTGTGGCCCTTGAGTCGTGTCATGATGGGCGGTGGTCATGGCGCCATGATGGACGGTGGTCATGATGCATGTGTGCCATGATGGGGAGTGATGGGGTGTGGTCATGACGCATGTGTGTGCCTTGATGAGCGGTGGTCATGATGCATGCATGCCATGGTGGGGTGTGGTCATGACGCATGTGTGCCATGATGGGCGGTGGTCATGACGCATGTATGCCATGATGGGCGGTGGTCATGATGCATGTGTGCCATGATGAGCGGTGGTCATGATGCATGTGTGCCATGATGGGCATGTCTCCTTGATGTCTCGGAACCTTTGACCCCCGCTTGCATCCATGACAGCAAACCACTGAGTGCTTGCCATCGCCCATCTGCTTGCGCTGCTGGCTGCCACCTATCGGCTCCGGCTTGCTGCGGCCTGTCACCGCCCGCGTTCAGTCCGCCTCTACTCTCTACTGCCACCTGCCACCGCCCGCGTTCTGTCCGCCTCTACTCTCTACTGCCACCTGCCACCGCCCGCGTTCTGTCCGCCTCTACTCTCTACTGCTACCTGCCACCGCCCGCGTTATGTCCGCCCCTACTCTCTACTGCTACCGACCACCACCTGCATCTGCTGGCTGCTGCTGCCTGCTGTGCAGGCGCGCAAGGAGGGCAACCAGGACGTGGTCTCCCGCATCGAGCCCATCCTGCGCATCACGATGCAGGAGAAGGAGAAGACGCTACGGCCGGAGATCCAGCTGCTGAACGCGCTGCTGCGCGCGCCCAGTGAGCAGGAGCGGCAGAAGATCTACGTGGTGGGTTGGAACGCCACCTGTCACCTGTGTGCTGTAGGTCTACGTTGTGGGTTGGAACGCCACCTGTCACCTGTGTGCTGTAGGTCTACGTGGTGGGTTGGAACGCCACCTGTCACCTGTGTGCTGTAGGTCTACGTGGTGCGTTGGGAGGGACTAGTGCAGGTGTGTGTGGTAGAACTATGTGGCGGGTGGCTAGGGCATGACAGCTGTCTGCAGTAACTTGTCGGTCTATGTGGTGCGCGGCCAAGGCACGACACATGTGTGTTTTAGATCTACGTGGTGGGTGGCAAGCTACTTGTGGATGTGGGGATTACGTTCACAAACCTACGCGCTACTGATGTATTTAGTGGGTGGGTGGGTGGGTGGGTGGTGTGCCACCTGTACGGCTGTACGCGGTGCATGGGTGCACGAGCTAGTGAAAATGTGTTTGGTGGGTCCGTGGGTGGGTGTGGAACGAGGTGTATCGGAGGTGGGGGGTTGACCAGTTGTGTCAGGGCCTAGCCCTGGCACAAAATGTGTTTACGGTGGGAGGCGGTGGTAGTGTGGGAGCTGTTGGCTATGGGAGCGCCTGCAGATGTTGTGCGAAAATAAAGTCACCCACTATCCGCGGCCAGCACTTGAATCAGCCAGCCGTTTGTTCTGGCTCATCATTCAATAAGCACCTTCGCGGTACTCCACTGTGCCATCACCTTCCGGGTATGGTAGCTATATATAGTAAATATGTTTGACAGATAATGTAACGTATTTATTACATGATTTAGACAGATTTGAAAGCCTCATGGATATGAGAGAAATTGCCATCATCAGTGTGCTGCCCAGAGGGTCAGGGGACAATCGTTTACTGGCGGCAGTGAGTCTGTTAGACACACCTCTTTACAGCTGTGGAGGATGTGGAGACCCGCCTGTGGAGCGCATTCATGAAGGAATGACAGTTTCAATTGGTTAGCAGGCCAGTCACATGGGATCTCAGGCCACTTATGGTAATTGCAGGTGCGAGTTGGTCCCGGGATGGAGGGATACGCGCGCTGCAGGGTGTGTTCACATGATTCACACCTCTGACGTTTTATGCAATGCTGCGTAACCACCTTATCAAACTTTTCCATTGCCAGCCTGGCTTTTGGAGCTAGCTATGTGCACGTCCTATTGCTGTGCGTTACGAAAGGCCTCCGTAAGTCTGCAGCAGTGTCTGATCTTCACGGTCCCTTCTGTACAATGCCGGCACCATTTCCCTCTCGATGTCCCTCCCTTTGGTTTCCTTCCCTTGTTCATATTACGTGCTCAGCCCCGTGCTCACCGTCCGTTGCTTATCCCCTGCCGCGCTAATCGATAGTTTCACTTGTGTCATCGGTTGCTGTTCCCACTTCCACGCGGTTGGCGTACACGAATGCGTCCGTTGCGTGGCCCCACGAGCGCAGGAGGACAAAAATCGACAATGGTTTGTGAACCCAAAGGACTCTTACTTCTTCAAGCTGGTGGACATGATGATGAAGGACGTGGAGCAGTCCAAGGGCAATCCGAAGCGTATGTTCATCCTGAAGCAGCTGCAGGAAATACAGAAGGAAACTCTACTGATTGCCCAGTCGATGGAGTCGAAATGACCAAACCTTGCACTCGGCGTCAGTGTGGTGTACGAGAGGCATCAACGGGATACACAGTACAAACACAGTCTTTATTAGTGAGCAGGCTTGACATCGCAAAAGATCCGTATCAAAAGCATCCCCTCAAGTCTGCCTTATGATTAATGGAATGGACATTAACAAGTAAGACAATATTCCTGGACGCATGCATGGTGACCAGTCCATTGTCCAACATGGTGCAGTGAGGACCTGATCATATTAAGGCATGAGACGTACTATCCGCGTTACCAACTCCTTCAACTGCATATGGATCGATGTCCAGAGTACATTGAGAAGTGCTTTGGGACATCGAATGGTGGGTTGGAACATTGTGGAATTCCACAACAATATGCAGGACTCGCATCCTACCGTAGCTAGTACTACTATTGTAGCTAGCCCTATAAATTAAGAACATGTGTCCGTTGGGAGTATATGTAACACATATCCCGGAGAAGGGGCACATGGTTTTTAATACATTCTGAGCTGCTAGTACAACGTGCAGGTGGAGGATGTATACTGCCACGTCTATCTGGACCGTGCACCAAGGTGCACCTGCATGCACCACCACGATCAATGTACGTATCATACCTAAAGACACAACCAGTCATAGCCTTAGCTAGCTTAGCCCTTGTACAGCCAGCCATGCTACGTCTGCTGGGGAGCATGCTCCCGACACCGCCGACGATGTGGACACGCGCATCGGCCTGGCCTGGGCTTGGCATCGTTCGCTCAAAACCTACTGGCACTCGAAGGCCCTCGGCGAGCACCGCAAGCGCATGCTCTTCAAGGTCCTGGTCCTCACGGTGCTCACCTATGGCGCCGAGGCATGGACGCTCACGGACACGCTGGCCGCCAAGCTAGACGGCACGGTAACCAGGATGCTCCGTCAGGCCCTGAATGTAGGGTTTTCCACGCATAGGTCTTTAGAATCTTTGTACCAGGGCATGCCTCGCATTTCGGACGAGATTATCTAGACAGCGTAGGATAGCATTCGTAGGACATCTTGCTCGCACCAGCCAGGTAGACACCGACCTCGGTCTGGCCGGCCCCCAGCCGCTTGGCCAGCCAGGGCGGCATATCCTGACCTGGCCTGGCCCCAAGGACATCCCTAAGAAGGTAGGCAAACACGTCATGACCTACCCACAGCAGTTGCTCAGTGGCCGACCTAGTGGTCCCAGCCAGGTGTTTAATTAATTAATAATTAATAGACACGTGACTGCGTCACGTGAGCATAAGTCCTCAGTGGGAGGGGAACATGGGATGGAATGGATGGTATAAGCTATCTAGGTCCTAGTTACAGGGGTGTGGGCACCGCGGCCCGAATCGCTATGAATGCCATACTTGGTCACACGCGGAGCCCCCACAGGCTTGGGGGTGGTCTCCTTCATCACTACTTGCCATCTATCCTTGCGCACCATCTGCCTCCATATTACAGACAAACCAGGAGGCTGCCCGGGGGTGAGCCCGTCACGTCTAGTGTAGCACATGTCCATGCCGAGTCTATCACGAAAAGTCCACGGGTGGCGGCCCTGACGCGCGCGGCCGGGGGCACGCCAGGTGAGGACATATCGCCCAGGCTGGGCGGGCTTGGTGCCAGCTAGTCTATCTGATGTATCTACCTGATCTGTGCGGGCCAGGTGCCCGGCTAGGCCCAGGCGCCTGTGCCTAATAATGTGGGAAACATAGGGCAAATCAGCGTACAAATCCTCATTACTAATGTGCAAACCAAAGGGGATGTTAAGGGCCTTGCGCAGCATCTTGGTGACGGCGCCGTCGAGTCGTTGCTCCAGCTCCTGCATCAGTGTCCACGTCTCGGCGCCGTAGGTCAGGATCGTCAGAATGACGACCTTGAAGAGGTCACGCTTGACGATCCGGGGTAGGGCGGGGTTGCTCCACCAGCGGCGGTGGTCATGGAGGTGCGCCCACGCCATGCCGATCCGTGTCGTCATGTCGTCCTCGCAGTCGGGAAGCCAACTGCCGAGCAGCTTGAAGCGGCCTGAAGGAGGGTAGTTGACCTCGGCATCGTCTAAGAGGCGGAGTGTGGGTGGGGGCCCTGCCATGCCGAGGGCCAGGGCCTCCGTTTTGGCAGGCTGATTTCTAGACCAACCACCCGAGCCTCGAGCGCCAGGCAGTCCAGCCAAAGTTGGGCAGACTCCGGCTTCTCGATGAGCGTGATGTCGTCGGCATAAATGAGGTCAGCTAGTAAATTCTGCTTGTTAGTCGGCCCCCCTTCCCCAAGCTCGTTCGTGATCGCTAGGCCAGGGGCACGGCCTGCAATGCTAGCAAAGCGAGCACGTGCCTGGCGCATAACATAATCCACTACAATAATAAACAGGTACGGCGACAGGACGCAACCCTGCCAGACGCCGGTCTGCAGTGGGCATGGCGGGGTTGTCGCGTCTGCGTACCACAATCTCCGGCGCCACCATGGCGGTTGGCCATGCTCAGCTTTGGTAAAACCCAAATGAGCTGAGCTGACGTGCCTGCCTTAACTGCATGCCCGGTGGGGTGGGCGAGGACCTGTCCCATGATTAACGAAAGGAGGGTTCTCAGCCGAGGACAAGGAACTGTCCCTCGTGCCTGATGACCACCTTAATGCTTTTGCCTCCCCTGCTATAGAACAATGTTTTCACAACACACACTTTGCACAGTCTGATGATGAAGCCGCACATGCGGAATTTATTGAGAAAGTTAATACAATTACAACACGTTGATAGTCTCAATATCGATGCACTCCATGCTCACGAGCCCGCAGTTAGGCAGCGCTCCATGACATGCTACCGGCCTTGCTCCCAAGGAAAGGGAGAAACACGAAGGCCACTAACGAGAGACTCGAAGAGACTACACGCTACGTGAGAGTCCTCTTCGACTATGAACCAAACCATTCGTCATGCCACACGCATGACACACGCCACACTTGTCAGTCCAGCCAGGAATGCCAAAACTATCTTGCTGCCTGAACCATGCAAACAGAAACCGCATTCCAGTTGCCGTCCTGGCTTACTACCACACATGCCAACAAAAACAGGAAGGCATCCCGACAAATCTAAATTGCTACCCTGTTGCCGATCTCATCTCCTAGAGGCTCCGGCATTTCTGTCCCTGGGAATGTCCGGCATTTAGTCACGACCACCAAGGTCGAAGCATAATATCCTTCAAACAATCTGCACGCTCACACCTTGCGTGTGAGTGGCCCAGCAAACATTGCTTCTAATCTTTCCTTTCTAGAAGAAATCCCTTTGTAGGGCTGCCAGCGATTTCGCATTCATTCCAGCGATCTGGCTCCGCACCGCAAATTGTCCTTTTCCATTTTCTGTCCAGTCCTCATAACGTTGACCCGCTATTCTACACCACAAAGACACCTGGCCTGTCAATAGCCTCGGCGCTGTTGAAGTCCAGCAGTCCAGCTCCAGCTCCAGCTCCAGCTCCAGCTCCAGCTCCAGCTGCTCCACTAACTCGCGTATGATCCTCTCGACGCTGCGCACTTGTGCTGCCGTCCGCTCAAGTACGTCAGTGCTGCGCGCCCAGCCGTGCCTGGCCCGGCGCGCGCGCACGTGCACTTTCGTCCGCTCTTATGCTGCAAGTGCTAGTGTCCCCCCCCGGTCACTAGCCTTTGTCGAAAATGCGCAGAAAACAAATTCCTTGCGCACGTCACCGGTCTTGTGCATAGTGGGCGCCCGGATGACATAGCTCGCGTCCGTGACAGCTGTCGCGTCTGCGTACCACAATCTCCGGCGCCACCATGGCGGCTGGCCATGCTCAGCTTTGGTAAAACCCAAATGAGCTGAGCTGACGTGCCTGCCTTAACTGCATGCCCGGTGGGGTGGGCGAGGACCTGTCCCATGATTCCCCCCTCGCTGGCTCTCATGGCTCCTCACATGGCCAGCGACCGTGCCAACACCACAGCAGCTAAGGAAATGGTGACGCTACTGGTTGCGAAACGGGCAGCGACACAAACTGGGCAAAACCACTGGCCCGCTGGCACGGTGGTGAGCGCTGGCTGCAAGCAGTGCATGTGCCACCCACAATTACAGTGATCACACAGCAACATGGTATCCCCCTGGTCTACGCGATGGCAAACCTGACACTGTGCGTCCTTGACCCGCCTGGCCGTGTGCGGGGCGAGGTCAGGCAATAAGTTGGGCAACGAACACGGACTGAGGTTGCTTACGTTATCGGTGGTGCGACTGCCGTCGACGCCCTCCAAAATGGCGACCCCAGATGGCTTGATGGCGACGATCCGCAAGATGGTCGGCCCCGCAGTCACGTCAAGAGTGTCGGTCAGCTGCGTGCGGAGAAATACGAACTGCCCCGGACGAAAATGCAGCTGACGGGCCATGTAAGCGCCCCCCCGGCGCTGAGCGTAGCGCAGGGTATCTCGGTGCTGGGCGATGAACAAGTTGTTCATGGCGATGGGCATAACCTTGCGGAAAGTAGCCGCCCGTGCGGTCACCTCAGCCAGAAACTGACTGGCGTTGTCAAACGCCATAGGGGTGGGGTGTGCACTCTGCGCCTCCGTGGGGAGCAAGGGTGCGCGCCCAAACAACAGGAAATACGGGGAGAAACAGGCGAGCGACTCCTGGGGTGACATTCGGTAACCCATGGCTATCCACGCCAGTTCACGATCCCACATAGTGAATGATGCTGACTGCAGGCTCCACTTGCGCAAAGCCTGCTTGACAGTCTGCACCAATCTCTCAGCCAAACCATTGGCCTGAGGATGCTCCGAGAAGTGCGACGGTGATCAATGAGACATGCATCCAACAATTCCTGAAATTCCCCCGAAACTCCCCGCCCTGGTCGGTGACCACCTCCGCGGGGGCGCCAAACCTGGCGATGATGTCGGCGAAGTGCTTGGCGGTGGTGGCGGCCTGCTTGTCAGCAATGGGGATGAGCTCGACCCACTTGCTAAAACTTTCGACACACACCATGACATACTTGTGGCCATCTGCACTTTCATCAAAGGGCCCACACAGGTCTACGTGCCAGCGGTAGAAGAGCCCTCTGATGGGTAGGCTCATCAATTCTTTCGCATCGTGGTCCACATTGAACCGGGCCTTCACCCGGGCACACTGCGCGCAGCGAGCGACGACCTGCGCGACTGTGGCACGCATGCCGTTCCACCAATAAGAGGCGCGCACTAGCGCCAAAGTGCGGTTACCACCCAGGTGGCCATACCGCTCATGGGCTTGCTGGACGATGGCGACCCGCTTGTGAGGCGGCGGCACCACCACTTTGCGCTTGCCGATCATTTTGTGGAGGACCCCGGCATCCCACGAGTAGGTGACCGCCCTATGTTGCACCCTATTCAACTCAGCGTCACGCTGGGCTGAGGACCAATCAACAGGGGTTGGGGTGAGAGCTATCCCTTGGACCTGCTCCAACACACGCCCATCGAGCCACACATCACCCATGTTGCATTCCACTGTGAGATGGCCAACCAACACCACCTGGAGTGCTAGGTATCGTGCCAAGGTATTGTCAATGTCAAAGGACGGAGAATTACCTTCCTCCAACGCGAGGAGGCCAGCGGCAGGGGTGAAGGGAGAAGGGTGAACTGCATTGCAGCTTGCCGCAAAGTCTGCGACTGTATACTCGACTGCGCGCCAGTCTGCCTCGGCGTCGGCGTCAGCGAAGCCTGCAGCATTAACAAAAACCACAGACCCAGGCGAGCTCTCGGCCCCTAGGGCCCGCGCACCAGTGTTGTCAACAGTGGTTGGTAGAGCATACCTGGACAGGACGTCCGCGTTGGAGTGATCCACACCTGGCCGATGGACGATTGTCAGGTGGTACTCCTGAATGATCATTGCCCACCGGGCCAGCTTACCCGTGAGTTTGTCGCTGGTCATCAACCACAATAAGGGCTGGTGATCAGTGACAAGTGTGAACACCCGCCCAAAGAGATATGGCCTGAAGTGCTTGATGGCCCACACAACGGCTAACGCTTCCCCCTCGTAGGAAGAGTACCGACTCTCGGCAGAGTTGTTACTCCGACTAGCGTACGCGATAACATGCTCGCGCCCCGCATCGTCCTTTTGTGCTAGCACAGCCCCTAGGCCTACCTTGGACCAATCGGTGTAAAGAATGAAGGGCAGAGCATAGTCGGGGGCGCGTAGGATAGGAGCGGCAGTCAGTTCCTGTTTGATGGTATCGATGGCTCGCTGCTGAGCCGGACCCCACGCCCAGACATTGCCCTTCTTCAACAACTCAGTCAGGGGTTTGACTTTGGTGCTGAAATTCTGAATATATCCTCGATAATAGCCAGCTAGCCCGAGATACGCGCGCACCCCCGAGATGTCGATGGGCACTGCGGCGTTGCTGATGGCTTCCACTTTGGCTGCCTCAGGGGTCCGGCCACCTGGTACAATCTGATGCCAAGAAACCCTATGGTCTGTTGGGCGAACTTGCACTTTTCAGGGTGCAGCCGCAGGTTGGCCTTATCTAGGGCGATCCGAACCTGATCGAGGTGAGCTAAGTGCTGGTCAAATGTCTCGCTAAAGACAATGACATCGTCTATGTAGCAGGCTGCAAATGGCAACCCTGCCAGCACCTGGTCCATGGCACGTTGGAACACCGCACTAGCGTTGCGATGTCCGAATGGCATGCGAACCCACTCGTACAGACGGGTCCCACCCCAAAAGGCCAGCTTGCGCTGATCTGCCTCTACGACCTTGATCTGATGGAAGCCGCTACGCAAATCTAGCGACGACACATACTTGACCTGGGGAGATATTTTATCCAAAACATCATCGACCCGAGGCATGGGGTACCTATCAACAGGAGTGTGCGCGTTCAGCTGACGCAGGTCAGTGGCCATGCGCATACCTGTCCACTCGCCTGTGATGGTATCCTTCTTGGGTGCGACCACCGTGGCAGCTGCATAACTGGAGGATGAAGCGCGGATGATCCCAGCTGCCTCTAGCTCTCGACAGTTAGCATCTACGAATTCCAGCTCAGCCAAGCTCAGCCTATGCTGCCGCCTGAATAAGGGCTGATCCGTATCTAGTGGGACCCCCATGCAGCCCCCGTTGTAGCACCCTAGTTCTTCACTGCTGAAAGCGAAACTGAGCGTGCAGAATGCAACCAGTGCTCCATAGCCTTGCGTTGCGTGGCGGTGAGGTGCTCACCTATGGCCCATATGTGAGAGGCAGCAGGATCTGCGACTGCGGCACTCCTACTGTCGAGACAAGGCCCCCGGACAGCGGCATCGTGGAAAAGGGAAAATGCGGCTACACCGGGTGTGACGCTCACCTGCTGAATGGCACGGACTGCGCGACCGACCGATTGCTGCAGGGTGGGCGCTCCAGCGAACACCGTGCTGGACAACAAGGACGTCATGAGGATAACGCTCCATAGTTGAAGCAGCCGCGATCTCCATGGCGACCCAGTGCCGCCGGACGCTGTTGGCCGGACACCAGCCGCGTGGGCACTGACAGGCGGTGGCGGTGTGGGGATATCTCCCCCACCCTGGCGCACTTGCATTGCGGCCCGCAGAACATACCCAACCTGGAAGGCTGACATGGCTTGCCCAACGAGAGACCACCTAGTGGCCTCTAAAACCCCCTCAGCGGCGGACGCCCCCACATGGAACCCCATGCTCACCTC
The DNA here is from genome assembly GCA_009746045.1 of Mesostigma viride. NCBI lineage: Eukaryota > Viridiplantae > Streptophyta > Mesostigmatophyceae > Mesostigmatales > Mesostigmataceae > Mesostigma > Mesostigma viride. Next base: position 1,316,477 of record RPFO01000132.1, on the reverse strand, counting down.
CCGAAACTCAGCGGGCGGCTGCACCAACAAACCCGTACCGGTGTCCCATACCAAACCCTTGCCCCGGTCCCTGTAGGCCGATGACCCCTGGTAACTAACCAAGGTGGGAAGAGCGCACATAGGCTTACCTACGTGATTGACGGGTGCGTAAGGGTGCCGATCGGCGACGTCTACCGCTGCGTGACCAAATGTGGTGGCAGCGCCACCTCCGCGGGCATGCCGTCGTGCTGTCGTGTGATCGCATCTACCACTGCCTGGATGGTGGTGGTGAGTGCAAGGTTGGTCCAGAATGCGCGGTACCTGTGGGTGAGCCCGCCCAATCCTGCATTGTCGCACGTGACTGGTGCCCCTAAGATGTCCACGATCTGGGCCCAGTCCTTCCTCACTACCTCGTGAGGGCTGTCGTCGGCCACCACGTTCTCAAAAAGATACGCTAGTGGCTGGTCCTGCAGCTGCTGCAAGAGTCCAACGACTCGAAGCAGATCCCAAAACAACCCGCTCCTAGGATCCGCAAGCCCGCGTCCTACGCCGGCCTGACTCAACCCTTGACATTCCCAGCCCGCGAGGACGAGGTCTATCCTCTTGTGCCGCCTCAAAAGGCCTCGCACATGAACCTCCCCAATAGCACGGATATCCTGAGGGCACTCCCCAAACGGATCTGTCCACGCAGACGGAGGAACTGAGATGGATACAGGGCAGACAGCTGGGCACAGTGATGCCTATACACTGCCCGAGCGGTAGGAGACGGCTCTACGGCGATCAACGTGTGGCACGTACCGCCTGCAGCGAGAAAGCCAGCCAGCCCCCCTCCCATCCCAGCAAACAATTCTAGCAATACAACCCCTTCGGACAAGACCCGCGACTCTGCCACAACATCGGCACAGAAGTTACCTTCGTTGTCGCGACAGCCACTTGGGACTGCGATTGCCGCGGGAGATGAGAGAGTTGTTGCTGCCGCACCGCGTTGGTGACGTGCTGACGCAAAAGGGCCTGCCGCGCTTGCGGCTGCTGTCGCGCCGCCCACGTGCTCTGCAATGAGGCCCGTCCCACCAGCGCTGTTGGGATGCACGGCCGATGCTTATCACGCACAGCCCCCCCAGCTGCCGTGACCTCCCCCATCCGTACCTCCACCACCGCGTCGTGCGAGCCAGCCTCGACCCGGTTGACCGTCGAGACACGCACTGCCCCAGTGTCCGAGCTGTAGCAGCTCACCGGGATGCTTGCTTGGCGCATGGCGTCACCGTCTCTGTCAACGATGTACACCGCGCGGCCTTCCCACATGCGTACCTCGAGCCGCATGGGAAACATGACCTCCATGCCGACCAGCACGTCATACGATGACTGCTCGGTCACAAGGGCATTCACAGGGATGCAGGCCATGTCGGATGGCCTGAGCGGGTTGAGGATGACCATTACCTGGACCGCAGTCATGGCAAAGGGTTTAGCGGCAGGGCCCTGCCAGCCCGCCACGGACACATGACTGTCCCGCAGCCCGCCATTCTCCCTGGTTAGGTTGAGCAACTGGGCCAGCCGAGCACTGATGACGAGTGGCTGGGCCCCGCTGTCCAGTTTCACGACCAATTCATGGTCAGTACTGTAGACCACGTTGCTCAGGGGCTCCCCGTGCCCCTGCGCCTGAAACGCCATTGCTGGCTCGCCATCCGGATATGAGGTGACAGTGGGTGCCCTAGGCACTACGCACGCCCGCTGCGCGTTGTCCAAGACACCATGAGCGACATGACCCACGATACCGAAGCCGATGCAGGGCGATGCCCAACAAATGTGGCTGTCTCAGCGTTGTGCAACCTACGGGCGTCCATTGTGTCAGCGTACCGCTGTACCTCTGACGCATGCGACCCGAGCACCTCCACGGCCCGCTGACCGAACCACTCGACCACTTGCCGGGGAGTGTATGCAGGCGTGTCCACGACCGATGGCATAGGGTATAATGGCAACAACCTGCGCCGCTGCTCTGCCCCAGCAGGATTGTCGTGTTCCAGGGTGGAGCCGGTCCGAGCGGGAGCCATGCGAAAGGACTGAGGCAACTGCCCCACAGTCTCACTTGGCTGCCCCACCTGAAACGACGGTGGTGCACGTGCTTGCTTCCCTCGCGCGCCAACTGCGTGGATGTCCAACGCCATCACGTCGGCTGGCCGCCAGAAGTCCTCGTCCCTGTATTGAACCTGCGATCCCCCATCCTCCCTTTCACGCCCCCCCGCCTCGCCCGTCGGCTGAATGATGACCACCCCCGCGTCCACCTTCTTGTCCTCCACGTCCGCAAAGTGCACCCCCGGCGCTGGGCACTGCCCCGCCAGATGGGTTCGGACCGTTGCCGGGTGTGACTTCTTACACGCCTTGGGACAATCACGTTTGATGTGCCCATCCTGACCGCACAGGAAGCAGCCCGATTTGCGCGCATCCGTCCTACCCGTCTGTGAGGACGTGCCCCCCCAGCTCGCGTCGGCGGAGCGGCAGCGTCCTTGTTGCCGCCAGCGGCGTTACCCTGGGTTGCATCATGCGATGAGGCGTTGCGAGACCCCCCTTGGTTCCTGCTAGCACCGTGGCCGCCTTGCGGGCGCGCTTGTCTTGTGGCAGACGACTCACCCGACTTGGCCTTGGTCAGCGCGTCGACCTTGGCCTGCAGCTCGGCCACCACCGTGCTTACCGAGATCCGGCCTTGCGCGTGTCGTCGCATCATGGCCCTGACCTCAATGCACAGTGACCGCAATCGCCACGGCTGGCCGTTGGGCGGCGTGGGCAGCTCCATCTCCTTGGAGCCTAGCGCTTGCAGCCATTTCTGACACGCCAGCTTTTCGGACCAGTCCTCCACTTCGCCGGCGAACTCCATGAGGCGCTCGTAAGATTGCTCCGGGGTTTCACCCTCGGCTATCTTGAAACTGCGCCACTCACGCTCTGCCTTGATGGTCTCCACCGGGTATTCCTGGCGAAGGAGGCCCCACAGTTCCTCGGCAGGGTCGACACCATACATGATGTTGTCATAGTCGGGCTGGCCACGCCCGTCGAAGCCGAACCACACGTCCGTGTGACGCGTGTACAGCGAGACCTCTCTCCACTGCTCCACCAGCCTAGCCACTCGCCTCAGCGTAAGGCCGTGAAAGAAGAAATGCATGTTGTTCATCACAAACTCATGCATTACAGCGCCTTGCGTAGTCATGTATTGCAGATCAATCCATGACTTGTACGCGTTGTAGGCCTGCGCCAGCGTGGCCAGATTGCCGGTTGTGGAGAACTTCTCGCGCATGTCCACCCGTGGTAGGGTGGGCATCTTCGCGCCTTCAGGTATGAGGCGCACCCTTTGCGGGTACTGCACCCCATCGGCATCCTCCGGCGGTCGCTGAGCTGCGCGTCCCTGCGCCAGCGTGCTTGGGCGTGCTGCCTCCCGTACTCGGAAAGCCAGCGGCGTGGTTATGTCCTCCATGGGCGGAATGCGCCCGATTGGCACACTTGACCACCGTGCAGTCGACCCGCCGGTCAGCGCCCCACCGCCTCGCCCAAACGGAATTGAGACCCCGCCTGGCAGCATGCGTCCTGGTGCACCCCTGCGTGGGTCCATCGCGCGCGCCAGCCCTGCCCCGTTCTCCTCGTGCAATCCGTCTCGCGCTTGATCGAAAGGCAGGCGCCTGGGCGCCAGCGTATACTCGCCCCGTGGCTGACCATCCGCCTCACCAAGCAAGTCGTGTTGGGTTAGCGACCCAGCCAAAACCCCCGGTTCCATCGGAGCCCTTCCCGCCGCATTACCTGAGGTTGGCGGCTGGTCCCGCTCCCTCGGCTCCGCGGCAACACCATTGGGCCCGGCATCGATGCCTGCCCGTCCCATGGTGTGGACTGCAGATGACGACCCTCTACGGCCACCAATCTGTCGGTCACTTCCCGCATCTGCAGCGCCAGTTGCTGCTGCAACTGTTGCGACTGTTGCTGCATCTGCGCTTGCATCTGCGCGAACAGCGCCACCATACTCAGCGGCGCTTCTTGGTCGCGACTCTCACCCACTGCGGGTACGGCGGGAGGAATCCCGCCATTCGACCCCGGAGCGGACGTGTTGGCATCTGCTCTATTTGCATCCGCCATGGCTCGAGTCTGCGCTCGCGTCAGTGGCATGCACCAGCTGACCGATGGGCAAAACAAGAACCAACAAGCCTAGGTTAGCCTGCCAGAAAAAGACAAGAGCCAGCAAATTCTGGCTAGTTCTATTTTCTTAAAATCTGTCTCAAGACACTTCCTTTACAAACTGTCAGCCAGGCCGTTCCCTGTACTGCTGATGGTTGATAAACACTAAAGCCAACGTCTTGGCTTCGAACAGAAGGAAGCAGACTACCGGGTAGTCTCTTCGAGTAACGAAAGGAGGTTCTCAGCCGAGGACAAGGAACTGTCCCTCGTGCCTGATGACCACCTTAATGCTTTTTCCTCCCCTGATATAGAACAATGTTTTCACAACACACACTTTGCACAGTCTGATGATGAAGCCGCACATGCGGAATTTATTGAGAAAGTTAATACAATTACAACACGTTGATAGTCTCAATATCGATGCACTCCATGCTCACGAGCCCGCAGTTAGGCAGCGCTCCATGACATGCTACCGGCCTTGCTCCCAAGGAAAGGGAGAAACACGAAGGCCACTAACGAGAGACTCGAAGAGACTACACGCTACGTGAGAGTCCTCTTCGACTATGAACCAAACCATTCGTCATGCCACACGCATGACACACGCCACACTTGTCAGTCCAGCCAGGAATGCCAAACTATCTTGCTGCCTGAACCATGCAAAGAAACTGCATTCCAGTTGCCGTCCTGGCTTTCTACCACACATGCCAACAAAAGCAGGAAGGCATCCCGACAAATCTAAATTGCTACCCTGTTGCCGATCTCATCTCCTAGAGGCTCCGGCATTTCTGTCCCTGGGAATGTCCGGCATTAGTCACGACCACCAAGGTCGAAGCATAATATCCTTCAAACAATCTGCACGCTCACACCTTGCGTGTGAGTGGCCCAGCAAACATTGCTTCTAATCTTTCCTTTCTAGAAGAAATCCCTTTGTAGGGCTGCCAGCGATTTCGCATTCATTCCAGCGATCTGGCTCCGCACCGCAAATTGTCCTTTTCCATTTTCTGTCCAGTCCTCATAACGTTGACCCGCTATTCTACACCACAAAGACACCTGGCCTGTCAATAGCCTCGGCGCTGTTGAAGTCCAGCAGTCAGCTCCAGCTCCAGCTCCAGCTCCAGCTCCAGCTCCAGCTCCAGCTCCATAACTACTCGCGTATGATCCTCTCGACGCTGCGCACTTGTGCTGCCGTCCGCTCAAGTGCGTCAGTGCTGCGCGCCCAGCCGTGCCTGGCCCGGCGCGCGCGCACGTGCACTTTCGTCCGCTCTTATGCTGCAAGTGCTAGTGTCCCCCCCCGGTCACTAGCCTTTGTCGAAAATGCGCAGAAAACAAATTCCTTGCGCACGTCACCGGTATTGTGCATAGTGGGCGCCCGGATGACATAGCTCGCGTCCTTGACAACGCCTCATCGCATGATGCAACCCAGGGTAACGCCGCTGGCGGCAACAAGGACGCTGCCGCTCCGCCGACGCGAGCTGGGGGGGCACGTCCTCACAGACGGGTCGGACGGATGCCGCGCAAATCGGGCTGCTTCCTGTGCGGTCAGGATGGGCACATCAAACGTGATTGTCCCCAAGGCGTGTAAGAAGTCACACCCAGCAACGGTCCGAACCATCTGGCGGGGCAGTGCCCAGCGCCGGGGTGCACTTTGCGGACGTGGAGGACAAGAAGGTGGACGCGGGGGTGGTCATCATTCAGCCGACGGGCGAGGCGGGGGACGTGAAAGGGAGGATGGGGGATCGCAGGTTCAATACAGGGACGAGGACTTTCTGGCGGCCAGCCGACGTGATGGCGTTGGACATCCACGCAGTTGGCCGCGCGAGGGAAGCAAGCAGTGCACCGCCGTCGTTTCAGGTGGGGCAGCCAAGTGAGACTGTGGGGCAGCTGCCTCAGTCCCTTTCGCATGGCTCCGCTCGGACCGGCTCCACCCTGGAACACGACAATCCTGCTGGGGCAGAGCAGAGGGCTCGGCCAGGTTGTTGCCATTATACCCTATGCCGTCGGTCGTGGACAACGCCTGCATACACTCCCGCGCAAGTGGTCGAGTGGTTCGGTCAGCGGGCCGGTGGAGGTGCTCGGGTCGCATGCGTCAGAGGTACAGCGGGTACGCTGACACAATGGACGCCCGTAGGTTGCACAACGCTGAGACAGCCACATTTGTCGGGCATCGCCCTGCATCGGCTTCGGTAATCGTGGGTCATGTCGCTCATGCGTCTCGACAACGCGCAGCGGGCGTGCGTAGTGCCTAGGGCACCCACTGTCACCTCATATCCGGATGGCGAGCCAGCAATGGCGTTTCAGGCGCAGGGGCACGGGGAGCCACTGAGCAACGTGGTCTACAGTACTGACCATGAATTGGTCGTGAAACTGGACAGCGGGGCCCAGCCACTCGTTATCAGTGCTCGGCTGGCCCAGTTTGCTCAACCTAACCAGGGAGAATGGCGGGCTGCGGGACAGTCATGTGTCCCGTGGCGGGCTGGCAGGGCCCTGCCGCTAAACCCTTTGCCATGACTGCGGTCCAGATACGCTGGCGCCCAGGCGCCTGCCTTTCGATCAAGCGCGAGACGGATTGCACGAGGAGAACGGGGCAGGGCTGGCGCGCGCGATGGACCCACGCAGGGGTGCACCAGGACGCATGCTGCCAGGCGGGGTCTCAATTCCGTTTGGGCGAGGCGGTGGGGCGCTGACCGGCGGGTCGACTGCACGGTGGTCAAGTGTGCAATCGGGCGCATTCCGCCCATGGAGGACATAACCACACCGCTGGCTTTCCGAGTACGGGAGGCAGCACGCCCAAGCACGCTGGCGCAGGGACGCGCAGCTCAGCGACCGCCGGAGGATGCCGATGGGGTGCAGTACCCGCAAAGGGTGCGCCTCATACCTGAAGGCGCGAAGATGCCCACCCTACCACGGGTGGACATGCGCGAGAAGTTCTCCACAACCGGCAATCTGGCCACGCTGGCGCAGGCCTACAACGCGTACAAGTCATGGATTGATCTGCAATACATGACTACGCAAGGCGCTGTAATTATGCATGAGTTTGTGATGAACAACATGCACTTCTTCTTTCACGGCCTTACGCTGAGGCGAGTGGCTAGGCTGGTGGAGCAGTGGAGAGAGGTCTCGCTGTACACGCGTCACACGGACGTGTGGTTCGGCTTCGACGGGCGTGGCC